>CM065811.1:166486000-166864000 GCA_033398695.1 Orobanche coerulescens
TTCCGCACTTGACTGCGATTCTTGCAAATCTCGTTCGAAACTGCTGTTTCGAGTTTCCCGTAAGTCCGTTTAACTTTGTTAGACGTGTTGTGAACTTCGGTTTGGTTATTCGATCACGTATCGTGATTTTCGAGCGTTTTGGGCCATTTTGTAATTTACCCAAAGTTATGGGTATCCGTATATGTATTTGTTGTCTCGACCCTTTTCTTGGTCGCGTATGATTAATTATTGCATTATGTTTTCATTTCGGGTCGTCGATGTTGTCCGCGAGCTTTTCGTCGTGTTCGTTCCGTACGTTTTCGGAATCGAGTCGTCGGGTCATGGCGGCTGAACAGCTGGCCGGACAGGTGCGGCCTTCAGAAGTCTTGGGCATTGGCCGGCGAGCACGGCGAACCGGCGTAAGCGCACGCTTCTGGCCGGAAGGCTGTCTTGCGCTAGCTCGGCAGTGTAGCGCACGCTGCCGACCGGCCCGGCGTCTGCCATCGTCCGGGCGGTGGGGTTACGAGGTTACGGACTCGGTTGGGATCGGCAGTAGCGCACGCTTCTGTCGGTCGTAGCGCACGCTAACCGGCAGGGGTAGCGCCGCTGTCGGCCGACTAGCGTCGTTACACAGGCGAGCTTTTAGTCCGAGGTTACCGGATGTGTCGGCTAGCGCGCACGCTAGCGGGGGTCGGGCGGGCATGTCTCGGTCGGCAGGTTTTGTCAGCAGTGTCGGGTTGCGCGGGCCCCAGCCGAAGGTGCTCGGCCGAGGCTGACCGATAGCGCACGCTACTCGGAAGGCTTAGCGCACGCTAATGCCTACTTCTATAAATATGATAGAGCAGTCGCATTTTCACTCGTTTTTCATTTCCTTTCATTTCTGTCTGCGGCTGGGGTTTCGGAGGAGGCGAAGCCATGTTGTTAGACAACGAATATATGAAGTTCTTGGGTTCATATCATTGATTGATCATCCTATATCATCCTTTGATCCAGCAAATCAAGGTAATCTCTTCCTAGAACCCTAGTTTCTTGAATTTTGGAGTTTTTGCATTTTTGTCCGATTCGTTCCGTATTGTTGATTAATTCATGATGGGTATGATTAATCTTGATAGTATTCTTGTGTTTAACATCATTTAATCCATTGTTCTTCGTTGAATCGAAGTATATTTCTTGATTTCCTTCGAATCGACATTTTGGGGGATTTGTTCTCGACCTCGTTTTCCATCCGCTTTTGATGGATCGATTGTGGTTAAATGATGTTGTTAAACATATTCTATAGATTGCATATCCATATTTCGACTTGGAATTCCGTTTTCGTGTTTTGTCGGTACGAATCGTGTTCTTGGCCGTTTTGGGAGAAACACTTGAACTTTCGTCATTCGTTCTTTGAATTCAACGGCTTTAAGTCTTGCTATGGAATCCATTTTCATTGTTCTTATTGTCCTTCGTAGTTTATTATCGCGAGTTGGCGTTCGGTGGAGTCGGCGGGTTCGTAGTCGGTTCGTGCCAACCCACCTCGGTCGATTCTCCGCGTTGTGGTTATTCGAGGAAAGTACCTTGTCCATATAATTCTTGTTTTATGGATACGATAATTAGTGATCGTCTAAATGTGGTTGTTTGGTCGTTTGAATTGAACTTTCAAAAGATTCGGTTTAGCCTTGTTAAAGGCTTGTTTTCAAAACGTGTGTGTTTTGTGAATGAGGTGGTTTGTGAATGACTATGTGAATTCTATGGACATGTTTGGTGTTGATGTTGCACTTGATATTGCGTGTGGACGTATATGGTTTCATTTCGGTGCGTTGTGGTTTGACGTGGTGTTTTGCTAAGTGTTTGATGCCTCTGGGTGAATGGTTTGGACATCCTTGGTGTGATATGTTATTTGTGCATGATTACTTCGCTCACCATGGGTTGGTTCGACGGGGCCACGACGGGAGTCCAATGGGTTGCACCCTGGATTCACGAGTGGTGAATGTATTTTACTCACCGTGGGTTGGTTCGACGGGGCCACGACGGGAGTCTAATGGGTTGTGCCCTGGATTCACGAGTAAAAACTTCACAGGTTGGTGTATATTTAGTGAATGTATTTTACTCACCGTGGGTTGGTTTGACGGGGCCACGACGGGAGTCCAATGGGTTGCGCCCTGGATTCACGAGTAAAGCTTCACGAGTTGGTATTGATTTTTATGTCCGTCGAGGACACGTGACGTGGGTTTTAACCCTGTGAATTGTTGGTTTTCTATTTGCGAAAACAAACCTTTGGGCTGTGACCCTGTTTATTTTTGGAAAGAGGAGGATTTGATAATCCTAAGTTGTTTTCTATTAAAACTCTCGATGGCATTTTTAAACTATTTTATAAATTATTTCCCTTGATTTGTGATCTTTCGGTGTTGGAATGTTTTACCCAAACTATTGCCTTGGGAAGTACTTTTCGTTACGTTTGGATCTGAGGATTCCTGGTTATTATTGTTCTTGGAACTTGTATTGTATGGCTCGTATTTTGCACTTTGTTCTTGCACTAGCAAAACAATGGAGTTTTGCTAACCCCCGAGTATTCGGGGCGTGGATGTCTGTTTTTGCATTCAGGTTTGGGAGCATAAACAGGGTCGGCACGAAGGATGATGAAAGATGAACGATACTAATCACACGAGGATCTGTATGATGTCATTGGTTTAGTTATCGTTTATTTTCCACTGCGGTATTCTTTCCCGTTGTACGGGAGTGTGTTGTATTCAACCCCTGCATGGGCATGTAATGAGTTTGAGTTGTATGTATTTATTGAAAGACCAAATCGGTCTACTGAGTCATTTTAGCCTTAAAGGCATTGTTGAGATGTTCTATGTTGTTACCAGCCTGGTAGATCCTTGAGGAAAGGTTCTACGGAGTGTAATATCCCTGAGCGGATTGGGGGTGTTACAGGCGTGTTGTTGTGTACAACACATTCCAGCCAAATTGTATCACTATGCAGACCAAGATCATGAATGTTTGTGAACCTTATATTATTGGCTCCCTATAATTTTGTCTCATTGTGGTTTTTCGAAGGGAAGAAATGATGTTGATTTCAATACGCCCTGGTACTATGATAAAGATTTTGAAGATGCAATTGAATTGGAATTTGCAAAGTCTGTTTTCACAGAAGGTTCAATGGTGAGTATATTAAATTGGTCTGAAATTCTCCCTTTTTAGTGATTGTGAGGATCTGTATGATGTTTTTACGATAGCCGACTTTTATCTTTTGTAGTGATTGTGGTGGTTTTACCATTGGTTTTGCGGAGTATTTTATTTGGCGAAGGATGGATGACTTGTGCCGAATATTTGAAGTGAAGGAGTATCGCAATAAATTATGTGTCTACCTTTTTCTATATGGGAGAAGTAAGGAAATGAGTGGTTATGAGTCAGATACTAAATTTCCTGGTAGAAGATCTCTTAACAAGTGTAGTGCGGCTGTTTAGTGGAATATTGTGTGAAGCCTTTAATTGTAGTTTTATTTGGGTTATTTTGAATGTTGATGAGATGGAGTAATTACTATTATGTGAAGTTAATTTTTTTTGTTGGAATGTTTAGTTTATGTTGATGAGAATCGTTTTATTTATGTTATTATGTTATATCGTTGAAGTTATTTTGGTTACCTGATTTGTAAGAAGTTAATTTTGGTTTGATGTATTATTAATATATTATGTGACTATATGTATTATTAAACAATGTTATATATACTATATATATGTGTTGTATGTAGAATCTAGATACATAATATGTTGTATTTGTAGGTACCAAACAAAACGTTAGGGAATACATTGCTTTTATTAGTATTATATTATAGATAATATTATAACACCCCCGATATATTCAGGAATATTACAGAGCCATAAATTCTTTACGTAAGAATTTACAAGGCTAAGAATACAACAACATAATTAAAGAAGGATAACAAACGAAAGTTAATTATTACATCACCAGTTCACAAAGTACGGAATCAAATCCTCAACTGAATGAAGTTATCAAATACAAAAGGACAACAAGCGTACTCGAGTACTTATTCAAAACAACACTGAGACTCGACAAAATATTCCGGCGGGAACATCACTCTGCACCCCCGTCGTCATGCAGCTCTAGTGGTTGTTTCCCGCCCTCTTGAATCCTGAACATAAATAAATGTTCACCCCGAAGGGGTTAGCACAACGATGCTAGTACAAGTATGACAATTATACCATAACAGGATATTCAACATCTCACGAAGAATAATGTTAACAACACAAATGACAATAACCACGAGCCTCTTCCTACGAGAAGACTCACAAATATCATACACAAATGATAATCACAGCATGACATCACAACGTACACATGGTAATTCCGATGATCCAGCGTTCACTGCATAGATCCCAAAATGATCCCGTCGGACCAATACGAGGTGGAAAAACTTGTCCGATGATCCAGCACATGCTAGCATAGATCTCAAGATGATCCCGTCGAACCAACACGAGGTGTACATACAACAACGATACATATGCACGACAATATGTATAACATCAATACATAAAACAATTAAAGTACTTGCCTCAAATTGACGACAAGGATAAAACTTCGACGGATATTAATATACTCGAAGGTCGCCCCCTTCGATCAATCACGTTGCAAAGCTTGAACCTTAAACAAAAGAAATAATATAGGGTTCATCTTACGACATATAAATAACGTACGAACATCTAACATACTAAACTATAGCCGAAGTTGTAAACATGATATCCTGTCTGCTGTCTTCATAACGTACGTTACATACCCAACGTAACGTACGTTAAGTCTATTCGTTAGCGTACGGAAGCTCCGAAGCCTAACGTACGCTAAGCATGTATTTGACAGTTTTCTTCTCTGATCAGACGACTGACTCACCTGATGATATAACATACGTAATACATGATGCTTAACATGCGTTATACTCACGAATACATTACTCATGCGAAAATGAATGATCCTACGGTGTTTGATGTCTTCGAATTTCCAAGATAAACATGCCATCATAATACTTTACTCCAATCTCGATTATCAATCTTCAAATGTAGTTCGGAAAATCTATGGTTATCAAATTCATCACTACCTTCAAACTATCATCATGAAGATCGGCTAAACAATCCATCTTTACAAGATATAACAAAAACTTCAATGTTTATCCTTCTAAGTTCATCTAGCAAAAGTGATATCAATACCAAGTCTACGATCATTACGAAAACACCATCCAATGCGGATTATCAATCTCAGAACACTCCTCCTATTTGCTTATCATAACAAGATTCAAACTATAATGCTCTTAACAATGGTAACTAAAGCATAAATATTCCAACTTCCAAAAACATGAGGTTCAGTTAAATAAGTCATCTATGGAACTTATTAATCTCGGTAGTATGTTCATAACATCCTTAAGAACACGAATTAGAGTTTGGAAAGTGTCAACATACCTTAATGTAGAAGACAATGATGAACACTTGACAAAAATCCAACACGGGAAGCTTGAGTACCAATCCAAGGCGTTTCCAATCCTCAATGATCGAGTAAAGATGATATATATGTGTTAAAGTATCAAAGGGAGCTCTCTGGACTAGAAGGAAATGAAAGGGAAGTGAAAAGAAACGAGGTAAAATGAAATGGGGTGCTGTCCCATTTATACTGTCTTAAGCTTTACGTATGTTAGCCTTAGTGCTTAACGTACGTTATGCACTTAGCGTACGCTATCTACTATCCTTAGCGTACATTATCGTCTAATGATAGCTTACTGTCTTGTTCCTATTCTCTCTTACGTACGCTACATCAACACCGTTACGTACGTAATCAACCATACTTAGCGTACACTATATACATCACTTAGCGTATGTTAATTCTCATTAACCAAAAATTGTCCAGGTTCATGCCGCGGGAATCTTATCCGGGCCCTCCACCAACTGCCCATGTGCTCGCCGCCTTGATCAATTATTAACTGCCTTACGTACGTTATGCCTTGCTCATAGCGTACGCTATCTGTGGCTCGTAACGTACGTTACGCTTACTAGATAGCGTACGTAACGACGTAGTTGTATGTATAAAGTTACAAAGTTAACATGATCATGCATGCGAATACGAATACGGGAAAGATCATACTTCGATTATTGATATCACAAATTCGAATAATACAAGGTTCAAATACGGACGAAGATACTCAATAATTTATCCGGATATTACAAATATAATATTTATTTATGTTGTATGCAAGATTTAATTATGTAAACCGTTGTCTATGTATGAATACTGGAAAAAACATAATTGGATACTTAAATTTAGAGCATATGTGAAACTATCATTCACATAATAATTATTTATTTATTAATATATTTTTGTGATTGTATGTATCATTAAACAATGCTATATATATATAATATATATATATGTATGGTGTATGGAAGATTTAATTACGTAAATTATTGTCTAGGTATGGATACTGGAAAAAGCATAAATGAATACTTAAATTTAGAGAATTTGTGAAACTTTCATTTCACATAAGAATTATTTATTATTAGTATATATTTGTGATCGATGTATCATTAAACAATGCTATATATAATATAATATTTCATTATGCAAGTTTTAATTACGTAAACTATTGTCTATGTATGGATACTGAGCAAAGCATGGATGGATATTTAAATTTAGAGCAGTTGTGAAACTATCATTTCATATAACAGTTATTTTGTGAATGTATATATCATTAAACAATCTTATAGATAATGTAATATATATATATATATGTATGGTGTATGCAAGATTCAATTATGTAAAATATTGTCCATGTATGGATACTGGAAAAAGCATAATTCGATACTTAAACTTATTATGATCGATATTTAGTTTAGTTATATTATATCTCTTTAACACTATATTTCTTTGTTTATTTAATTTATAGATATTATTCATCAATGTACTTTAGTTTTTAAGGTAAATAGCTTGATGTTCTTACATAAATTTCACTCTCATTGTCTTGATTTTTTGTTTTATTGAATAATGCCTTAGAAATTTACTTATACTGCATTTTTTTTGTGGTTTCTAGGAAATGCATATTTGGATACTTTGCTTTGTTATTATGTTTTTTTAGTTACCTTCTAATAATATGGTTGAACAGTATTTATTTTTAGTTCTATTATTCATAATTGTTCATGCAAAATATATATGTAGTATTTGTTATTCTTGCTTCTAGTTTTTTTAGTTAGTGATTAAAAAGATACTAGAAGACCAAAAGAAAAACGTTTATATAAAAGGATAGTTCATTATTCGAACTAGGAGGATAAATATTGTTTTACACGACAGGTGGGTTTTTTCAAGTTTTTCTATTATGGCCTTTGAGTTTGCAATTGGTGCATCTGATTTGGCTTTGTTGCTCCATTGAGTTTCTGTATCTTCCTGGCTTTGGTCTACCTGGAGGTCTTCTTGTGATCGGTGGGTAGACCTTTAGGCACCTAATATCTTCTGGTAACTCCCAATTTTTTGTATCTCCGACTGGCATGATAGCTGATGAGTAAGTCTCTACCAAAGCATCTTTGGTGTACAATTTTGAACAAAAATGATAGCAACTTGTTTATTTGCAAAGTACCATTTTTGAGTTAAACAACGGAGGCACTCAATCATTGTGGAAGTTGGCAACTCACTATTCAAGGATTCAGCAATATTTGAAGTCATTGTTGCATATCTACTTGTTGATCCATGGAGTCTTGTGCATTTACTCAATGTAACCTCATTTTCCAGAAATGGCCTTATTCGTTTATCAATGGAATCTAAATCCGCCATGTGTTTATTAAATTCCTGTAAATTGTATGCTCTGCATACACCATTATAGGCATTTTTCACATCCACTCCTCCTTTCTTGAATCTTTTTTTAATACTTTTAAGAACACGATAAGTGCATGCTGTAATATCTGGAATTTCTACTACTATTGTTTAATGTTATTTTATCTGAGTTATGTTGTACAACCTGGAATCTGTACGGTATAGATAAAATAAATGAAGGACTGAGACATCTGTATTGGTATAATTGTCATACTTGGTCGACAATTGTAGTTGAGGATATTGTGTACCGTATGAGAATATTATTGGAAGGAGTATGTGTATTCAATATGTCGTGTATGTGTATATAGTATGTTGAGACGTTGGACAAGAATAGCTGAAAATGGCTAAGTATAGCCTGATTAGCGCACGCTAATATTCAATCTTAGTGCACGCTATCGTGCAGGTTTAGCGCACGCTAAAGGTAAAGGATAGCGCACGCTAGTACAGACCAGATCAGAAGGAATCTACGTGTGGACCTAGCCACTTTTGGCGCATGTTCCGACAAGGTCAACGGATGTTTGTTATGAAGGATTAGTGCATGCTAATGCATATTGTTAGCGCACACTAATCAGATCGGGCCAAAGGAATCTTATCCTTGTCAGATGCTTTCGGCATGTGGGACACAGGCATCTTCAGGGAAGGTGCAGATTGTCGGGTCAACGGCGATTAGCACACGCTAATGTGGAAGATTAGTGCACGCTAATGGTGTATTACTGTAGCAGGTCAACGATTGTATTTACGTACGTTATTGCATGGATTTACGTACGTAAGATGATATGCGAAGCAAGGCAGTAACCTTTGGACTGCCCGGTAGCATACGCTATCAAGGAAGGATAGCGGACGCTAGGGCTGTAGCGCACGCTATACATAAGGTTTAGCGCACGTTAGTAATATGATTTGTAAAAGGGGGCAGACATGTGTTAAGAGGCATTCCGTCCATTTCTTTCCTTTCACTCAATAGAGAGAGCCTTGGGAGGATGTTTGAAGTTCCTAAACACTAAGAGATGATCCTCTTTAACAACATTAAGATGGAAAGCATAGATTAAAGCTTTGTTCTTGAAATTATTGATGATTCTTGGAATGGAGTTCATAGAGAGAGTTTTGAGGTTCCAAATACTGGATTATGATGGAGTTGATCGTCCTTATCAATGTTTGGAGCTCGGAATCGATTGGAAATGGATTCAACCTTGATAATCAACGCATTTCATCGAAGAGGTAATTACTCTTCACTTTGGGATTTCGTTTTGGATTGTATATGATGTCCTTGAGTTGATAATCGTCATGTATATGAGTTAACAAGTATGAACATGAGATTAGTTACCGAGTTATGTTGATGTTATTGTTGATATACGGGTATTGATATGATTCGAATGGTTTCGAATTGTGTTGTTTATCTTCAAAGAGATATGTTGGCTAATGTCTTCCTTCAATTCGGGTCTTTGATGTTGTTGTTATTGGTTTTTCATATGATGGTGAACATGGCGATGATTATGAATTCTTGGTATTCATATGTTGATATTGAGAAAGAAGATGATATATTAATATATGAGTTGGATGATTGTTTATATATTAAAGGATATCCGATTTCGTTGTTTTGATAGCTATGAACGTAGTTTCCAAATCACTTAGTGTTCTTGATAATCGCCATATGTCGATCGGTATCTGAAATGCATGCAACTGCATGTCATTAGCGCACGCTAGTGTTACTGGCTAGCGCACGCTAACGGAAGCGACTTAGCGCACGCTACGTTAAGTGATTAACGTGTGCTAAGTCAACAGGCAGTGTCATATATCCTGTTTCGGTTATGAATTCGTGATCGTTTAAGTTGGATTGATCAGACTAGTGGTTAATCGAGATATTGTTGAGCCGTTGGGTTTGTGAATTGGTTTTATTGAGTGTTGATTGTTATCGAACTTCTTTTTTATCAATTATTGTAATAGGTTGAGATTATTGATCGGCGGTTGTGTTCAAGAATGTTCGTGAATTGCATTGATCGGGGCTGAAGAACTTGTAGACGACGACAAGGAATTGGTAACGGCTTCATCGGTATCGAGGCAAGTTATTACTTGCTCAGTTTATAATATTTAATGAATTGTTTCCGTTTCATTCGTTTATAACTCGTATAGCAATGTTTCTAATCATAATCACAGCGGATTCGGGATTATAAGTTGTATTCGCATTTTTGGAATTAAATCATAATGTATATGATTTACATTTGTTGTTGGTAATCGAGGATACATTGTGGTATAGACGAAGACATGAATTATCTACCGTCCGTGACATTTTGGATCGTCGAATATTCAGAATAATGGTTGGTGATGGTTTAGATATTGAGATTGCTCCCGAAGGACTCGGAGCAAGTATTTTAATCATTTTTGTCACTTGTGTCGATCATGTCGTGATACATTCGTGTATCGTTGTTGTCATGCATTTGTGAATTGTTTTCGTGCATTGTGTACTGTTGTTTTGTGCAGTTGTGCATTGTTGATTGTCCACCATGCGTTGGTCCGGCGGGATCAACATGGGATATCTATAGCTGTGTGCGCTGGATCGTTGGACAGGTATTTCCACCATGCGTTGGTCCGACGGGATCATCATGGGAATCTATAGATGTATGCGCTGGATCGTTGGATTACCATGTGTTGTTGTGCATATGTATATTATGGGTTTCCATAGTATACATTGATGTTATTGATGTGATCATATTGACGTTGTCATATGAGTATGCATTTGTAGGTCTTGTGTTAGGACTGTGTCCGTATGATGAATTGATATGATCTCGGATTAAACTGGCGTGATTGTCGTGGTATTTTGTATCTTGAGGTACGTTCTGTGTTTCCTTTGGTAATTATATTTTAATGGACAATTGATTATCGTGTTGAGATGTGACGATGTTACCGATGGATTGGGTTGGACAGAGTTAGTAGATTTCGTAACAGTGAGTTATGATAATGTTTTGAGTACCTTGGGTATTGTTGAGATACAATACAGATATTTCGGTGTGAGCTTATTGTGTCGTTGAAAGGATACGAGATGTTAACTCTGGTAATTATTATCACGAGTTGGTAAAGTTATGGCGGTAAGATTACATTGGTCGTATTCTTGCTTAGTATTTTCATTGGTACGTAATTATTGATGTGATGTGATCGTTATCATTGTCGAAGGCACCGTACCGGATGGCCCGGACCGAAATGCAAGAGTTGAAGAATCAATTAGAGGATTTGACCTAGAAGGGTTATATTCGACCGAGTGCGTCCCCGTGGGGAGCACCAGTGTTATTTGTCAAGAAGAAGGATGGTTCGTTCCGCTTGTGTATTGATTACCGGGAATTGAACCGGGTGACGATCAAGAATAAATATCCTCTACCCCGTATCGATGATCTTTTGGATCAACTTCAGGGAGCTTCAGTATTTTCCAAGATCGACTTAAGATCTGGATATCATCGATTCTGGTCGAGTCGGATATCGCAGGGCGGCTTCGAACACGCTATGGTCATTATGAGTTCGTGGTAATGCCGTTTGGGTTAACTAATGCACCTGCGGTATTCATGGGATTAATGAATCGGGTTTTCATCGACTATTTGGATCAGTTCATGGTTGTCTTTATTGATGACATTCTAATTTATTCTCGTGACCGGGAGGAACACGAGTTTCACCTTCATCAGGTGCTCGACGTGTTGAGACGAGAGCAACTTTATGGGAAGTTTTCCCAATGTGAATTCTGGATGTCCGAAGTGACATTTCTAAAACATGTGATTTCATCTGACGGAGTTCATGTCGACCCTCAGAAGACGGAGGCTATCCGAGATTGGCAACCTCCGAATAATGTTAAGGAAATCCGAAGCTTTCTCGGATTAGCTGGATATTACCGGCGATTTGTGGAGGGATTTTCTAAAATTGCTCAACCCATGACGAACCTTTCACGGAAGGACAAGAAATACACGTGGTCCGACGCGTGTTAGCAGAGTTTTGAGGAACTCAAGAGCCGATTAATTTCAGCACCTGTCCTTTCTTTACCGCAAGGGACGGAAGGATTTGTGGTTTATAGTGATGCATCCGGACAGGGTCTCGAATGTGTACTAATGCAGAACGGGAAAGTTATTGCTTATGCTTCACGGCAATTGAGACCTTACGAGGTTAATTATCCGACCCACAACCTGGAGCTAGCAGCCGTGGTATTCGCATTGAAGATTTGGCGTCATTATCTTTATGATGTTACCTGTCATTCACCGATCATAAGAGTTTAAAGTATATATTTACTCAGAAGGAGTTAAATATGCGCATAGACGGTGGTTGGAACTAATCAAAGATTATGATATTGAGATACTTTACCACCCGGGCAAGGCGAATGTTGTCGCCGACGCCTTGAGTCGTAAGTCCGTTCAAGAGCATATGCTTGCTCAATTAACAGTTCAGAAGGAACTTCAGTAGGAATTTCTGAGACCAGAGATCGAGGTCTGGTTACAGCGAGTACAAGGGCAACTTTGTACGTTAGAGATTTCATCGCCACTTGAGGAGGCGATCAGTGAGAATCAGGGTTCGGACCCATTTTTGTTACGCATTCGAGATGATGTGACTCAGGGGAAAGCCCATGGATTTGTGGTCTACGAGGATGGACTTTTGCGATTTAAGAATCGGTTGTGCGTACCGGCGAATGACGAGTTGAAAAACTCAATTTTGAGAGAAGCTCATGCTCCCCCTTATTCCGTTCATCCGGGGTCTAGCAAGATGTACAAAGACTTGAAACAAAATTACTGGTGGAGAAATATGAAGCGAGAAGTCGCGGAATTTGTTTCGAGATGTTTAACCTGTCAGCAAGTCAAGATAGAACATCGGCCCGTGGGTATCTTTGAAACCGCTCCCTATTCCAGAGTGGAAGTGGGAAGATATTTCGATGGACTTCATCACGAGTTTGCCGACGAGTCGTCGTGGCATGAATACAATTTAGGTAATTGTGGACCGCTTAACTAAATCAGCTCATTTCCTTGAGATTAAGGATACGTGGGGTCCCGAGAGACTTGCTCAATTGTTCATCAAAGAGATAGTGAGATTGCACGGTACTCCTAAGAGTATCGTTTCCGATCGTGACGGACGATTCGTGTCTCATTTTTCGAAATCAGTTCATCGTGCCATGGGAACTCAGCTTAATCTCAGCACAGCTTTTCATCCTCAGTCCGACGGACAAACAGAGAGGACTATTTAGACTTTGGAGGACATGTTGAGGGCATGTGTTCTCGATTGGAAAGATGATTGGGAAGCCCAACTACCGTTGATCTGTAATATCCGGATTTATTACTGTGTATTTCATCTGTACATTGAACCCTGTATTATTTTGGGAATGATGATATTGATAATGGAGTATGATCATTATCGTATTTGTATCTTTATACATGGGTGTAGCAACATATAAATTTTTCTCCATGCATATACGTGGTAATGTACGTTAAGAATGTAACTTAACGTACGTAACCTGTTAATGTTAACGTACGCTACGAATGAAGTGTAGCGTACGTAATGCGGTCAATTATTGGGTAGGCCAGCTAGCACATGGGGTACATGGTGGTGGGCTCGACCAAGATACCCGCCAGATTCGCACGGCATGAACCTGGACACTTTTTAAGTCAACGGACTTTAACGTACGTTATGGGCATCAGGTAGCGTACGTAAATTATATGGGTTACGTACGTAACACGATTAATATAGCGTACGTAATGAAGTCCAAAAACAAGACAGTGAACTATTTTGAACGATAACGTACGTTATGAAGAAGTCCTAGCGTACGTAACACTCAGAAAATTATAAAAGGAGCAGCACCCCATTTCATTCCAGCTCGTCCTTTTGCCCCTAAACTTCACCATATTCGTCCCCAGAAGATTTCCAACCCCTTTTAACACCTTTAGATCATTTGTTACTGAATCATTGAGATTGTATGACACTACTTGATCATTGAAGACAACTTATATTGGATTTTGGAGTTGAAATCATCACGAGTCGACGTTGAAGCAACCGGAGTTGGATTTTACTTATAGTCTCAGTATTTTCTTCCTCTTAAGGTATGTTATACTACTTCCAACTTTGATATTATGTTGTTATAGACGATATGATCACACTACCAAGAATAGTAGATCACTTTGACGATATATGCGACCTAGTATCATATTTAAACTATGATGATCGAATTATTATGGTTTAGAACACCGAAGTTGAACCTTGTTGTGACAAAGATGAGAATAGTGGATTGTAAACCGTATCAAATGTTATCGTCATCTTGATCGTAGACTTAGTGCCGATTTCCACCTTTACTATATGGATTTTGGAAAGAATCATCATAGTTGTAATCTTACTTGCATAGATGGAATAAGTAGTTCACTTTCAATATAAGCCTGGATTTAATGACGATATTAGACTTGTTATATCAACTTTAGACCAACCGAATCTTGCATGGGTATTACAATCAAAATTGAGAATAGTATTACGATGATATTCGTATCCTTGGAATTGAAGATATTAATCCGTAGATCATTCATGAGTATGATATATATATATCTATATTAGGTTACTCACTAAGGATTTCGTAATACTCCGTCACTAATCGAGGCAGTCAGCTGCCCAGTGAGAAACTGACATAAATGTTTAACGTACGTTAAGTTTGGCAATTAATGTACGTTATATTATGTTGTTAACGTACGTTACGTCTGGTATGTAACGTACGTTACACTATCAGGC
The DNA here is from genome assembly GCA_033398695.1 of Orobanche coerulescens. Lineage (NCBI taxonomy): Eukaryota > Viridiplantae > Streptophyta > Magnoliopsida > Lamiales > Orobanchaceae > Orobanche > Orobanche coerulescens. Next base: position 166,500,548 of record CM065811.1, read on the forward strand.
GAGTCAAATCGACTGATCAGAGAGGAACCGTCAGTATATGGTTAACGTACGTTAGACTTCATAGTTTACGTACGCTAACGAGTAAGTCTAACGTACGTTACAGAGGACATGTAACGTACGTTATGTAAGTCAGACAGTTTTCGTTTTGTGGACTTTCAACCGTAATTTGGATGGTTAGATGTTCGTTCGACCTAAGATGAATTCCATGTTATTTCTCTTATTTAAGGTTCGAACTTTGCTACGTGATTGATCGAGAGGGGCGACCTTCGAGTGTCTCGTTTTCATGGAAGTATTGTTCTGTCTTCTAATCGAGGCAAGTACTCTAATTAGAATTGTTTATATTATGACAATTATGATGTGATCGTATCGTGTAAATATGTTGTGAATATATGTCCACCATGCGTTGATCCGACGGGAATCATCATGGGAATCTATAGCTGTGTGCGCTGGATCGTTGGACAGGTAGTTCCACCATGTGTTGGTCCGACGGGATCATCATGGGAATCTATAGTGTGTGTCTACTGGATCGTTGGAATACCATCAGTATGTTGAAACTATTATGATATGATATGTGTTGTGGATATTCTCGTTGGAGAAACTTGTTATGATATAATTGTTGATTATATCACAGTTGTATGATTATTGTACTTGTACTAGCATCGTTGTGCTAACCCCTTCGGGGGTGAACATTGTGTTTGTTCAGGATCCAGGAGAGCGGGGAAACAACCACTGGAGATGCATGACGACGAGGGTGCAGAGTGATGTTCTGGCCGGGTTTACTGTCTGTTATTTGTTAGTTATTTCAATAAGTACTCGAGTACGTCGTCCATTTATAATGTTTGGATTTTAGTGATGTAATAATAACTCTTCATTGGATATTTGTATTTCGGTTTTTGAACCAGACGGTTGTATTTTACTTCAGCAATTTCATAAAGTGGTATCTGTTATTGTCTTTTCTTTTAATCAGCCTTGTAAATTCTTATGTAAAGGATTTACGGCGCTGTAATATTCCTGAATATATCGGGGGTGTTACATGATCGAGTTCACATACAACAATAGTTGGCATGCTTCGATTAAGATGGCACCTTACGAGGCCTTGTACGGTCGTTTTTGTCGATCTCCTTTGTGTTGGGATGACTTATCAGAATCAATCGGCACCGAGCCCGATATGCTTATAGCCGCCCGTGAGAAGATAGCTTTGATCAGGAGTCGTTTGTTGACCGCTCAGAGGGTGACCATGTTTTGGTCAAGGTATCCCCGAGTCGAGGTATCTTCCGTTTTGGGAAGAGGGGAAAGTTGAGTCCGAGATTCATTGGACGGTTTGAGATTTTGGATCGAGTAGGCGAGCTAGCTTATCGATTGTCCTTACCTCCGGCGCTGAGCCGAATTCATAATGTGCTTCACGTCTCTCAGTTGCGGAAGTATGTTGCCGATTCTAGTCACATACTTCAGTTCGACGAGATCGAGATCGCAGATGATCATTCGTATGAGGAGCGTCCCGTACGAGTCTTAGAGCGGCGAATAAAACAGTTGAGGAACAAGACGATTCCTTTGGTTAAAATTCAGTGGTCTAGACACGGAGTCGAAGAGGCTACTTGGGAAACCGAGGATAGTATGCGGGAGAGTTATCCCGAGTTATTTGACCCTTAGTTTCGGGGACGAAACTCTTTTAAGGGGGGTGTATGTAATACCCGGATGTAATTCAGTCATTATCATTCAGTATTTATCATTCAGTAATTGTCACTCAGTAAATTTCACTCATTAATGATCATTCATCGTTCATATCCATTCATAATATTCACCGTTCAGAGTAATTGTATCGTCATTCATCAGCAATCTAGTTGGAGAATCGTGCCATGTTTATCATCATTGTCATATTCATAGTGGGCTGTGTGTGAGGAGTAGCGCACGCTATGAACTCTCTTTAGCACGCGCTAATTGAGTTCAGGTAGCGCATGCTACCTCCCAACACTAGCGCACGCTAATGTAGTTCAATGCAGGCAGTCCATAAGGCACTGGACTGCAGTTGGGTCGTAAGTAGCGCACGCTATGAATGGTAAGTAGCGCGCACTAGTAGGTCGGAGTAGCGCACGCTATGCAGTCTAGGTTGCGCGCGCTAAGGACGGATCAGGCAGAGTCCAGTAGCTACTGGACTGAGTTGGATTAATTCCTAGCACACGCTACGAGTAGTTATTAGCGTACGCTAATAGGTGTCAGTAGCGCAAACTGTATATTGTGTGTAGCGCGCGCTACCTCGATCATATTAGAGAACAGGAGGTTCTGGAGTTTAGTACTGGGCATCAGATAAATCGTTAGCGCACGCTAACATTTTGGCTTTGCGCACGCTAAGTATACGGTTGTATCGCACGCTACAAAAGGTACGTAGCGCACGCTACCGTTGCGAACAGAGTGTACTGGACTACCCAGTACACCCGTTAGAGCACGCTACGCACAGGAGCTAGCGCACGCTAACTGGGATTTGCTATATATTAGACAGTGCAGTCCATTTCGTCATTTCATCATCTCACTTCATTCTTTCGGCGGTTTTGGGCGATTTCGGGCGATTTGGAGAGTTTTCTTCGAGCTGAATCCACAAATCATCATCTTCAAGCTTATCATTCGGATTAATCATCATTTCATCATCCTCATCACATCAAATCAAGGTAATAATCTCTTGGATCTAGAATTTCGGATTTTTGGGTTTTCCTTCCGATTTGTTCGTGTAAGCTTGGATTGTTGTTGGAATATGTTAGATATGGGTTATCTACCTTGGATAAATGTATTACTACGGATTTAATAACATATATTTCGGATTTCATGTATTGTTGGGGTTTGATTCAGGAACACCTTGGAGTTGACTTTGATATTTGGGGATTTTCGATTAGATGTGGTCGATAACTCATTTTGTGGATTCCTATGGGATTATTGATATCATTGGAAGTGTTTTGTTGGTTTGAAATACTCATTTTGGAGTTGGTTTCGACATATTCGGGATTGGATATTATTAAAGGAAGTATGTTTGCTAAGTGTTTGTTTGAATGCCTCAATGAGTTCAGATATTGTTGTACCGACCTTTGAGTTAGTCGTAATTCATGCTTGATACGTATATTGAGCGGATTATTGATAATTGTGTTATTCAAGGTTGTTCGAGCGACCCACATCTCTTTTTAGGACGTTGTTCGAGGAAGGACATTTCAACACCGGTATTGAGTAAGTAAATTCTTACTCGGTTAAAAGGATATTCATTCCTTACGTTGTTGTTCATTCATACATGTAATTCAGTCATCATATATCTTTCATGTCTAGACTTGTATTTATCAACTCATCATGTAACTCACGAGGAACGATGGTTCCAAAATCATTTCATTGAAGCTATCACTCGTTGTATCATTATTTCATCTCGGTGAGTCGTTCTTGATCCTTATCGGATTCTATTCATTACTCCTCACCTTGGTCATTTTTGTTTTGGTAATCTTCCGGAATTATATTGCATGGCCAGTTGGCGCATGTGTGAAATTGTAGTCGGGCACACTATGGTCATGTGTATATACGGGACTCCGGACACATTGGACTGTGCGCACGGTAATGTGTATATGCGGGACTCTAGACACATTGGACCGTGAGACTAATTAGGCCAATAGCGGGTGTATATGCGGGGCTCCGGACACTCGGCTATTTTTGCTCTCATGCTTTTCATTCGGGCGTACATTGATGCTCATCATTCAACTTAATTCATTAATTCATTTATGTGATTGTTGTATATTGTTCAACTCTTGAGGATTGTTGTTCTGTGTAACTGACCCCGTTGGGGGATGTTGTTTTCAGGTCATGGCAAGGCTAAGGTATGGGAAGAGAACGTTGACGGCGAGGAGTCCCAGTGATACTAGTAGGGGGCCCCAGTCCTTTTTAGTCATTCGTGTTCTTCATTTTATTTCCGCTGCAGACTTCCGTTTGAATACTCATTTTATTCAGTGTTGTATATTTTATCTTCATATAAAATACACATGTATTATGTATCATCCTGGGTGTGTTGTAATGAAACTCCTCATCGGAGTAATTTGATGATATAATGTGGTTCGGTACTACAATTATATTATTTAAGTCATTAATTTTCATTCGCCTGGTGGGTCCCAGTCGGGGGTCCACGGCACTGTAATATCCGCCTAGTTTGGGGTGTTACAGAGTTGGTATCAGAGCGTGGTTTTGAATACTACCTGCCGAGTCATGCCTCATTGAAATCATCATTCATCAGACTAGTATCATTGGACTTTCGCGTCACGTGTGACCCGTGCAAGAGCCGAGCCCCTCAGACCAAAGAACAGTAAGATTTCTGACGCCATGGTATAATTTCTGGAAATAAGAATCACTCATTCCTCATTTTCATTTGTGATCATGTTGAACATGTTAACTCATTAATCACTTAGTGTAGAGGGGCTCGTCCTCCCTCGATCTCCTAGGGCGTGTAGTGGGCCTCGTCCCCCCACATTTCTGATGTGTTGAATAAATCTCGTTTTTTTTTAAAAAAAAAATAGTTCATTTGACTGTTCAGTTGTTGGTCTTGAGGATCGTATTATTAACCTTGTTAACTTGTTCAAGATAATCATTTCAAGGATTTCATCAGATAATCTCGCCACTTCAGTTGATCATTCATGTAATCATTGTGTTTGAGCGCGTGTGCTCATTTTCATCGTTTCATAACTAATCACAATGTGATATTCATGCGAGATATATAATCATCTTGTGACTTTCCCACTTCAGAATGGAAAGAGCTGGCAGAGGACGCGGGGGAAGAGGCCGCGGTGCGGGCCGAACCCCGAGAACTCGTGTGAATATGCGTGCGAACGCGAGGAATAATGCTAATTCATCGAGCAGCGACGCCACCACTCATTCTCCTGGAAATGATCATTCACTGTCAGGGAGTCGTACCCGGGACACAGCTCATTCAGAGGGTGTTCGGGTTGACCCACTCGCTTTTATGCAGGGCATGATGGCCCAGATGACTCAAATAGCACGCCTCATGGAGACGATGTAGAACTCAGCTACTCAGAATCAACAGGCCCCTCCGCCGCCACCTCAAGGGCAGGAGAGCGGTGTGAGCAGTATTATTGACAACATCTCTCGCCAAAGACCACCTACCTTTGAGGGCTCGTCTGAGCCGGCGGATATTGTTCATTGGCTTGAGCATTTCGAGAAGTTATTTACTATGGTGGATTGCCCCGAAGGGCATAAAGTTTTAGTTGCGGCTTACTATCTGGGTAAGAGCGCTCATTCATGGTGGTTATCGTTGAAGCCCACCGACGGATCATGTACTTGGGACCAATTCAAGACTCTCATGATGGAGAGGTATTATCCGGCCCCACTAAAAGAGGCCAAGTTATCGGAATTACTCACTCCCGACCTCTCAGCGGACGATGATGTTCTCGCCATCGCCGAGAAATTTCAGGAGCTTCTTCCTTTCGCCTCGTCTATTATTCACTCCGAGGCGGACAAGATCAAGTATTTCAGCAAGAGGTTGAAACCTTGTATGCGGATGCAGTTGCTTAATCACACTTGCACCACTCTGGACGAATTCATCGAGAAAGCTCTTACTTATGAGCTTACTGCTAAGGAGATTGCTAAGAATCAAACTTCACCATCTGTCAAGAAGTCAAAGAATCGAAATCAGCTTAAAGGCAGTCAGGCAACTTTCAAGAAGCCTCGAGCGGGATCTACTTTCACTGAGCGACCTCCTATGGCGCCCAGACCCGCGGAATCTCAGTCACGAGTGGCCAGTTCAGCCATTACCTGTTTCAACTGTGGAGAACAGGGTCATTACAACACGAAGTGTTTGAGGCAAACTATCACGTGCAAAAACTGTGGAATAGCGGGGCATAGGGCCCGTTTTTGCTGAAAGGACTCCAAACCTACTCCGGCGTCATCTCAGGCCCCGAAACAGTCAGCGGTTCCGAATCAGGCAAATCAGTCCGCGTCGTTTAAGACGACGGGAGCTAACAAAGGCAGAGCCCACAGCTATCAGACGGGAGCATCCGGTTCCGGGGCTAGCAAGCACCGAATTTATGAGATGAAGAGAGCTGATGATCCGAAAGCCCGAATGATCTCAGGTACACTCGAAATTCTATCTCAACCTGTGTGTACCCTTTTTGATACTGGTGCATCGCATTCATTCATTTCCGAGTCATGTTTGAGTAGGCTACGTCTGGGTAGTGCTACTAGTTGTGAGCCTTATGTCATTAGTCTACCTAATGGTAGAAGAATTATTGGGAATCGTGAGATTAAGAATTGTCCGATTTAGTTTCATGGCCGTGATTGGTTGGCAAACCTAATCGTGGTAGATTTACCGAGAGACGACGTCATCCTGGGTATTGATTGGATGGATCGTCACGATGTCGTCATTAGTGTCCGTAAGTGACACGTCTTTAATATAACTATCGCAAGTGCACGATATCGTATCAAGTAGTAAGTGGACTTTTTGAGTCCGGTTTATCGATCCCACGAGGAAGTTGGGTTATATATTGAATTATACATTATTTAAATATTTGTTATATAGATTTATAAGATTGAAACACACAATTAAAGAGTTTGGTTTAACAATTGTAAAGAAAATGCAATAATAGTTCTAATATTCAAGGAAATGAAAGATTACACTAATAAAAGATTAATAAAAGATATAATGAAATAGTTGGGATTACAAACTTAGTTCATCATTAGTTATAGAAGATGTATAGGAGATCATAAGATGAATTTACTTATTATGTTATGTAGATTCGATTTTCCTTAAAAATACGGTTTCTCTTTCGAACTATAAAACGCCCCTTATATATTGAATCAATCCACTATATTTCTATGTTGATTAGCTTCAATACATAGCATTAGGTTTTATGAAAATAACTCAAAGAATCATCTAAGGTCTAGAGGTATATTTCTATCCCCTAGAACAACTTAGAGTGAAGATCATTTGATATAATCAAACATATTTTCTTTCGAAACATATGAAGACCATAAATATCGTCATTTATTGGCCAAATAAATAAAGATTGGTAAAACAATGAAAATCACACACAATAATAAGTAATTCATAATAGATCTTTATACAAACTTAAATAACATGACTAACCTTTTTTATAATCCCAACTTAAGTAACTTAGCCCATGAAGGGTTTAATAAACATAATACAAGCTTGAGTGGTCATTATTAGTTGAAAAAGAGAAAGAATTGATCCTAACTCCCTTAGTAGATAAAGGAGAAAGAAGCAATAAACTCCCTTAACAACATATGATATACCACTATTACACAAGTCACTCAAGAACACAAGTGTGTTCTTCACACAAAAAGAAAATATTACAAAAAGTGGAAAAATATATGATGAAGGATGAATAATGATGGATCTAAGGGGTCTATTTATACACCTAAAGTCATCTAATAGCTCCAAAACTCCAGCATTATTACATTAGATCGGATCAATGTCAGCCATCCCCTCAATAATAGACCAAAAGTATAAAAAATTAAGCAATGATCAATAATCTGTCAAGAGTTGCCATAACATTGAGGAGTTACGGCCGTAACTATGATGACTTACGGCCGTAACATTGAGGAGTTACGGCCGTAACATGTCTTTGTAAATTTGCATTTTGTGAGTTACGCCCGTACACGCCCGTATGGAGTTTCAGACTTCATTTTCAGCCCAGAATTTCTTAGACTTTGTGTTTTTGCCCCAAATCTTCTTCGGATGATAACTTTTGATATCTCTGATTTTGAATCCGGAAAGACTGCCGAACTCGTCTCGGAAAGCCCTACAACATGAATACATAAAAATTCAACAAAGTGAATATTTTATAAACATGTTATTTCTTGAGTAAATCAGTAATTCAATCCGATTAAGACTAGATTTACATCTTCATCCGATAAAAATAAAATTATAAAAAACTAATTAATTAAAAGCAAAAACGAGTAGACTAGCTCAATTATGGGTGAAATATATCGATACAAACCATGGATAAGTGTATAAGACTAACACTTATCACACCCCCAAACTTGAATTCTTGCTAGTCCCGAGCAAGACTCTTTATTAATCACACTCAAAAAATAAAAATAAAAATAAGATAAAAATAATACACACATAAATTAAGAAAAATAATCATATAAAAAGAGAAAAAGAGATTAAAATGCCATTAATACACAACAACCAGCTTTATACAGTAGATATAAATGAATCAAGATTCAAAATAAATCTACTAATGATTTTGAAGTTAAAACACGGTTTTATTTTTGTAATTCCAAAATGCAAGGTTTCCCCCCAAAAGGTTGATTATTTCTTTCCCACTCGTGATACACACGACTCCCTTTAATGGTTGCTCTCGATCACTCATTTATTTTTCGACTCAATATGAAGAAGAATTTCATTGGCGTCATCAAATATTGTGATTTTTCACGAAATTGAGTGTATTGAAATTCAGCCGCTAATTAATTCAAATCTGATCATAAACTACATCCCTTAGTGATAGTTTTCACACCGTTATTTGCTAACGTGTAGCTCTTTTTACTAACACAATTTCCATTTTTTTTAGGTGATAGCTTTCACACCATTATTTGCTAACGTGTAGCTCTTTTCACCAACACAATTTTTTTTAGGTGATAGCTTTCACAGCGTTATTTGCTAACGTGTAGCTCTTTTCACCAACACAATTTTCTATCTTTTTTTTTAGGTGATAGCTTTCACACCGTTATTTGCTAACGTGTAGCTCTTTTCACCAATGACTCCTTTTTTTTTTAGGGAATAGAATTTTTGCAGAAAATTATTTATTAGCTAAGCATGAAAAATCAAAAACTCCACAAATTAAAAAAATTCCAGTTCTATTTTTCAGAAACCGACTGATTCTTCTTTTCTCAAGGTAACGAATGACTTGATTTTATATGATAACTACAAGGCCTGAAAAGAGAGATTAAGGCTCAAAACTTTTGGAATATACAATTTTTTTACCGGTTAAAACGATTTTAGAAGCTTGTATATAGCTAATTTATTGGTGTTATGGACAGATCTAGAAATCTCACAAATCAAAATAATATATATATATATATAAAACTAAGGCAAATAACCAAAATAATCAAAACCAACACACCAAAATAATTAAAACATACCACCCCCAAACTTGAAAATAAAATTGTCCTCAGTTTTAAAAAAAATAAAATAAAATGAAAAGCAAGGAGAAAAACATAATACTCCCTGTTATGAAAGTTGATGCTTGAGCTAACGCCTTTTAGAATCTGCAAGAGAATAAATATACGAGGCAAACAACAAAAGAAAATAAAATATACTCAAAAGTATAACACAATTTTTAAGATGCGCTTCAAGAAAGTCCGAAGAGTCGCCTTACGCTGCCATCAAAGCTTTTATATATAAAAAAACAAACAATAAAAATTACAGCAATAAAATAACAATACATAAATCGCGAATAGATGCGCATCAAGAGATCACGAAGAAACTCCTTAAGCTGCCATCATTTAGCACGATTTTTACACACAACAGAAAGTAAAAATACAAGAGGTCCGACGTGGTTTATCAAAAGGAGAGGAATGAATCCACTTTTCGTTTTCTCACGGTAAAATCTTCCATCCAGACAATTTTAGCTAGAGCTGGATCTGGTTGAGGAACAAATTCAATGAGTTTTTTGATTAGTTTTTCTAGTGTTGTTGCAACGACTATGATTCGTTTAGCACGCTCGGAAATAAAACCTTTTTCAGCAGAGTAGTCGATGAAAGATAGTAAACCATCAAAGAAACCATTGACATTAAGCAGACCTATTGGTTTTTGATGAACATTTAGCTGGGCTCTGGTAACCACGTGAAAAAGTTCCTCAAGAGTGCCAAAACCACCGGGAAGGGTGATAAAGGCGCCAGAATTATTTATCATGTGAGTTATGCGATCTTGCATATTTACAGCTCTAAACTCATCACCAATGGTTGCCCCGGTGATTTTACTTTCAGCCAGAGGTTTTGGAATTATTCCCAACACTCTTACTCCTTCCATATAGGCAGAAGCAGCAGCTCGTCCCATTAATCCTAGACTTTCTCCTCTGTAAACTACATGAATGCATTTTTCTCCTAAGGTACGACCCAAGTTGTGGGTTGCTTCAGTAAAGCATGCCTCTTTTCCATAACTAGCTCCACCAAAAATGCAGAATGTGCTAAATTTTTTTGTGGAAGATGATGACTCCATTTTTGAAAAGAAATTTATTTGAGAGAAAAAGAGAAAAGTACAAGTTTGAGGGATGAATAAAAGAAACAAGTACAATGCTTATTTATAGAAGAAAAATGAGGTAAAATTGTTTAACAAGTTTGTGATTGCGTTAATTGCGCTTCAACTACTCAATAGAATAATGAATGCATTTATTGCGTATCACCTTTTTTTATTCAGAAAATCTCACCACATGACAAAAATTAAAGATACTCACGAGTATGTACAGTAGTTGTGATTGTGGCTCACATCTTCCTCTGATTTTACGTTCAGAAACGGCCTAAATGCCTTCTATAAGTGGGGGAGAAGCTTCTCATCCAATTTTCTTACAAATTGGCAAAGAGGGTCTTTTAACGTCAGATTCCCAAGACGTTGTTCATATTCTGGTTTGAATTTATTCCACAAACATCGAATTCCGTAATGTACGAGTCCACTAGTGTAACACCCTCAAGATATTCGAGGTATATTACAGTGCCGTGAATCCCTATATGGGACTCACCAGGCTGAACAGCATTATACTCATCGACTCACAGAAACGACAAAATAACACCTCGTCATAAAGACGCAAAACAGAATAATCCACCCGGTTCAACCGGTCAACATAACATCATCATCCAACACAACACAATAGGCAACAATACAATCCGGACGAACAAGAACTCTTAAGTACTCGAGTACAACTATTAGTTCAAAAGACACAAAAGATGAAAAGATAAAAAGACATTAAGACGTCACTTATGCACAATCATCACGCATGGCCATCATCCGTGTATCTTGGTCAGTAGCCGCTCGTCCCGATGAACGACACGAAATTCATAAAACGAATTTCCCCAAAACGGGTCCCCAGAGGGGTTAGCAATTACGCTAGTACAAGTAACCAGATGAACAACTTACATCTTACACATATAGTAAATGCATGCAATAAAGAAAACCGTTCGAAAGCACTCATTTCCGGAAATGCCATAAATAAGTCACATTTGTAAAATGCACCACAATTAACCGTCGATCCACGTCTCTGTGGACCCCTACCGAGACCCCATCGGATCTAACCCGTAGTGGTTAAAAGCAAGCTCGTCGATCCACGTCTCTGTGGACCCCTACCGAGACCCCGTCGGATCTAACCCGTAGTGAGCATACACACACACACACCATTTCTCATACAATACTACTATGTCAAGATTGTAAGTTCATAAGGATACTTGCCTCGATTAAATAGACGATGACACGAACGGAACGGAAGAATCAAGCACAACCGCGAGGAACCGACGAAAATGAACCTAACGATTCGAATAGCACAATCACAACCACTTCTAAACGATTATGGAAATGGAATACACCCGAAAACCCGCCTACGATTCATGTATATTCGTACAAAAATAACAACGAGGGCGGACTACAACCAAACCCTCTCGATTCCGTAAAAATCCGCAAAATATCCATGAATCCGTAGGAAAGCTAAAGATACTAACAATATTAATCGTATTCATCATGAATCCACCAACAAAACGGAACGAATCGGAAGAAAAAAACCAAAACCCCCAAATTAATCGAAAATAGGGTTCTAGAAATATTACCTTTGAAGATTCAAGTACTAAGATCCGTAGAACACGCGTTAGATTGATTATCCGAGCCTCACAACCGAAGGGAAATGATGAAAATCGACCCCCGAATGAAGAATGCTTGAGAAGTTCTCTCCCCCTTGGATCTCCCTCTCTCGCGCAGGTGAAAGGGAGGAGAAAATGGTCGATCTCGTCTAATAAGGACGAGATTGCACAGTTGACCGCTTTGTGTGCCGCGGCACAGCCGAAGTGTGCCGCGGCACAGGCCAAAAATTTACTCCCAGGTTTCGGCAGTGTGCCGCGGCACCCGGTACAGTCGGGTTTTGGTCGCAGATGTCACACGGGTGTGCTGCGGCACCGGACGGGTGTGACGCGGCACCGGATGGGTGTGCCGCGGCACACAGTACAGATCGCTCGACCAACAATTGGAGAAATTTGTGTGCCGCGACGCACACACCTTGTGCCGCGGCCCACACCCTTTTGGGTCCCAAAATGATAAAAATGATCCGGAAAGAGAATAAAAACGATAGGAATCAATATTTGGGAACTAATAACACGAAATGGACCCACGGCAGCCCCGAAACGGCGGTTCCGCACAACAATAACGAGAAAACAGTTCAACGGTTGTGGGAAGGACACCTGAAAGGTACACGAGGGCACTACGATCGGAAATACACCAAAGATGAAAATACAAGGGAAAGAAAAAATGCGGATATTACATTCTACCCCTCTAAAAATAAGTTTCGTCCCGAAACTTAAGAAACAAACAACTCAGGGTACCTAGCACGCATGCTATCCTCGGTTTCCCAAGTTGCTTCCTCGACACCATGTCTCGACCACTGCACTTTGACCAAAGGGATGGTTTTATGCCTCAATCGTTTCTCACGATGCTCCAAAATCTTAAAAGGACGCTCTTCAAAAGTAACATCCTCGGCGACATCAATCTCACCATAATCGATGACGTGACTAGGATCCGGGACATATTTCCTCAGCTGGGAAACATGAAAAGCGCTATGAACATGACTCAAGGTCGGAGGGAATGCCAAACGGTATGCCAACCCACCGACTCGCTCGAGGATCTCAAAGGGGCCGATAAATCTCGGACTCAATTTCCCTTTCTTCCCGAAACGAAAAACTCCCTTCGTCGGCGACACCTTTAGCAAAACGTGGTCTCCCACCTCGAATTCCAAAGGTCGACGACGGACGTCGGCATACGACTTCTGTCGACTCTGGGCAGTCAACATCCGTTCCCGAATTAATTCTATCTTCCGCCTCGTCTCTAAAACGACATCCGGCTCGGTCCCGACCAAATCGGACGCCTCATTCCAACAAATCGGTGATCGACATCGCCGCCCATAAAGTGCCTCGTATGGTGCCATCCGAATCGACGAGTGCCAACTATTGTTATACGTGAATTCGATCAATGGCAAATGTTCCTCCCAGTTACTACTCCAATCGAGAGCACAGGCACGCAACAAGTCCTCGAACGTATGGATAGTGCGTTCCGACTGTCCATCTGACTGGGGATGAAAAGAGGTACTCAAACGCAACCGGGTACCCAACGCCTTATGCACCGCCTGCCAGAAGTGCGATACAAAACGGCCATCACGATCCGAAACAATAGACTTCGGGGTACCATGAAGTCTCACGATCTGCGCGATAAACACACGAGCTAACTTCTCCGGGCCCCAAGTGTCCTTGATGCCCAGAAAATGTGCCGACTTGGTCAGACGGTCGACAATCACCCATACCATATTCATGCCCGGCCTCGATCTCGGCAGACTCGTAATGAAATCCATCGATATATCTTCCCATTTCCATTCCGAAACGGGAAGTGACTGCAAAAGCCCAGCCGGTCGCTGATGCTCGATTTTGACTTGCTGGCAAGTCAAACACCTTGCTACAAACTACGCGACCTCCTCCTTCATGTCATTCCACCAGAAGTTCCTTCTCAAGGCCTTGTACATCTTACTCGAACCAGGATGAACGGAGTAAGGTGTAGCATGGGCCTCCCGCAAAATACTCTGTCTCAACTCTGAGTCGTTCGGCACACAAAGCCGACTCTGAAATTTCAAAATACCATCCTCGTGAATCACAAACCCAGGAGACTTTCCCTTAAGAACATTCTCTCGGATTTGAGTAATCATCGGATCCTTTGACTGCTTTAGCTTAATTTCATCGATCAAAGACGACGAAATCTCTAAAGCACGAAGTTGCCCGACGGCTCCAGGCAACAAAACTTCAACATCTAACTCGATCAAAGCCCGCCGAAGCTCAGACTGAGACGTAAGGATCTCAAGCATTCGTAATGCAACCGGTTTCCGACTCAAGGCGTCGGCCACGACGTTCGCCTTGCCCGGATGATAAAGGATTTCGAGGTCATAATCCTTAATCAACTCTAACCACCTCCTCTGCCTCATATTCAACTCTCGCTGAGTAAATATGTATTTCAGACTTTTATGATCGGTAAAAATCTGACATGCAGAGCCGAAAAGATAGTGACGCCAAATCTTTAGCACAAAAATGACTGCCGCTAACTCCAAATCATGAGTAGGGTAGTTCAGTTCATACGGCCTCAACTGTCTCGACGCATAGGCAATTGTCTTGCCGTGCTGCATCAATACGCACCCAAGACCCTGACCCGAAGCATCGCTATAAACGGCAAAACCCTCGTTGCCACATGGCAACGCCAAAACCGGGGCTGAAGTCAAACGCTTCTTCAGTTCCTCAAAACTCAACTGCCTCTCGTCATTCCAGACGAACTTCTCGGATTTCTGGAGCAACTGCGTAAGTGGTCGAGCTAGTTTCGAGAAACCCTCGACGAACCTACGATAGTAGCCAGCTAAGCCCAAAAAACTACGGAGCTCCTTCACATTCTTGGGCGATGCCTAATCCAACACTGCCTCAATCTTCTGCGGATCCACACGAACCCCCTCGGCTGAAATCACGTGACCTAAAAACATCAGTTCCTTCATCCAGAACTCACATTTCGAGAACTTTGCATAGAGTTGCTCGGTCCTCAAAATGTCTAATACTACCCGCAAATGATGGGCATGCTCTTCCTCATTCCTCGAATAAATAAGAATATCGTCAATAAAGACGACGACGCACTTATCCAGATACTCGATAAAAACTTTGTTCATCAACTGCATGAACACCGCCGGCGCATTAGTTAACCCGAAAGGCATGACTACGAACTCATAATGTCCGTACCTCGTCCGAAAAGCTGTTTTCGGCACATCGGACTCTCTCACCCGGAGCTGATAGTACCCCGATTTCAAATCAATTTTCGAGAATACTGCAGCTCCCTGCAACTGGTCGAATAAGTCGTCAATTCTCGGCAAAGGATACTTGTTTTTGATGGTCACCTTGTTTAGTTCGCGATAGTCGATACACAAACGTAGTGAACCATCCTTCTTCCGTACAAACAGGACCGGTGCGCCCCAAGGCGAGGCGCTCGGTCGAACATACCCCGACTCAAGAAGCTCACTCAACTGCTTCTTCAACTCGGACATCTCTGAAGGTACCATGCGATAGGGCGCCTTCGAAATAGGAGCCGCGCCCGGCTCTAACTCTATAGAAAACTCAACCTCACAATCCGGTGGCAATCCCGGTAACTCATCAGGAAATACATCAGGAAACTCATTAACGACTGGAATCGACGAAAGCTCGACTCCACCATCCTCCGCCTTCAAGGCATAGCACCAATAACCAGTACACCCCTTTCGTAGGAGACTCATCGCCTTCAAGGCATTAATGACGAATTTCTGGTTTCCCCTCTTTGGCCCCGCGAAAGAGTGCTCGGTGCCGTCCTCGGCTAACATAGTGATGATTCTCGTGCGGTAGTTCATGATCGCACCATGCCGCTCGAGCCAATTATCACC
Source organism: Orobanche coerulescens (assembly GCA_033398695.1). Lineage (NCBI taxonomy): Eukaryota > Viridiplantae > Streptophyta > Magnoliopsida > Lamiales > Orobanchaceae > Orobanche > Orobanche coerulescens. The sequence continues at coordinate 166,516,222 of CM065811.1, forward strand.
AAGAATCAAATCCTCACCCTCGATACTCACAACAATAAGATTAGAGGGCCAAGTCCTCTCACAAATAAGTACAGAACAGTCTCGAACCTCCTGATCACCAACGATCCTATCGCCGCTAGGAAGCTTAACGATGAAGGGTTCACAAGGCGTCAAACAGTCGAGACTCAGACGGCGCACACAATCCAAAGATATGAACGAATGCGTAGCACCGGAATCGAAAAGCACACTGACAGGATGAGAAAGAATATAAACGGTACCTGTCGCCACGGTAGCCGCTGGGTCATCGGCTTTCCGCATCTCATAGACATGCGGGTGGGCTGAGCCGACACTGGAAGCTCCCCCCTTATAGGGCTGACCCCGACCTCTCCCCCGACTAGCACTCGGCGGAGATTGAGGAGCAAATGATCCCTGATTCACACTTGGTTCCCTAGGCACTGGAATGGAAGCCCGGGCACCAAGAATTCTCTCCCTCTCGGCCTGACGACCTTGTGGCCGGTGCAGCCCTGCGGATTACGTCGGCAAAGGGCTCAAACAAGTACGGCGCGTGGCACATGCGACCACAATTGAAACACTTCACATCGCGGAAAGGAGCACTGGTAGTTCCACGAGGACCCCCAGCGGAACGAGCTGGACCACCGCCGGCGGGGAAGTTAGCAGATTGAGATTTCTGCTGACCCCCACTCTTGTGGCCCGAAAAGTTCCCAGCGGACTTCTGCTTCTTACTCTCGCGGGCCGCCTCACTCGCCGTCACAGACATATCATAAGCAAGGGCCCTGCTCTGGTAATCTTTCAAGGTAGTGCATACGAGCCCCGACATATAGTCCCGAATCGACAACTTCATCCGTCTGGAGAAATGGAAAATTTTGTCGCTCTCCTCGACAACTTGGGTCTTCACATAACCCAACTCCTTGTTAAAATCAGCAATAGCTTGAGATACGGGGATATCCCGCGGTTGAGCATCATAAAAAGCATGTGCAGGCACATCGGCCGGCCACGGGCAATATTCGATCTCCATCAATTCTCGAAACTCAGCCTGAGCGGCATGATCTTTGGGCCCAACGGCCTCCCACCCGGTCCGTAGCGTCCCTGTGAAAGTATTGGGCAATAGGGACTTTCGTTCCTCGGGACAGATTAGTGGCAATGAAGACCTTAGATATCTCCTTGATCCACTCTTCCCGGCCAATCAGTGCGAAGCTCCGGCGAGGAGGATGCATCTTGATAACATCTTGGAGCCAACGATCCGCTCGCCCGATTAGCGTGGGCACGATCCGGGTTGAACCGCTGAGCTATCGCCGCCATTTGGTTCACCATTTGCCGCATAACGGCCGCAATACCAAGGTCGGCACGCTCTCGAGAAGAAGCATGGCGTGGCGGTCGCGATGCTGCCCGGCTCCGAAAGCTGCGACGTGGCCGCCACCGTGCTCCACATCCCGGCGCGTCCACGACACGACCGCGACCACGACCTCTTCCGGCATCCATCGGAGTTAAATAAATAGCAAAAGCCATACGAGGGTAAGTACGAGAAAAGAACAATCACAAGTCGAGAATCAAAGGTACGTTATAAGGAAATAATGAACACGGGAAGGAAAACTTACGGACCTTTGGTAGTACGGAATCATGGCGGCGTGACGATGATGTGCAAAACAAAACACCACAAGACCCGATAAACCGACAAGCCTAGGTATCCATAAACCTAGCGCTCGATACCATTTTACGTAACACCCTCAAGATATTCGAGGTATATTACGGTCCGTGAATCCTATATGGGACTCACCGGTGGCGACATCATACTCATCGACTCACGAAGCGACAAAATAACACCTCGTCATAAAGGCCTTAAAGCAGAATAATCCACCCGATTCAACCGGTCAACATAACATCATCATCCAACACAACCTGATAGGCAACAATACAATCCGGACGAACAAGAACTCTTAAGTACTCGAGTACAACTATTAGTTCAAAAGCCACAAAAGATGAAAAGATAAAAAGACATTAAGGCGTCACTTATGCACAATCATCACGCATGGCCATCATCCGTGTCTTGGTCAGTAGCCCGCTCGTCCCGATGAACGACTGAAATTCATAAAACGAATTTCCCCAAAACGGGTCCCCAGAGGGGTTAGCAATTACGCTAGTACAAGTAACCAGATGAACAACTTACATCTTACACATATAGTAAATGCATGCAATAAAGAAAACCGTTCGAAAGCACTCATTTCCGGAAATGCCATAAATAAGTCACATTTGTAAAATGCACCACAATTAACCGTCGATCCACGTCTCTGTGGACCCCTACCGAGACCCCGTCGGATCTAACCCGTAGTGGTTAAAAGGAAGCTCGTCGATCCACGTCTCTGTGGACCTATACCGAGACCCCGTCGGATCTAACCCGTAGTGAGCATACACACACACACCATTTCTCATACAATACTACTATGTCAAGATTGTAAGTTCATAAGGATACTTGCCTCGATTAAATAGACGATGACACGAACGGAACGGAAGAATCAAGCACAACCGCGAGGAACCGACGAAAATGAACCTAACGATTCGAATAGCACAATCACAACCACTTCTAAACGATTATGGAAATGGAATACACCCGGAAACCCGCCTACGATTCATGTATATTCGTACAAAAATAACAACGAGGGCGGACCACAACCAAACCCTCTCGATTCCATAAAAATCCGCAAAATATCCATGAATCCGTAGGAAAGTTAAAGATACTAACAATATTAATCGTATTCATCATGAATCCACCAACAAAACGGAACGAATCGGAAGAAAAACCCCAAAACCCACAAATTAATCGAAAATAGGGTTCTAGAAATATTACCTTTGAAGATTCAAGTACTAAGATCCGTAGAACACGCGTTAGATTGATTATCCGAGCCTCACAACCGAAGGGAAATGATGAAAATCGACCCCCGAATGAAGAATGCTTGAGAAGTTCTCTCCCCCTTGGATCTCCCTCTCTCGCGCAGGTGAAATGGAGGAGAAAATGGCCGATCTCGTCTAATAAGGACGAGATTGCACAGTTGACCGCTTTGTGTGCCGCGGCACAGCCGAAGTGTGCCGCGGCACAGGCCAAAAATTTACTCCTGAGGTTTTGGCGGTGTGCGCGGCACGATCTGCGTGTGCGCGGCACCGTCTGATCGGGTTTTGGTCGCAGATGTCACACGGGTGTGCCGCGGCATTGACTCGGCACTGTGCCACGGCACCGGATGGGTGTGCCGCGGCACATAGTATAGATCGCTCGACCAACAATTGGAGAAATTTGTGTGCCGCGGCGCACACACCTTGTGCCGCGGCCCACACCCTTTTGGGTCCCAAAATGATAAAAATGATCCGGAAAGAGAATAAAAACGATAGGAATCAATATTTGGGAACTAATAACACGAAATGGACCCACGGCAGCCCCGAAACGGCGGTTCCGCACAACAATAACGAGAAAACAGTTCAACAGTTGACAGGAAGGACACACTGAAAGGTACACGAGGGGCACTACGATCGGAAAATACACCAAAGATGAAAATACAAGGGAAAGAAAAAAAATGTGGATATTACAACTAGGATGCGTGTCAAGAGAAATTTTGATATTATCTAAATTCTCTTTATTCAGACCATCCTTAATGAACTGAATTTTATCTTCTCTGTTTGGAGATGGAATTCCCAAAGATCGACATTTTAAATTACAGTTCCATCTAGCACATTTATAGCAAACGGCTATTATATTTGCTCGTCGTTTCTTGGCATATGAACTTTTTCCTAGCCCTGGTAAAAATCTAGTAGGTATTTCTGTGAATTCACCTGCTATTCTCACTTTGGCTTCAATTATGAATCTAATGTCAAAAGGTATGCTTTTATTCATAAGCAACCTCATCCTTTCAAGTCCCGTCTTGTAAATTTTTAAAATGACATTTTTGCTCAGAAAGGGAAATCTTTTTTCAATTTTATTAAAAGTTTCTTCCATGATAAAAAAATAAAATAAAATGTAAATAATTGGATAAAATATCTACAAATATCAGTCGTTGTGGGAAACTGAAAATTCCGACTTTAATAGTCACGGAGTACCGTTATCCGCCACTTGACCGGACAAACACAATTTGTAATATCCGCAATTTCGAATTTCGGTAAATTTCTTTTTTCGGCGGAAGACCGTTTTGATGACTCGCTCATGACCGTTTCGTCATTTTGATAATGATTAATTCTGCACTTTTTGTCATCCGAGTTCGTTTCGGTATCGTTTTGTTGAGTTCCGAGCTTTTTAGCGACTTTTCCGCACTTGAGCTCGATTCTTGCGAATCTCGTCCGAAACTGTTGTTTCGAGTTTCTCATAAGTTCATTTGATGTTATTATTCATGTTGCGAGCTTTGGTTTGGTGTTTCGATCGCGTATCGTGATTTTCGGACGTTTTGGGCTATTTTGTAATTTCCCAAAGTTTTGGGTAATTATTTCCGTTGTTGAATTCCGAGCCTTCGGGTGGTCGGAATTGTGTGTTCTCTTAGCTCTTAGATTCGTCTTTGCGAGTACGTCGTAACCGTACCATCGATTCGTATTCAGGTTCGGGTTTCGGGGTCGTTCGGGCCGTCGGAGTTAGGCCCGGCCGAGTCATGGCCGGGCAATCTGGGCCCAGGCCGGACTGGCCGAGTCACGGCCGGTAGTGCTCGGAAGCTTCTGGCCGAGTCACGGTCGGGAGTTCTCGCGGCTCTGGCCAGCGAGGCCTTGATGAGCGCGGCACATGCCGCGGGGCCGCGGCACACTCTGTGGTATTTTTCGGCCAAGCCAGACTGGTGCCGCGGCACACTCCGGCCGAGCCGCGGCACACTGCCGACCACTAGGAGCCATTTTTGGGCCTGTGCCGCGGCACACTCCCGCTGGGCCGCGGCACACTGTGCAGCCTATTTATGGCCCTGCACACGGGTTTTTGGCCATTTTTCTCCTTCTTCTCCTTCTCTTCCGCGGCTGGGGGTGATCTTACCATGGATCCATGTTGTTTAACAACAAATCCATGAAGTTCTTGAGTTCATATCGTCAATCAATCATCCGTTATCATCCTTTGATCCAGCGAATCAAGGTAACCTTCCTTAGAACCCTAATTTCGTGAATTTGGGGGGTTTTGCGTTTTTGTCCGATTCGTTTCGTATTATTGATTAATTCATGATGGATATGATTAATCTTGGTAGTATTCTTGTGTTTGACATCATTTAATCCATTGTTCTTCGTCGAATCGAAGTATATTTCTTGATTTCCTTCAAATTGACTTTTTGGGGGATTTGTCCTTGATCTTGTTTTTCATCCGTTTTTGATGGATCGATTATGGTTAAATGATGTTTTTAAACATATTCTATGGATTGTATATCCATATTTCAACTTGGAATTCTGTTTTCAGGTTTTGACGGAACGAATCGTGTTCTTGGCCGTTTTGGGGGAAACGCTTGAACTTTCGTCATTCGTTCTTTGAATTCAACGGCTTTGAGTCATATTATGGAATTCATTTTCGTTGTAATTGTTTTCATTCATAGTTCATTGTTGCGGATTGTCGTTCGGTGGAGTCGTCGAGTTCGTAGTCGGTTCGTGCCAACCTACTTCGGCCGATTCTCCGCGTTGTGGTTATTCGAGGCAAGTACCTTGCCCATAATTTTCTTATTTTGTGGATATGATAATCGGTGATCGTCTTAGTGTGTTTGTTTGGTTGTTTGAAATAAAGTTTCAAAAGATTTTGGTTTGGCCTCGTTAAAGGCTTTCTTTCAAATGCGTGTGTGTTTTGTGAACGGCGTGTTTTGGGAATTGATTATGATTTGATTATTTTGAACGTTGAAGGATTTGATGATGATACTCCTATTGTTTAAAGTTATGGAATCGTGTATTCCGTATTTAATCTTGTTATTGTGTTTTGAAGAGTTTGATAATGGTGTCGAGTTAATGGCCATCTCTAGTGAGTATTCTTAATGAACTTACATTCTTAGCATGTTAGTTTTGCATGAGTAGTGTGTGTGTATGCTCACTATGGGTTAGATCCGATGGGGTCTCGGTAGGGGTCCACGGAGGGGTGGATCCGCGAGCTTGATTTTAACCACTACGGGTTAGATCCGACGGGGTCTCGGTAGGGATCCACGGAGGGGTGGGTCCACGGTTAATTGTGGTGCATTTTGCAAATGTGATTTGATAATGGCATTTTAAATGAGTGCTTTTGAACGGTTTTCATGATTGCATGCATTGACTAAGTGTGTAAGAGGTAAGTTGTTCGTTTGGCCTACTTGGCTAGGATGGCTCTAGAGTATTTTGTTGTTTATGTTAAATCCTTTAATTGTGGATTTTGACGTTGGAAGACGAACCTTGTGGTCGTTCTTGTGTACTGTGAGTTGATGAGATTTGGGGCTAAAATCCCAATGGTTTTGTAAAAGTCATTTTATGGATTTGGGGCTAAAATCCCAACGGTTTGGTAAAGGTCATTTTACGGAAAGTAAACCTTTGGGTCGGTGACCCCTTTCGTCTTTTGGGTTTTGAAAAGCGGGATTTGATAATCCTAAATTGTTTCCTATTAAAACTCTCGATGGCATTCTAAACCGTTTTATAAATTATTTCCATTGATTTGTGATCTTTCGATTTTGAAATGTTTTCTCAAACTCTTGCCTCGAGAAGTACTTTTCGTTTCGTTTGGATCCTTGAGGATTCCTGGTTATTGTTATTCGTGGAATGTGAATTGTATGGTTCGTATTTACACTTTGTACTTGCACTAGCAAAACAGTGGAGTTTTGCTAACCCCCGAGTATTCGGGGGGTGGATGTCTATTTTTGCATTCAGGTTTTGGAGCATAACACAGGGTCGGCACGAAGGATGATGAAAGATGAACGATACTAATCACGCGAGGATCCGTTGATGTCGTATTGGTCTAGTTGTATTTTCTTTTCCGCTGCAGTATCTTTTCCCCGTTGTACGAGAGTTTATTGTATTTTGACCCCTGTGTGGGTATATGTTGTAATTGAGCTGTATATTTTTATTGAAAGACCAAATCGGTCTACTGAGTCATTTAGCCTTGAAGGCATTGTCGAGATGTTAAATGTTGTTACCAGCCTGGTAGATCTTCGAGGAGAGGGTCTACGGCATGTAATATCCCTGAGTGGATTGGGGGTGTTACATAAATGGTATCGGAGCTTAGGTTGAGAAAAACCTAGGCTGTCGGGTCAAGTCGTGTTGTTTGAGTCTTGTTTCGTTGGATTTGATCTGACTGAGTCGTGTCGCGACGCGTCGTCTGAGTTTGTTGGTCGTGATTAGTATCGTGGGGCGATCATCATCTTCGTGCGACCTGTGGAAGTAAGTCTCCCTTCTTTGTGTTGTGCCTCATGTGACACGAGCTATTTTTTTTATGATTATTTGTTAAGTGGTGGAATCCTTATGTGGATTTTGATTTCACGATATGTATTTAGCCGACTCTCGTATTTGATTTATACGAGGAGTGTCGTCGCTTGTGATGTGTTTTTATTGTTGTTTTTGTCCGTTGCTGATGATTTTCGAATCGATTTGCACGTTTTACAAGTTCTATTGTGGAAGCTTTGTGCTTATACGCATTCGACTTGTTCCCTAGCCATCTTGGGAGGGTCGTTAGAGGCCTCGAATGGGGTCGATGGTTTTGTTCTGAATCCTAGGCGGTCTTCGACTGTGGTATTTTATCGTTTATTTCCGTTTAAAGACATGTATTGTCTTGATTTTAAACGCTTTGATGCGTGTACTAGGAGTTGTTTTAGTGAACGTCGATATTTGTGAGTTTTGGGCATTCTGGCCTATTGGATTTTTGAAAACCTTGAGTATCTTAGAAAAATAAATTTCGAGACGTACTTTTAAAATGAGTTATTTTCTTGTGGTACATCCTAGGTGCCACAATATATTTCAAAAAAAATTTTTACTTCGAGGACCAAAATGCTTTGAGGTATTTTCAATGTTTTAGAAACACTTTTATTTAGACCCGAGGGTCGAATATTCTGAAAGTTTTCACTAAGAGAAAGTGTCCTCATTTTTATCAAATGCGAAATGGTTCTCCAATGTCTCGATAACGATGTTTCACGTTTGTACTTTTTGAAAGGTGATACTCAAGATCAACCGGTGTTCTTCTAAATTATTTTCAAAATGAGGTTTTCGTTTTTAAAACTTATCCATTCCCGTTTGAGGGCTGGGTATGTATGTCGGATGTTCGCATTGTCATTTTGATGTTTGCTCCCGAGTATGATCGAGTTGGCGGCGTGAGCGTTGAGTCGTTTTCCACACATTTGTTGTGTTAGCCCTCTGTGAGAGGTGGGATGTTGGTATTGAATGTTGCCATCTCGTGGTGATTTCTGCGTTATCGCGCATGTGCGAGCTGTTAGAGCTTGGATTGGTATGGCCGTGTGCATCGGTGATCGTTCCGTTATGTGTCGGTTGTTTAATATCTTGTTACCTTGCTCCTGTTTTTGTGAATTTTGTGGACGAGGTCGGAGGTAATACCCGTACTATTTTGACTTCCGTATTTTCTCTTTCTCCAGTCTATCGATTCCCTCATGTTCGTTGATACTTTATGAACTTGTTCTGTATTTCGGTTTCATCGTCCGAACGAACTGCGATCTTGTTATGGGTCGATCTGGTTATCGCCGTGACTTTTCGGGTTCGGTTCGATTCTTGTGAACCTTGTTCGGGAGTGACATCATCTGGTTCTACTAGTTCTTTTATTCGAAGTGGATCGGATTTGGAACTCTTGTGTTTTAGACTCTGTCGACTCGTTTATGTTCGTCGACATTTCTGAGCTTGTCCTGCCCCTTGCTTTTGTTGATCGAACGAGTGCGGTATTGTTTCGGAATAACTCGTTTGTCATTGTGATTTTTTTCGATTGCTATTCCCTTTCCTGTGGATCTTATGTGAGTGCACATTTTGTTGTTTTCACCGGATCATGTTTCGTCTCGAGTCGAGATGTGAACTTCGGAGTTGTCGGTTGAACCTTATTGTTCTTCGTGATCCGAACATGATTATTCGATTTTTTTTTTGTTGACTCGATCGTGGTGGTTCGATCATTGATTGTTCTGTTTTTTTTAATCTCGTTTCGTGATTGTTGAATGTTCAGACTCCTTCGTAATTCCCTTAAGTTCGGGAAATTAGTCTCGTTTTCGATCTTCCAACCTTGGGCGGTGGAATTCCGTATTGGTTCAGCGATTGGCTCGCGTTTCGATTGATGTACCGTTGGGTTGGTCAATCATACTGATTTTCGTTCGTTGTGTTTTGTGATTGTCGGATAATTGACTTGGATATATTATCCGTTTGATGACACTTGTCATTTGTTGGTTTTATTATATCCCTAACGGCGACGTTGTGTTGGTCGTCGTGGAGCGTGTTTTCACGCCGTATGTCTCTTTGCATTTCTTGCAGCGTTTCGCCGTTGGGCGCGAGTTTTCTGTTTTTGTGTATCTCGTCGAGTTTTCCTGGCGGGTATATTGCTCCCCCCTACTTGTTTTAAGTTTCGGGACGAAACTTCTTTTAAGGAGGGTAGAATGTAATATCCGCAATTTCGAATTTTGGTAAATTTCTTTTTTCGGCGGATGTCCGTTTTGATGACTCGATCATGACCGTTTCGTCATTTCGAGAATTATTAATTCTGCACTTTTTGTCATCCGAGTTCGTTTCGGTATCGTTTTGTTGAGTTCCGAGCTTTTTAGCGACTTTTCCGCACTTGAGCTCGATTCTTGCGAATCTCGTCCGAAACTGTTGTTTCGAGTTTCTCGTAAGTTCATTTGATGTTATTATTCATGTTGCGAGCTTTGGTTTGGTGTTTCGATCGCGTATCGTGATTTTCGGACGTTTTGGGCCATTTTTGTAATTTCCCAAAGTTTTGGGTAATTATTTCCGTTGTTGAATTCCGAGCCTTCGGGTGGTCGGAATTGTGTGTTCTCTTAGCTCTTAGATTCGTCTTTGCGAGTACGTCGTAACCGTACCATCGATTCGTATTCAGGTTCGGGTTTCGGGGTCGTTCGCCGTGAGTTGGCCGGCCGAGTCATGGCCGGCAATCAGGCCCAGCCGATCGGCCGAGTCCCGGCCGGTCGTGCTCGGACGCTTCGGCCCGCGTCCCGGCCGGGCGTGCTCGGCAGCTCCGGGCCGAGCAGGCCGCCGTGAGCCGCGGCACATGCCGGCTGGGCCGCGGCACACTCTGTGGCATTTTTCGGCCAAACCGTATGCGGGTGCCGCGGCACACTCCGCCGAGCCGCGCACACCGCCGACCACCGGGAGCCATTTTTGGGCTGTGCCGCGGCACACTCCCGGGCCGCGGCACACTGTGCAGCCTATTTATGGCCCTGCACACGGGTTTTTGGCCATTTTTCTCCTTCTTCTCCTTCTCTTCCGCGGTTGGGGGTGATCTTACCATGGAGCCATGTTGTTTAACAACAAATCCATGAAGTTCTTGAGTTCATATCATCAATCAATCATCCGTTATCATCCTTTGATCCAGCGAATCAAGGTAACCTTCCTTAGAACCCTAATTTCGTGAATTTGGGGGGTTTTGCGTTTTTGTCCGATTCGTTTCGTATTATTGATTAATTCATGATGGATATGATTAATCTTGGTAGTATTCTTGTGTTTGACATCATTTAATCCATTGTTCTTCGTCGAATCGAAGTATATTTCTTGATTTCCTTCAAATTGAATTTTTGGGGGATTTGTCCTTGATCTTGTTTTTCATCCGTTTTTGATGGATCGATTATGGTTAAATGATGTTTTGAAACATATTCTATGGATTGTATATCCATATTTCAACTTGGAATTCTGTTTTCGGGTTTTGACGGAACGAATCGTGTTCTTGGCCGTTTTGGGGGAAACGCTTGAACTTTCGTCATTCGTTCTTTGAATTCAACGGCTTTGAGTCGTATTATGGAATTCATTTTCGTTGTTATTGTTTTCATTCATAGTTCATTGTTGCGGATTGTCGTTCGGTGGAGTCGGCGAGTTCGTAGTCGGTTCGTGCCAACCTACTTCGGCCGATTCTCCGCGTTGTGGTTATTCGAGGCAAGTACCTTGCCCATAATTTTCTTATTTTGTGGATATGATGATCGGTGATCGTCTTAGTGTGTTTGTTTGGTTGTTTGAAATGAAGTTTCAAAAGATTTTGGTTTGGCCTCGTTAAAGGCTTTCTTTCAAATGCGTGTGTGTTTTGTGAACGGCATGTTTTGGGAATTGATTATGATTTGATTATTTTGAACGTTGAAGGATTTGATGATGATACTCCTATTGTTTAAAGTTATGGAATCGTGTATTCCGTATTTAATCTTGTTATTGTGTTTTGAAGAGTTTGATAATGGTGTCGAGTTAATGGCCATCTCTAGTGAGTATTCTTAATGAACTTACATTCTTAGCATGTTAGTTTTGCATGAGTAGTGTGTGTGTATGCTCACTATGGGTTAGATCCGACGGGGTCTTGGTAGGGGTCCACGGAGGGGTGGATCCGCGAGCTTGCTTTTAACCACTACGGGTTAGATCCGACGGGGTCTCGGTAGGGATCCACGGAGGGGTGGGTCCACGGTTAATTGTGGTGCATTTTGCAAATGTGATTTGATAATGGCATTTCCGGAAATGAGTGCTTTTGAACGGTTTTCATGATTGCATGCATTGACTAAGTATGTAAGAGGTAAGTTGTTCGTTTGGCCTACTTGGCTAGGATGGCTCTAGAGTATTTTGTTGTTTATGTTAAATCCTTTAATTGTGGATTTTGACGTTGGAAGACGAACCTTGTGGTCGTTCTTGTGTACTGTGAGTTGATGAGATTTGGGGCTAAAATCCCAATGGTTTTGTAAAAGTCATTTTATGGATTTGGGGCTAAAATCCCAACGGTTTGGTAAAGGTCATTTTACGGAAAGTAAACCTTTGGGTCGGTGACCCCTTTCGTCTTTTGGGTTTTGAAAAGCGGGATTTGATAATCCTAAATTGTTTCCTATTAAAACTCTCGATGGCATTCTAAACCGTTTTATAAATTATTTCCATTGATTTGTGATCTTTCGATTTTGAAATGTTTTCTCAAACTCTTGCCTCGAGAAGTACTTTTCGTTTCGTTTGGATCCTTGAGGATTCCTGGTTATTGTTATTCGCGGAATGTGAATTGTATGGTTCGTATTTGCACTTTGTACTTGCACTAGCAAAACAGTGGAGTTTTGCTAACCCCCGAGTATTCGGGGGGTGGATGTCTATTTTTGCATTCAGGTTTTGGAGCATAACACAGGGTCGGCACGAAGGATGATGAAAGATGAACGATACTAATCACGCGAGGATCCGTTGATGTCGTATTGGTCTAGTTGTATTTTCTTTTCCGCTGCAGTATCTTTTCCCCGTTGTACGAGAGTTTATTGTATTTTGACCCCTGTGTGGGTATATGTTGTAATTGAGCTGTATATTTTTATTGAAAGACCAAATCGGTCTACTGAGTCATTTAGCCTTGAAGGCATTGTCGAGATGTTAAATGTTGTTACCAGCCTGGTAGATCTTCGAGGAGAGGGTCTACGGCGTGTAATATCCCTGAGTGGATTGGGGGTGTTACACAATTGAGTACTAAGTTACAACGTCGAGAAATTGTATCTATAAAAATAGTTTACAATGTAAGATTTCAAAAATAACACTTATACTTCCCCGGCAACGGCGCCAAAAACTTGACACGTCTTTAGTGTAACTATCGCAAGTGCACGATATCGTATCAAGTAGTAAGTGGACTTTTTGAGTCCGGTTTATCGATCCCACGAGGAAGTTAGGTTATATATTGAATTATACACTATTTAACTATTTGTTATATAGATTTATAAGACTGAAACACACAATTAAAGAGTTTGGTTTAACAATTGCAAAGAAAATGCAATAATAGTTCTAATATTCAAGGAAATGAAAGATTACACTAATAAAAGATTAATAAAAGATATAATGAAATAGTTGGGATTACAAACTTAGTTCATCATTAGTTATAGAAGATGTATAGGAGATCATAAGATGAATTTACTTATTATGTTGTGTAGATTCGATTTTCCTTAAAAAGACGGTTTCTCTTTCGAACTATAAAACGCCCCTTATATATTGAATCAATACATAGCATTAGGTTTTATGAAAATAACTCAAAGAATCATCTAAGGTCTAGAGGTATATTTCTATCCCCTAGAACAACTTAGAGTGAAGATCATTTGGTCTAATCAAACATATTTTCTTTCGAAACATATGAAGACCATAAATATCGTCATTTATTGGCCAAATAAATAAAGATTGGTAAAACAATGAAAATCACACACAATAATAAGTAATTCATGTAACACCCCCAAGATATTCGGAGTATATTACAGCGCCGTGGACCCTTACATGGGACCCACCAGGCTACAACTAGAAAACACCCCTCGACTAACCATCTCGGTTAGCGAGAACACACATTTAAATAATATAACATATAAAGGTACGCCCGGAGTAACCGGCGAAATAAGCAACAGTCGACAATGTAGAAATTTAAAATAATACAACACGGGGTTTGAATTGAAAAGCCTAAGTACTCGCGAGTACGGTCTATCAGTTTATAAATATAGTAAACAACCATATCGAAGTGGAACAAAAGAAATAAGTAGACTCGAGTGCACATGTCAACGACCCCGGCCAACATCCTCGTACTGTCCCAGCGATCGCTCGTCCGGATGATCATAACCTGAAATCCATAACAAGAATTTCCCCAAAATGGGTCCCCAGAGGGGTTAGCAATTACGCTAGTACAAGTAATCAAGGCAAACCAATCGCTTACACATTTCATAGTACATGCACCAATATCATTTCAAAAAAAACAAAACCAGACATGTCTTTTCCGGAAACAAACAGTCAAACAATTTGCCCAGGACCGGGACGAAGCCACGAATCCCACCCGAGGCCTCTAAGGACCCTCCCGAGCTGGCCATTTCATAAAACAAATCACGCACAGGCATCGCCTAGGACCGGGACGAAGCCACGAATCCCACCCGAGGCCTCTAAGGACCCTCCCGAGCTGGCTAGCGAAACAAACTCATGAATCCAGAGTGAAGTCATAGATTCCCCCGAGGCCCCGTCGGACCCTCCTAGGGTGAGCAAAGCACACACAATATACATTACCATTTCATGTTAAGCATAAAGGTTTCCAAAAGAATACTTGCCTTGAATAATAAACGACGCAACGAACGGAAGGAAAAACACCGGTGACCGATAGGAGCCGATAATCACGAACCTAACGATACGAAGAACACAATCACGACCAATCCTAGATGAATACGGAATTGGAATACACCCGAAAACCCGCCTATGATTCATGTATATTCGTATCGAAACAACGACGAGGGCGGACCACAACCAAACCCTCTCGATTACAAAATTACTACGAAATATACCATGAATCCGTAGGGTAACCAACGAAATCAACAAGATTAATCATGTACATCATGAATTAATCTAACATACGGAACGAATCGGACGAAACATGAAAACCCCTTCAATTACCCAAAACAAGGTTTTAGGAGTTTACCTTGAATAATGACGAAGAACACGATTAGAGGTTGATACTATGCTCCAAAAACTCGAAGAAGATGATGGCTCGGAGTTATCAAGCTTCAAATCGCCGGAAATACCAAGGAGATCGCCTAGGAGTTGGATGGGGAGGAGAAGGAGTGAAAATGGCCGAAATCGGTCAACCCCTGGGTTTATAAACCCAGGCCTCGTTACGTACGTTAGCCACCACATGCTAACGTACGTAAGCCGTATTACGTACGTAAGCCATAAGGGCCTTACGTACGTAACCAAAAAGGCAGAATCGCCTGAACTAATATACACTAGGGCGTTACGTACGTAACCAAAAAGGGTGTTACGTACGTAACCAAAAAGGCAGAATCGCCTGAACTGAATTACACTAGGACGTTACGTACGTAACCAAAAGGGTGTTACGTACGTAACATTCCTTTCTGTGGAGCACAGGCCAGAAATGGAAGAGGGAGGTACCGAAAAAGAATCGAAATACAACGGTGAACAATTCACGATGGTACGGGCGTAAGGGGCCTGAAACGACGAACTTAAGTGCCGAAGGAAAACATATTCCCGACCACTCAAAGGTTCATAAAAACAACATCAAACGTAAATTTTCCAAAAGTTTGGGAAATTTACAAAACGGTCCAAACATGCGAAATGTACGAAACATGGTCGAAACACCGACAAAAGCTCACAACGCCCACAATAACATGAGATCGATCTTCGGCAACCCCGAAACGGCGGTTCCGAACGACGATTACGATAATATGCGAAATAACAACATGAAACATCAAATCGAGTAAAACGAGTCCGAATCAAGCTCGAACGACAAAAGGTTCAATATTAAATGTCCTCAAAATGACAATACGGTTACAAGCGAGTTGTTAAAAACGAAAATGCACTAAAATGAGAATAATAAGAGAAGGGAAAAATGCGGATATTACATTCTACCCCTCTAAAAACAAGTTTCGTCCCGAAACTTAAGAAATAAACAACTCGGGATACTTAGCACGCATGCTATCCTCGGTTTCCCAAGTCGCCTCCTCGACACCATGTCTCGACCACTGCACTTTGACCAAAGGAATGGTCTTATGCCTCAGTCGCTTCTCACGGTGCTCCAAAATCTTTAGGGACGCTCCTCGAAGGTAAAATCTTCGGCAATCTCGACCTCGCCAAAGTCGATGATGTGACTAGGATCCGGAACATATTTCCTCAGCTAGGAAACATGAAAAACGCTATGAACATGACTCAAGGCTGGGGGTAACGCCAAACGGTATGTCAACTCACCGACTCGCTCGAGAATCTCAAAGGGTCCAATAAATCTCGGACTCAACTTCCCTTTCTTCCCGAAACGAAAAACTCCCTTCGTCGGCGACACCTTTAGCAAAACGTAGTCTCCCACCTCGAATTCCAAAGGTCGACGACGGACGTCGGCATACGACTTCTGTCGACTCTGGGCAGTCAACATCCATTCCCGAATCAAATCCACCTTCCGTCTCATCTCTAGGACAATATCCGGTTCGGTCCCGACCAAATCAGATGCTTCATTCCAACAAATCGGCGATCGACAGCGCCGCTCGTAGAGCGCCTCATACGGTGCCATCCGGATCGACGCGTGCCAACTATTGTTGTACGTGAATTCGATCAATGGCAAGTGCTCCTCCCAGTCACTACTCCAGTCGAGAGCACAAGCACGCAACATGTCCTCGAATGTCTGGATAGTGCGTTCCGACTGTCCATCTGACTGGGGATGAAAAGAGGTACTCAAATGCAAACGGGTACCCAACGCCTTATGCACCGCCTGCCAAAAGTGCGATACAAAACGTCCATCACGATCCGAAACAATAGACTTCGGAGTACCGTGAAGTCTCACAATCTGCGCGATAAACACACGAGCCAACTTCTCCGGGCCCCAAGTGTCCTTGATGCCCAGAAAATGTGCCGACTTGGTCAGACGATCAACAACCACCCACACCATATTCATGCCCGACCTCGATCTCGGCAAACTCGTAACAAAATCCATCGATATATCTTCCCATTTCCATTCCGGAACGGGAAGTGGCTGCAATAACCCAGCCGGTCGCTGATGCTCAATTTTGACCTGCTGACAAGTCAAACATTTTGCTACAACTTGCGCGACCTCCTCCTTCATATCATTCCACCAGAAGTTCCTCCTCAGGTCCTTGTACATCTTACTCGAACCAGGATGAACAGAATAGGGTGTAGAATGGGCCTCACGCAAAATACTCTGTCGCAATTCTGGATCGTTCGGCACACAAAGCCGACTCTGGAATCTCAAAACACTATCCTCGTGAATCACAAACCCAGGAGACTTTCCCTTAAGAACGTTCTCTCGGATTTGAGTAATCATCGGATCCTCTAACTGCTTCAGCTTAATTTCATCGATCAAAGACGACGAAATCTCTAAAGCACGAAGTTGCCCGACGGCTCCAGGCAACAAAACTTCAACATCTAACTCGATCAAAGCCCGCCGAAACTCAGACTGAGACGTAAGGATCTCAAGCGTTCGCAACGCAACCGGTTTCCGACTCAAGGCGTCGGCCACGACGTTCGCCTTGCCCGGATGATAAAGGATTTCGAGGTCATAATCCTTAATCAACTCTAACCACCTCCTCTGCCTCATATTCAACTCCCGCTGAGTAAATATGTATTTCATACTTTTATGATCGGTAAAAATCTGACATGCAGAGCCGAAAAGATAGTGACGCCAAATCTTTAGCGCAAAAACAACTGTCGCTAACTCCAAATCATGAGTAGGGTAGTTCAGCTCATACGGCCTCAGCTGTCTCGACGCATAGGCAATGGTCTTGCCGTCTTTGCATCAATACGCACCCAAGACCACGACCAAGCATCGCTATAAACGGCAAAACCCTCGTTGCCACATGGCAACGCCAAAACCGGGCTGAAGTTAAACGCTTCTTGATTCCTCAAAACTCAAGCGCCTCGTCATTCCGCATTTAACTTCGGATTACGGATCAATCACTGAATCGCCGAGCTAGTTTCGAAACCCTCGGCGAACCTACGGTAGTAGCCACCAAACCCAAGAAACTACGGAGCTCCTTCACATTCTTGGGTGGTGCCCAATCCAACACCGCCCAATCTTACGCGGATCCACACGAACCCCCTACCGAAATCACGTGACCTAAAAACATCACTTCCTTCCGAACTCACATTTCGAGAACTTTGCATAGAGTTGCTCGGTCCTCAAAATGTCTAATACTACCCGCAAATGATGGGCATGCTCTTCTTCATTCCTTGAATAAATAAGAATATCACGATAAAGACGACGACACACTTATCCAAATACTCGATAAAAACTTTGTTCATCAACCGCATGAACACCGCCGGCGCATTCGTTAACCCGAAAGGCATAACCACGAACTCATAATGTCCGTATCTCGTCCGAAAAGCTGTTTTGGCACATCGGATTCTCTCACCCGAGCCGATAGTACCCGATTTCAAATCAATCTTGAGAATACCGTAGCTCCTCGCAATCGGTCGAACAAGTCATCAATTCTCGGCAAAGGATACTTGTTCTTGATGGTCACCTTATTTAGTTCGCGATAGTCGATACACAAACGTAGTGAGCCATCCTTCTTCCGCACGAGCAGACCGGTGCGCCCAAGGCGAGGCGCTCGGTCGAACATACCCCGACTCAAGAAGCTCACTCAACCGCTTCTTCAACTCGGACATCTCTCAAGGTGCCATGCGATAGGCGCCTTGAAATAGGAGCCGCGCCCGGCTCTAACTCTATAGCAAACTCGACCTCACGATCCGGTGGCAATCCCGTAACTCGTCAGAAATACATCAGAAACTCGCTAACGATTGGAATCGGAAAGCTCGACTCCGCCACTCTCCGCTGCAAGGCGTAGCACAATAGCCGTACACCCCTTACGCAGAGTCTCATCGCCTTCAAGGCGTTAATAACGAACACGGTTTCCCCTCTTTCGCCCAGCGAAGAGTGCTCGATCTTGATCCTCGGATAACATAGTGATGATTCTCGTGCGGTAGTTCATGATCGCACCATGCCGCTCGAGCCAATCATCCCCAAGAATCAAATCCTCACCCTCGATACTCACAACAATAAGATTAGAGGGCCAAGTCCTCTCACAAATAAGTACAGAACAGTCTCGAACCTCCTGATCACCAACGATCCTATCACCGCTAGGAAGCTTAGCGATGAAGGGTTCACAAGGCATCAAACAGTCGAGACTCAAACGGCGCACACAATACAAAGATATGAACGAATGCGTAGCACCGGAATCGAAAAGCACACTGACAGGATGAGAAAGAATATAAACGGTACCTATCGCCACGGTAGCCGCTGGGTCATCGGCTCTCCGCATCTCACAGACACGCGGCTGGGCAGAGCCGACACTGGAAGCTCCTCCCCTAGCGGGCTGACCCCGACCCCTCCCTCGACCGGCACTCGGAGGTGGCGGCGGAGCAAATGAGCCCTGGTTCACACTCGGCTCCAAAGGTGCTGGAAAAGAAGCCTGAGCACCAAGAAGCTTTCTTACCCGCTCACAAAAGAAGGCCTTGTGGCCCGACTGACCACAAGTGTGACAAGTTAGGGGCGGACGAGGACACTCCCGGTTCCGATGGCCCGGCTCGCCGCAGTTAAAGCATTTGGCATCCCGAACGGAGGCACCGGCGGTACCCCGATAGCCCCCAGAGAAACGAGCCGAATTACCTCCAGGAATATTCACAGACTGAGACTTCTGCTGACCTCCACCTCTGTGACCCGAAAAATTTTCGGCGGATTTCTGCTTCTTACTCTCCCGAACCGCTGCACTGGCTGTCACCGACATGTCATAGGCAAGGGCTCGACTCTGATAATCCTTCAGGGTAGTACAGACGAGTCCAGAGATATAGTCCCGAATGGAGAGTTTCATCCTCCTGGAATAATGGAAAATTTTGTCGCTCTCAGCGACAACTTGGGTTTTCACATAACCCAACTCCTTGTTAAATTCGGCAATAGCTTGGGATACGGGAATATCCCGTGGTTGAGCATCATAGAAAGCATGCACTCGATCCTGTCTGACCGGCCACGGACAATATTCGGTCTCCATCAATTCTTGAAATTCGGCCCACGAAGCAACATGATCTTTGGGACCAACGGCCTCCCACCAATCCGTAGCATCTCCCGTGAGAAAGTATTGAGCAATAGGGACCTTACGGTCCTCGGGGCAGTTAGTAGCAGTGAAGACTTTGGATATCTCCTTGATCCACCCTTCCCAGCCGATCGGGTCCGAAGCCCCGAAACGAGGAGGATGCATCTTGATGACATCCACGAAGCCGGATCCGCTCGCCCGATTAGCATGGGCACGATCGGGGTTACTGACCACCCGAGCTATAGCCGCCATCTGGTTAACCATTTCTTTGCATAAAAGCCGCAATACCAAGATCGGCGCGCTCTGGAAGAAGCATGGCGTGACGGTCACCGTGCTGCCGGCTCGAAGAATGCGACGTGGCCGCCCCGTGCCCCATGTCCTCGGCGCGTCCACGACACGACCACGACCACGGTTTCCTCGGCATCCATCTTGGTGTTAAGAGATAGCAGTATATTGATGATGAGTAAGGGAGGAAAAGGTAATCACGATTCGAAAAGCGGAAATACTATGCAAGAAAACAAAAGACCGAATAAGAAAACTTACGAGCACTGGAAGTACCGAGATGCTGGCAGCGGTGTGACAATGTGAAAAACAAAACACGACTAGACCCAAATAACCAACAAGCCTAGGTATCCATAAACCTAGAGCTCTGATACCATTTCTGTAACACCCCCTAGATATTCGGAGTATATTACAGCGTCGTGGACCCTTACATGGGACCCACCAGGCTACAACTAGAAAACACCCCTCGACTAACCATCTCGGTTAGCGAGAACACACATTTAAATAATATAACATATAAAGGTACGCCCGGAGTAACCGTCGAAATAAGCAACAGTCGACAATGTAGCAATTTAAAATAATACAACACGGGGTTTGAATTGAAAAGCCTAAGTACTCGCGAGTACGGTCTATCAGTTTATAAATATAGTAAACAACCATATCGAAGTGGAACAAAAGAAATAAGTAGACTCGAGTGCACATGTCAACGACCCCGGCCAACATCCTCGTACTGTCCTAGCGCTCGCTCGTCCGGATGATCATAACCTGAAATCCATAACAAGAATTTCCCCAAAACGGGTCCCCAGAGGGGTTAGCAATTACGCTAGTACAAGTAATCAAGGCAAACCAATCGCTTACACATTTCATAGTACATGCACCAATATCATTTCAAAAAAAACAAAACCAGACATGTCTTTTCCGGAAACAAACAGTCAAACAATTTGCCCAGGACCGGGACGAAGCCACGAATCCCACCAGAGGCCTCTAAGGACCCTCCCGAGCTGGCCATTTCATAAAACAAATCACGCACAGGCATCGCCTAGGACCGGGACGAAGCCACGAATCCCACCCGAGGCCTCTAAGGACCCTCCCGAGATGGCTAGCGAAACAAACTCATGAATCCAGAGTGAAGTCATAGATTCCCCCGAGGCCCCGTCGGACCCTCCCAGGGTGAGCAAAGCACACACAATATACATTACCATTTCATGTTAAGCATAAAGGTTTCCAAAAGAATACTTGCCTTGAATAATAAACGACGCAACGAACGGAAGGAAAAACACCGGTGACCGATAGGAGCCGATAATCACGAACCTAACGATACGAAGAACACAATCACGACCAATCCTAGATGAATACGGAATTGGAATACACCCGAAAACCCGCCTACGATTCATGTATATTCGTATAGAAACAACGACGAGGGCGGACCACAACCAAACCCTCTCGATTACAAAATTACTACGAAATATACCATGAATCCGTAGGGTAACCAACGAAATCAACAAGATTAATCATGTACATCATGAATTAATCTAACATACGGAACGAATCGGACGAAACATGAAAACCCCTTCAATTACCCAAAACAAGGTTTTAGGAGTTTACCTTGAATAATGACGAAGAACACGATTAGAGGTTGATACTATGCTCCAAAAACTCGAAGAAGATGATGGCTCGGAGTTATCAAGCTTCAAATCGCCGGAAATACCAAGGAGATCGCCTAGGAGTCGGATGGGGAGGAGAAGGAGTGAAAATGGCCGAAATCGGTCAACCCCTGGGTTTATAAACCCAGGCCTCGTTACGTACGTTAGCCACCACATGCTAACGTACGTAAGCCGTATTACGTACGTAAGCCATAAGGGCCTTACGTACGTAACCAAAAAGGCAGAATCGCCTGAACTGATATACACTAGGGTGTTACGTACGTAACCAAAAAGGGTGTTTTGTTCGTAACCAAAAAGGCAGAATCGCCTGAACTGAATTACACTAGGACGTTACGTACGTAACCAAAAGGGTGTTACGTACGTAACATTCCTTTCTGTGGAGCACAGGCCAGAAATGGAAGAGGGAGGTACCGAAAAAGAATCGAAATACAACGGTGAACAATTCACGATGGTACGGGCGTAAGGGGCACAAGCAGCGAACTTAAGTGCCGAAGGAAAACATATTCCCGACCACTCAAAGGTTCGAAAAACAACATCAACGTAAATTTCCCAAAAGTTTGGGAAATTTACAAAAGCAATTCAAACATGCGAAATGTACGAAACATGGTGAAACACCGACAAAAGCTCACAACGCCCACAATAACATGAGATCGATCTTGACAGCAACCCGGCGGTTCGAGCAGCGATTACGATAATATGCGAAATAACAACATGAAACATCAAATCGAGTAAAAGCGAGTCCGAATCAAGCTCGAGCGACA
Organism: Orobanche coerulescens; assembly: GCA_033398695.1. Classification (NCBI taxonomy): domain Eukaryota; kingdom Viridiplantae; phylum Streptophyta; class Magnoliopsida; order Lamiales; family Orobanchaceae; genus Orobanche; species Orobanche coerulescens. The sequence continues at coordinate 166,538,584 of CM065811.1, forward strand.
AAAGTTCAATATTAAATGTCCTCAAAATGACAATACGGTTACAAGCGAGTTGTTAAAAATGAAAATGCACTAAAATGAGAATAATAAGAGAAGGGAAAAATGCGGATATTACATTCTACCCCTCTAAAAACAAGTTTCGTCCCGAAACTTAAGAAATAAACAACTCGGGATACTTAGCACGCATGCTATCCTCGGTTTCCCAAGTCGCCTCCTCGACACCATGTCTCGACCACTGCACTTTGACCAAAGGAATGGTCTTATGCCTCAGTCGCTTCTCACGGTGCTCCAAAATCTTTAAGGGACGCTCCTCGAAGGTAAAATCTTCGGCAATCTCGACCTCGCCAAAGTCGATGATGTGACTAGGATCCGGAACATATTTCCTCAGCTGGGAAACATGAAAAACGCTATGAACATGACTCAAGGCCGGGGGTAACGCCAAACGGTATGCCAACTCACCGACTCGCTCGAGAATCTCAAAGGGTCCAATAAATCTCGGACTCAACTTCCCTTTCTTCCCGAAACGAAAAACTCCCTTCGTCGGCGACACCTTTAGCAAAACGTGGTCTCCCACCTCGAATTCCAAAGGTCGACGACGGACGTCGGCATACAACTTCTGTCGACTCTGGGCAGTCAACATCCGTTCCCGAATCAAATCCACCTTCCGCCTCGTCTCTAGGACAATATCCGGTTCAGTCCCGACCAAATCGGACGCTTCATTCCAACAAATCGGCGATCGACAGCGCCGCCCGTAGAGCGCCTCATACGGTGCCATCCGGATCGACGCGTGACAACTATTGTTGTACGTGAATTCGATCAATGGCAAGTGCTCCTCCCAGTCACTACTCCAGTCGAGAGCACAAGCACGCAACATGTCCTCGAATGTCTGGATAGTGCGTTCGATCCATCGTCATCGGGATGAAAAGAGGTACTCAAATGCAAACGGGTACCCAACGCCTTATGCACTTTGCCAAAAGTGCGATACAAAACGTCCATCACGATCCGAAACAATAGACTTCGGAGTACCGTGAAGTCTCACAATCTGCGCGATAAACACACGAGCCAACTTCTCCGGGCCCCAAGTGTCCTTGATGCCCAGAAAATGTGCCGACTTGGTCAGACGATCAACAACCACCCACACCATATTCATGCCCGACCTCGATCTCGGCAAACTCGTAACAAAATCCATCGATATATCTTCCCATTTCCATTCCGGAACGGGAAGTGGCTGCAATAACCCAGCCGGTCGCTGATGCTCAATTTTGACCTGCTGACAAGTCAAACATTTTGCTACAACTTGCGCGACCTCCTCCTTCATATCATTCCACCAGAAGTTCCTCCTCAGGTCCTTGTACATCTTACTCGAACCAGGATGAACAGAATAGGGTGTAGAATGGGCCTCACGCAAAATACTCTGTCGCAATTCTGGATCGTTCGGCACACAAAGCCGACTCTGGAATCTCAAAACACTATCCTCGTGAATCACAAACCCAGGAGACTTTCCCTTAAGAATGTTCTCTCGGATTTGAGTAATCATCGGATCCTCTAACTGCTTCAGCTTAATTTCATCGATCAAAGACGACGAAATCTCTAAAGCACGAAGTTGCCCGACGGCTCCAGGCAACAAAACTTCAACATCTAACTCGATCAAAGCCCGCCGAAGCTCAGACTGAGACGTAAGGATCTCAAGCGTTCGCAACGCAACCGGTTTCCGACTCAAGGCGTCGGCCACGACGTTCGCCTTGCCCGGATGATAAAGGATTTCGAGGTCATAATCCTTAATCAACTCTAACCACCTCCTCTGCCTCATATTCAACTCCCGTGAGTAAATATGTATTTCATACTTTTATGATCGGTAAAAATCGACATGCGAGCCGAAAAGATAGTGACGCCAAATCTTTAGCGCAAAAACAAGCGTCGCTAACTCCAAATCATGAGTAGGGTAGTTCGGCTCATACGGCCTCAAGCTGTCTCGGCGCATAGGCAATGGTCTTGCCGTCTTTGCATCAATACGCACCCAAGACCACGACCGAAGCATCGCTATAAACGGCAAAACCCTCGTTGCCACATGGCAACGCCAAAACCGGCTGAAGTTAAACGCTTCTTGATTCCTCAAAACTCAAGCGCCTCTTGTCATTCCGGGACGAACTTCTCGGATTTGGAGCAAGCTGCGTAAGTGGCGAGCTAGTTTCGAAACCCTCGGCGAACCTACGGTAGTAGCCACCAAACCCAAGAAACTACGGAGCTCCTTCACATTCTTGGCGGTGCGAATCCAACACCGCCCCAATCTTACGGATCCACGAACCCCCTCACGAAATCACGTGACCTAAAAACATCACTTCCTTCAGCCAGAACTCACATTTCGAGAACTTTGCATAGAGTTGCTCGGTCCTCAAAATGTCTAATACTACCCGCAAATGATGGGCATGCTCTTCTTCATTCCTTGAATAAATAAGAATATCGTCAATAAAGACGACGACACACTTATCCAAATACTCGATAAAAACTTTGTTCATCAACTGCATGAACACCGCCGGCGCATTCGTTAACCCGAAAGGCATAACCACGAACTCATAATGTCCGTATCTCGTCCGAAAAGCTATTTTCGGCACATCGGATTCTCTCACCCGGAGCTGATAGTACCCCAATTTCAAAACCAAACCCTCTCGATTACAAAATTACTACGAAATATACCATGAATCCGTAGGGTAACCAACGAAATCAACAAGATTAATCATGTACATCATGAATTAATCTAACATACGGAACGAATCGGACGAAACATGAAAACCCCTTCAATTACCCAAAACAAGGTTTTAGGAGTTTACCTTGAATAATGACGAAGAACACGATTAGAGGTTGATACTATGCTCCAAAAACTCGAAGAAGATGATGGCTCGGAGTTATCAAGCTTCAAATCGCCGGAAATACCAAGGAGATCACCTAGGAGTCGGATGGGGATGAGAAGGAGTGAAAATGGCCGAAATCGGTCAACCCCTGGGTTTATAAACCCAGGCCTCGTTACGTACGTTAGCCACCACATGCTAATGTACGTAAGCTGTATTACGTACGTAAGCCATAAGGGCCTTACGTACGTAACCAAAAAGGCAGAATCGCCTGAACTGATATACACTAGGGCGTTACGTACGTAATCAAAAAGGGTGTTACGTACGTAACCAAAAAGGCAGAATCGCCTGAACTGAATTACACTAGGACGTTACGTACGTAACCAAAAGGGTGTTACGTACGTAACATTCCTTTCTGTGGAGCACAGGCCAGAAATGGAAGAGGGAGGTACCGAAAAAGAATCGAAATATGGTACGGGCGTAAGGGGCCTGAAACGACGAACTTAAGTGCTGAAGGAAAACATATTCCCGACCACTCAAAGGTTCAGAAAAACAACATCAAACGTAAATTTCCCAAAAGTTTGGGAAATTTACAAAACGGTCCAAACATGCGAAATGTACGAAACATGGTCGAAACACCGACAAAAGCTCACAACGCCCACAATAACATGAGATCGGTCTTTGGCAACCCCGAAACGGCGGTTCCGAACGACGATTACGATAATATGCGAAATAACAACATGAAACATCAAATCGAGTAAAACGAGTCCGAATCAAGCTCGAACGACAAAAAGTTCAATATTAAATGTCCTCAAAATGACAATACGGTTACAAGCGAGTTGTTAAAAACGAAAATGCACTAAAATGAGAATAATAAGAGAAGGGAAAAATGCGGATATTACAATTCATAATAGATCTTTATACAAACTTAAATAACATGACTAACCTTGTTTATAATCCCAACTTAAGTAACTTAGCCCATGAAGGGTTTAAAAACATAATACAAGCTTGAGTGGTCATTATTAGTTGAAAAAGAGAAAGAATTGATCTAACTCCCTTAGTAGATAAAGGAGAAAGAAGCAATAAACTCCTTTAACAACATATGATATACCACTATTACACAAGTCACTCAAGAACACAAGTGTGTTCTTCACACAAAAAAAAAATATTACAAAAAGTGGAAAAATATATGATGAAGGATGAATAATGATGGATCTAAGGGGTCTATTTATACACCTAAAGTCATCTAATAGCTCCAAAACTCCAGCATTATTACATTAGATCGGATCAATGCCAGCCACCCCTCAATAATAGACCAAAAGTATAAAAAAATTAAGCAATGATCAATAATCTACCAAGAGTTACGGCCATAACATTGAGGAGTTACGGCCGTAACTATGATGACTTACGGCCGTAACATTGAGGAGTTACGGCCGTAACATGTCTTCGTAAGTTTGCATTTTGAGAGTTACGCCCGTACACGCCCGTATGGAGTTTCAGACTTCATTTTCAGCCCAGAATTTCTTAGACTTTGCGTTTTTGCCCCAAATCTTCTTCGGATGATAACTTTTGATATATAACTCTGATTTTGAATCCGGAAAGACTGCCGAACTCATCTCGGAAAGCCCTACAACATGAATACATAAAAATTCAACAAAGTGAATATTTTATAAACATGTTATTTCTTGAGTAAATCAGTAATTCAATCCGATTAGACTAGATTTACATCTTCATCCGATAAAAATAAAATTATTAAAAACTAATTAATTAAAAGCAAAAACGAGTAGACTAGCTCAATTATGGGTGAAATATATCGATACAAACCATGGATAAGTGTATAAAACTGACACTTATCACACCCCCAAACTTGAATTCTTGCTAGTCCCGAGCAAGACTCTTTATTAATCACACTCAAAAAATAAAAATAAAAATAAGACAAAAATACTAATACACACATAAATTAAGAAAAATAATCATATAAAAAGAGAAAAAGAGATTAAAATGCCATTAATACACAACAACCAGCTTTATACAGTAGATATAGATGAATCAAGATTCAAAATAAATCTACTAATGATTTTGAAGTTAAAACACGATTTTATTTTTGTAATTCCAAAATGCAAGGTTTCCCCCCAAAAGGTTGATTATTTCTTTCCCACTCGTGATACACACAACTCCCTTTAATGGTTGCTCTCGATCACTCATTTATTTTTCGACTCAATATGAAGAAGAATTTCATTGGCGTCATCAAATATTGTGATTTTTCACGAAATTGAGTGTATTGAAATTCAGCCGCTAATTAATTCAACTCTGATCATAAACTACATCCCTTAGTGATAGCTTTCACACCGTTAATTGCTAACGTGTAGCTCTTTTCACTAACACAATTTCCATTTTTTTTAGGTGATAGCTTTCACACCGTTATTTGCTAACGTGTAGCTCTTTTCACCAACACAATTTTTTTTAGGTGATAGCTTTCACACCGTTATTTGCTAACGTGTAGCTCTTTTCACCAACACAATTTTCTATCTTTTTTTTAGGTGATAGCTTTCACACCGTTATTTGCTAACGTGTAGCTCTTTTCACCAATGACTCCTTTTTTTTTAGGGAATAGAATTTTTGCAGAAAATTATTTATTAGCTAAGCATGAAAAATCAAAAACTCCACAAATTAAAAAAATTCCAGTTCTATTTTTCAGAAACCGACTGATTCTTCTTTTCTCAAGGTAACGAATGACTTGATTTTATATGATAACTACAAGGCTTGGAAATAGAGATTAAGGCTCAAAACTTTTGGAATATACAATTTTTTTTTACCGGTTAAAACGATTTTAGAAGCTTGTATATAGCTAATTTATTGGTGTTATGGACAGATCTAGAAATCTCACAAATCAAAATAATATATATATTTATATATATATATAAAATAAGGCAAATAACCAAAATAATCAAAACCAACACACCAAAATAATTAAAACATATCACCCCCAAACTTGAAAATAAAACTGTCCTCAGTTTTAAAAAAAATAAAATAAAATAAAAAGCAAGGAGAAAAACAGAATACTCCCTGTTATGAAAGTTGATGCTTGAGCTAACGCCTTTTAGAATCTGCAAGAGAATAAATATACGAGGCAAACAACAAAAGAAAATAAAATATACTCGAAAGTATAACACAATTTTTAAGATGCGCTTCAAGAAAGTCCGAAGAGTCGCCTTACGCTGCCATCAAAGCTTTTATATATAAAAAAAACAAACAATAAAAATTACAGCAATAAAATAACAATACATAAATTGCGAATAGATGCGCATCAAGAGATCACGAAGAAACTCCTTAAGCTGCCATCATTTAGCATGATTTTTACACACAACAGAAAATAAAAATACAAGAGGTCCGACGTGGTTTATCAAAAGGAGAGGAATGAATCCACTTTTCGTTTTCTCACGGTAAAATCTTCCATCCAGACAATTTTAGCTAGAGCTGGATCTGGTTGAGGAACAAATTCAATGAGTTTTTTGATTAGTTCTTCTAGTGTTGTTGCAACGACTATGATTCGTTTAGCACACTCGAAAATAAAACCTTTTTCAGCAGAGTAGTCGATGAAAGATAGTAAACCATCAAAGAAACCATTGACATTAAGTAGACCTATTGGTTTTTGATGAACATTTAGGTAGCTCTGGTAACCACGTGAAAAAGTTCCTCAAGAGTGCCAAAACCACCGGAAGGGTGATAAAGGCGCGAATTATTTATCATGTGAGTTATGCGATCTTGCATATTCTGACTCTAAACTCATCACCAATGGTTGCCCGGTGATTTTACTTTCGGCCAGAGGTTTTGAATTATTCCCAACACTCTTACTCCTTCCATATAGGCGTACGTGACTCGTCCCATTAATCCTAGACTTCCTCCTCCGTAAACTACATGAATGCATTTTTCTCTAAGGTACGACCCAAGTTGTGGTGCTTGATAAAGCATGCCTCTTTTCCATAACTAGCTCCACCAAAAATGCAGAATGTGCTAAATTTTTTTGTGGAAGATGATGACTCCATTTTTGAAAAGAAATTTATTTGAGAGAAAAAGAGAAAAGTACAAGTTTGAGGGATGAATAAAAGAAACAAGCACAATGCTTATTTATAGAAGAAAAATGAGGTAAAATTGTTTAACAAGTTTGTGATTGCGTTAATTGCGCTTCAACTACTCAATAGAATAATGAATGCATTTATTGCGTATCACCTTTTTTTATTCAGAAAATCTCACCACACGACAAAAATTAAAGATACTCATGAGTATGTACAGTAGTTGTGATTGTGGCTCACATCTTCCTCTGATTTTACGTTCAGAAACGGCCTAAACGCCTTCTATGAGTGAGGGAGAAGCTTCCCATCCAATTTTCTTACAAATTATCAAACAGGGTCTTTTAACATCAGATTCCCAAGACGTTGTTCATATTCTGGTTTGAATTTATTCCACAAACATCCAATTCCGTAATGTACGAGTCCACTAGGATGCGTGTCAAGAGAAATTTTGATATTATCTAAATTCTCTTTATTCAGACCATCCTTAATGAACTGAATTTTATCTTCTCTGTTTGTAGATGGAATTCCCAAAGATCGACATTTTAAATTACAGTTCCATCTAGCACATTTATAGCAAACGGCTATTATCTTTGCTCGTCGTTTCTTGGCATATGAACTTTTTCCTAGCCCTGGTAAAAATCTAGTAGGTATTTCTGTGAATTCACCTGCTATTCTCACTTTGGCTTCAATTATGAATCTAATGTCAAAAGGTATGCTTTTATTCATAAGCAACCTCATCCTTTCAAGTCTTGTCTTGTAAATTTTTAAAATGACATTTTTGCTCAGGGAAATCTTTTTTCAATTTTATTAAAAGTTTCTTACATGATAAAAAAATAAAATAAAATGTAAATAATTGGAGAAAATATCTACAAATATTAGTTGTTGTGGGAAACTGAAAATTCCGACTTTAATAGTCACGGAGTACCTTTATCCGCCACTTGACCGGACAAACACAATTGAGTACTAAGTTACAACGTCGAGAAATTGTATCTATAAAAATAGTTTACAATGTAAGATTTCAAAAATAACACTTATACTTCCCCGGCAACGGCGCCAAAAACTTGACACGTCTTTAGTGTAACTATCGCAAGTGCACGATATCGTATCAAGTAGTAAGTGGACTTTTTGAGTCCGGTTTATCGATCCCACGAGGAAGTTAGGTTATATATTGAATTATACACTATTTAACTATTTGTTATATAGATTTATATGATTGAAACACACAATTAAAGAGTTTGGTTTAACAATTGCAAAGAAAATGCAATAATAGTTCTAATATTCAAGGAAATGAAAGATTACACTAATAAAAGATTAATAAAAGATATAATGAAATAGTTGGGATTACAAACTTAGTTCATCATTAGTTATAGGAGATGTATAGGAGATCATAAGATGAATTTACTTATTATGTTGTGTAGATTCGATTTTCCTTAAAAAGACGGTTTCTCTTTCGAACTATAAAACGCCCCTTATATATTGAATCAATCCACTATATTTCTATGTTGATCAACTTCAATACATAGCATTAGGTTTTATGAAAATAACTCAAAGAATCATCTAAGGTCTAGAGGTATATTTCTATCCCCTAGAACAACTTAGAGTGAAGATCATTTGATCTAATCAAACATATTTTCTTTCGAAACATATGAAGACCATAAATATCGTCATTTATTGGCCAAATAAATAAAGATTGGTAAAACAATGAAAATCACACACAATAATAAGTAATTCATAATAGATCTTTATATAAACTTAAATAACATGACTAACCTTGTTTATAATCCCAACTTAAGTAACTTAGCCCATGAAGGGTTTAATAAACATAATACAAGCTTGAGTGGTCATTATTAGTTGAAAAAGAGAAAGAATTGATCCCAACTCCCTTAGTAGATAAAGGAGAAAGAAGCAATAAACTCCCTTAACAACATATGCTATACCACTATTACACAAGTCACTCAAGAACACAAGTGTGTTCTTCACACAAAAAGAAAATATTACAAAAAGTGGAAAAATATATGATGAAGGATGAATAATGATGGATCTAAGGGGTCTATTTATATACCTAAAGTCATCTAATAGCTCCAAAACTCCAGCATTATTACATTAGATCGGATCAATGCCAGCCATCCCCTCAATAATAGACCAAAAGTATAAAAAATTAAGCAATGATCAATAATCTGCCAAGAGTTACGGCCATAACATTGAGGAGTTACGGCCGTAACTATGATGACTTACGGCCGTAACATTGAGGAGTTACGGCCGTAACATGTCTTCGTAAATTTGCATTTTGTGAGTTACGCCCGTACACGCCCGTATGGAGTTTGGACTTCATTTTCATTGCATTTCTTAGACTTTGCGTTTTTGCCCCAAATCTTCTTCGGATGATAACTTTTGATATATAACTCGATTTTGAATCGGAAAAGGCCGAACTCGTCTCGGAAAGCCCTACAACATGAATACATAAAAATTCAACAAAGTGAATATTTTATAAACATGTTATTTCTTGAGTAAATCGGTAATTCAATCTGATTAAGACTAGATTTACATCTTCATCCGATAAAAATAAAATTATTAAAACCTAATTAATTAAAAGCAAAAACGAGTAGACTAGCTCAATTATGGGTGAAATATATCGATACAAACCATGGATAAGTATATAAAACTGACACTTATCACACCCCCAAACTTGAATTCTTGCTAGTCCCGAGCAAGACTCTTTACTAATCACACTCAAAAAATAAAAATAAAAATAAGACAAAAATACAAATACACACATAAATTAAGAAAAATAATCATATAAAAAGAGAAAAAGAGATTAAAATGCCATTAATACACAACAACCAGCTTTATACAGTAGATATAAATGAATCAAGATTCAAAATAAATCCACTAATGATTTTGAAGTTAAAACACGGTTTTATTTTTGTAATTCCAAAATGCAAGGTTCCCCCCCAAAAGGTTGATTATTTCTTTCCCACTCGTGATACACACGGCTCCCTTTAATGGTTGCTCTCGATCACTCATTTATTTTTCGACTCAATATGAAGAAGAATTTTATTGGCGTCATCAAATATTGTGATTTTTCACGAAATTGAGTGTATTGAAATTCAGCCGCTAATTAATTCAAATCTACTCATAAACTACATCCCATAGTGATAGCTTTCACACTGTTATTTGCTAACGTGTAGCTCTTTTCACTAACACAATTTCCATATTTTTAGGTGATAGCTTTCACACCGTTATTTGCTAACGTGTAGCTCTTTTCACCAACACAATTTTTTTTTTAGGTGATAGCTTTCACACCGTTATTTGCTAACGTGTAGCTCTTTTCACCAACACAATTTTCTATCTTTTTTTTAGGTGATAGCTTTCACACCGTTATTTGCTAACGTGTAGCTCTTTTCACCAATGACTCCTTTTTTTTTAGGGAATAGAATTTTTGCAGAAAATTATTTATTAGCTAAGCATGAAAAATCAAAAACTCCACAAATTAAGTAAATTTCAGTTCTATTTTTCAAAAACCGACTGATTCTTCTTTTCTCAAGGTAACGAATGACTTGATTTTATATGATAACTACAAGGCTTAGAAAGAGAGATTAAGGCTCAAAAATTTTGGAATATACAATTTTTTTTTACCGGTTAAAACGATTTTAGAAGCTTGTATATAGCTAATTTATTGGTGTTATGGCCAGATCTAGAAATCTCACAAATTAAAATAATATATATATATATATAAATTTAAGGCAAATAACCAAAATAATCAAAACCAACACACCAAAATAATTAAAACATACCACCCCAAACTTGAAAATAAAACAGTCCTCAGTTTTAAAAAAAATACAATAAAACAAAAAGCAAAGAGAAAAACAGAATACTTCTTGTTATGAAAGTTGATGTTTGAGCTAACGCCTTTTAGAATCTGCAAGAGAATAAATATACGAGGCAAACAACAAAAGAAAATAAAATATACTCGGAAGTATAACATAATTTTCAAGATGCGCTTCAAGAAGGTCCGAAGAGTCGCCTTACGCTGCCATCAAAGATTTTATATATAAAAAAACAAACAATAAAAATTACAACAATAAAATAACAATACATAAATCGCGAATAGATGCGCGTCAAGCGATCACGAAGAAACTCCTTAAGCTGCCATCATTTAGCACGATTTTTACACACAACAGAAAGTAAAAATACAAGAGGTCCGACGTGGTTTATCAAAGGGAGAGGAATGAATCCACTTTTCGTTTTCTCACGGTAAAATCTTCCATCCAGACAATTTTAGCTAGAGCTGAATCTGGTTGAGGAACAAATTCAATGAGTTTTTTTATTAGTTCTTCTAGTGTTGTTGCAATGACTATGATTCGTTTAGCACGCTCGGAAATAAAACCTTTTTCAGCAGAGTAGTCGATGAAAGATAGTAAACCATCAAAGAAACCATTGACATTAAGCAGACCTATTGGTAATTCATAATAGATCTTTATACAAACTTAAATAACATGACTAACCTTGTTTATAATCCCAACTTAAGTAATTTAGCCCATGAAGGGTTTAATAAATATAATACAAGCTTGAGTGGTCATTATTAGTTGAAAAAGAGAAAGAATTGATCCTAACTCCCTTAGTAGATAAAGGAGAAAGAAGCAATAAACTCCCTTAACAACATATGCGATACCACTATTACACAAGTCACTCAAGAACACAAGTGGGTTCTTCACACAAAAAGAAAATATTTTTTTTTTGGGTAAAGGGATTTACCCTGGTAAAATTTTATTAATAATGAAAAACAGGCAATATGGCAGAATACCATATTGGCTTTACATCTGGCTTGTGTTGTGCTTCCAACCTAGACAAACATAAAGGACATGCCCTTTATGTATCAATCAACAGAAGCTAAAAAAGGTCCAACAATAATCAAAAAGACAAGTCCGAATAGGGGACTTTCTGTAATATCCGCAATTTTCGATTTTCGGTAAATTTCTTTTTTGGTCGGAGTCTGTTTTGACGACTCTCTCATGACCGTTTCGTCATTCGGAGAATATTTAATTCTGCACTTTTGTCATCCGAGTTCGTTTCGGTGCTGCTTTGTTGAGTTCCGTGCTTTTTAGCGACTTTTCCGCGCTTGAGTTCGGTTCTTGCGAATCTCGTTCGAAACTGTCGTTTGGGGTTTTTCGTAAGTTCATTTAACGTTGTTATACGTGTTGTGAGCTTCGGTTTGATTATTCGTTGTCGTATGGTGATTTTCGGGCATTTGGGCCATTTTCGTAATTTCCCAAAGTTTGGGGTAATTACCTTCCGTTGTCGAATTTCGAGCCTTCGGGTGGTCGGAATCGTGTGTTCTACTAGCTCTTAGATTCGTCTTTGTGAGTACTTCGTAACCGTATATTCGGTTCGTATTCAGGTTCGGGTTTCGGTGTCGTTTTGTTGAATTCAGGATTTCTAAACGACTTTTCTAAGTATGAGTTCGACTTTGTTGGATCACCATTAATTTTTGGTAACTCCAAAAATTCTGAATCTTTGCAATATTATAGAGCATCGAGTTAGCTTTCCAATGGTTCGAACGGTGAGTCAATCGAGTCGGACGAGAGAGTTATGGTCGTTTTAGCTCACCCGCTCGTTATTGGCGATCATGCCGGCCCGAACTCGGCCGTGTCGTCCGACACGGCCCGTGCCGTACTCGTCCGGATAAGCGGAAGTCTCGCCTCAGGACCCGACCGTTTTGCAGCACGGCCGAGCCGAACTCTTAGGATAAGCGAGCGGCTTGAGGCCCGGCCGTGTTCCGGGACACGGTCGAGTCATTGCCGAGCGCGCGGACGGGTCACTGCTCGGAAGGCGAGACCGTGTCTAGCGGGACACGGTCGAGTCCTGCTGCCATCTGCGCGCCACGGCCGTGTCGGGCGGACACGGTCGAGTCTGTCGGCTATTTAAGGCCCAAGTGATCGGGTTTTCTTCATTTTCTCACTCGTTTCTTCCTCTTCCGGAGATTTGATGATCATGGAGGGATGTTGTTAGGGTTAAATCCATGAAGTTTTGAAGTTCATAACATCGATTAATCCTTCCATAACTTGCTCCGATCGACCGAATCAAGGCAAGTTTTCCTAAAATATAGTTTTGGGGATTTTGTTCGATTTGTCCGTTTAATCCGTTTTAACTTAGGATTGTGATGGATTGATGATTATTTAGATGTATTATATCATTTTCCTTGTTATTCCATGGTTGGATCGTATCGATTCGTTATTTTGGTCGAGTTCTTGATCGACGCCTTGAAGGTGTCCTAAAATGTCATAGAGGGTTTTCGGGCGTTCTACGATTATTCTTCCTCGTATGATCGATGATTTATTGATTATATGTTGTTAGGGTCGAATTCTTGTGAAGAACTCGAGTCGGAACCCTTTCGTTCGTTGTCTTCTTCGGTCCGAGCTTCAGGTCGAACCGTGTTCTTCGGAGCGTTTGGTAGCGGTTATTAAGGCAAGTATCTTATTATACGACTTGTATCTTGTGAATAGTAATTACGTATGATATGTATAACGATTTTGCTTGCCTCGTAAATATGTTCCGTTTGAGTTGGTTGTGTTTTCCGAAATTTGAAGGCTTTGTGATAATAGTGATATATTGGTATACGTGTTAGGCGTTGTGCCATTTGTGCGGGATTTCGATGTACATATGAGATGGTTGTACAAGTGTTTCTTCAATGAATTGTGTACCGAATGTGTGTTGTGTTGGTTAAGAGTCGTTGTGATGATCATGATGTTTGTGTTGTTTTGGTTTACTTGCTTGATTGTACATTCGGCGTAATGTGGAATGACTTGACATTTAATGATTATGAATTGTGTCGAGTCGATGTGTGTGTGATCCGGGTAGGGTCCGACGAGGCCTGCGGAGTTCGGTACATGATGTGTACGAACAAAGTGTGTGAACCGGTAGGGTCGCGAGGCCTGCAGAGTCCGTACATGACGTGTACGGACAAGGTGTGTGATCCGGGTAAGGTCAGCGAGACCTGCGGAGTTCGGTACATGATGTGTACGACGATCTTTGTAGCCGGGTAGGGTCGTTGAGGCCTCGGAGTTCGGTACATGATGTGTACGAACGGTGTGTGTTGTAGCCGGGTAGGGTCCGTCGAGGCCTCGGAGTTCGGTACATGATGTGTACGAACAATGTGTGCGATCCGGGTAAGGTCCGTCGAGGCCTCGGAGTTCGGTACATGATGTGTACGAGCAGTGATCGTGTAGCGATGATTGTTCGGGTAACATTTTAAATATGGATCTCGGACGCATAATGATATATTATTTAGTATGCTTTGAAACGAGAATCGGGCTAAGGCCTATTGTTTACGAAAAGGTTTTGTAAATTGGGACTCGAGGTCCAAAAGATTTTACGCTTTAAAAATCCCAGAGATGATGTGTTCCTTTTCAAATATCTCTTACTTGAGTTCGAAATTCTAAAACTTCTAGGAACATTTTGATAATTGATTTCCGTATTAAATTCGTAGTTGCTATTTGCTTGTTACATTTCGTATGGTTTGATACTTGCACTAGTAAAGCAGTGGAGTTTTACTAACCCCAGTATTCGGGGTGGATGTACTGCGTCCGGTACATGCGAGGTTCGGGAGGCGATCCACGAGATTGGCACAAGGGGATGACGAGTGAGATACTAATCAAGATGTGAGAGTTGGTAGAGTTTAGTTGTATTATTAGAGTTGATTCAGTCTTCCGTTGTATTGTATTTCGACCCCTGTGTGGGTAATGTTTGTTAGTCAGTCCTGTTGATAGAGTTGTGTGACCTCATCGGTCTGTGTGTTTATGTGTAAGTGACCTTGACGGTCTGTATTATTATATTGTTTGACCCTGGACGGGCAAGCGTTTGGTTGTTTATGGACGTTTAGCCTGGTAGATCCTTGCGGAAAGGGTTTACGGCGTGTATGTTGGGATTCCACAGAAAATAAACGCAGCGGAAGTATAAACGGAATCCCTAAGAGGATCGATCAAGTAACGTATATACGAAAAGAAAAATACGAAGATCAAGGAATCAAAGTCTCATACCTATGATGTCTCTGAAAAACCTTCGTATGATGATGATGATGATGATGAAGAGCCCTTCGTTCCAAGCACCTAAAGCAAGGTGCCTCTACTTCACACGCCGGAACTTGACGGAAAAATCAACAAACTTCCTTTCTCTAAGAATGCGGCTAGGGAAGCTTGTAAGAATTTTTTCTCTCGATCTTTTCTACTAATAACTTGTCTCTAAGATCAAGCATATGCTGTAGAAAATTTTTCTCACTCTTGAAACTCTCTAAAAAACGAAATTCAACACTTGAGGAAGGAAGAAGGAGACTTTATAATTGAAAAGACTTTCTTTTCACCATTATTTCTAGCCTCACATGTAGAAGATGCTTTTAAAAGCATCTCTACACCTCACATAACCCCACAAGTGTATAATATAATGAGAGAGACAAAGTAGAGTTGAGGGGGGGCCTTATAGGGAATCTTCCAAGAAATGGGTCGAGTTAATTCGGCTCGTGTATTGGATGTTCGTCAAACGAATCCCTCGTGAATCGGATGTCCGTCAAACGAATCCGTTTTATTTCCAATGTGTTTATACTAATTAATTAATCCAATTAATTATTTATATCAAACACATATATACATTTCCCTAAGAAATATAATTTATGAATTAAAGTAATCACCCGAGAACCTACTTACAATTCATAAGACCGCTATTTGATTTATCCGATAAATCACTAATATCTAATATTATAAGAGAGATTATTAATTCATATTTATCCATCAATGATCCTATTGCGCGACTCGTAGGTTCGTCTCACCGGCATTGGGAGGAACCAATGAGTGCAGCGGACTTAGCCACTGGCGGGCCGCATTGTAAACCGGCGAGAACGAATGAACGAATCATTCCGTAACCATTATGTCGTGAATACTATATACGTATAGACCCTTCATCGATGTCCCGGTCAAGTCTTCGGGTCACGGTAAAGTCAAACCCTACTGTTGACTAAACTCTATACATGTGTTAATGCAAATCAAGACCGACTGATTAATAGTGTATCTAATACGACTATATCAGAATGCTTTGGCCAAAGACTTATGATCTTATTTACCATTAACCGTATAGGACATTCGCCTGCTCACTAACAGGAGATAGAATCCTTTCTTGGCGTACAGCAAAGACTGCTACCTGCCCGTATAGTCCGCACTTCGAGGTCGACTCAGCAATTAAGTAAATGAGTCTAACTACTCTAATGACAAACTAAACGTCACATACATATCTTCTACTGAACCCTCAAGTCAAAGGTCCACGTATACTATCACAACCTTTCGATTCGTCATCGACTCTCCGAGAGTGAATACCGTGTGACTGAATCGAGTATGAGTCGTGTTCGAGTATACTGGTCCCACCAATATACTTATAACTATGCTATCAAGACGTGCACACATCCTAGCATCAGTTATACAAGTCTTATTAAAACTTAATGTCCTGTTAAGTTTTATCGACTTGCGAACTAGTTAAGCATTCGAGCTCTAAACACTTCTAGTGCCTATCTCCTTATCTCTATAAGGAGTAGAATGTTCACTCTCAAATGCAAGGACTACTATTCTATATACCAAATCACAATGCCAGTGATACACAATAATATAGAAATAATAATTGCCTTATAATATTCATAATTACAATACAATCGCTCTCACTCTCTCATCCTCTGAGTGGCATTCGAGGGCATATTCCTAACAATCTCCCACTTGCACTCAATGCCACAAACTATGGTATCTAATACCCATACTCTCCAGATGTCTCTCTAAGACCTTCTGAGATAGTGGCTTGGTAAGCGGATCAGCAACGTTATTTGCTGTGTCTACTCTCTGCAGTGTAACATTCCCATCCCGAACCATTTCTCTAACAAAATGATATTTTCTCGCAATATGTTTGGTGTTGTGGTGAGCCCTAGGCTCCTTAGCCTCGTGCAACAGGCTCCGTCATTGTCACAAAAGCAGTGTCACGGGCTTCTCTGCGTTAGGAACCACTTGAAGTTCCTCGGTGAACTTCTTTATCCAAAAGCTTCTTTAGCGACCTCGTGGCTGCTGATATTCGGCTTGACATGTGGAGATAGCAATCGAACTTTGCTTGGCACTTCTCCAAGCGCCCCACCATTCGAGTAAAGATATACCACGATGTGGACATCGAGCATCCATGTCCCCGAAAAATGCGAGTCTGTATAAACCATCACTCTTAGTTCTCCACCGCCGTATGTAAGAACCAAGTCTTTAGTCCTCCTTAGGTACTTTAGAATGTTCTTTACTGAGATCAATGTTCTGCCTGGATTTGGTCAAACCGGCTTACTACGCTCACAAAGATAGGCAATGTCCGGTCTAGTGCAAATCATTGCATACATAAGGCTACCTCTGCTGAAGCATAAGGTACCTTGCTCATTTCCTTTCTATCTTCCTCACTTTGAGGACACATCTCTAAGGAAAGTTTTGCACCATGTTGCATAGGTAGAAACCCTCTTTTAGAATCTTCCATCCTAAATCGCAGGATCTTTTCTATGTAGAGGGCTTGGGAAAGACCTAACATTCTTTTCGCTCTATCCCGGTAGAGACGAATACCCAGAATATAGGTAGCTTCTCCCAAGTCTTTCATTGAGAACTCTTTAGAAAGCCAAGCTTTCACAGAATCGAGCATTCCTACGTCGTTTCCTATAAGTAGAATGTCATCTACATATGGTATTAAGAACGCAATTTTGCTCCCACTAACCTTCTTGTAAATACAGGGCTCTTCTTCGTTTTGGACAAAATCAAACTCTTTGGTGTCTCGTTGAAACGAAGATTCCAACTCCGTGAAGCTTGCTTGATCCATAAATAACGCTGAAGTTTGCATACTTTATGAATATTGGTTTGAGATATGAATCCCTTAGGGTCATTCCATATAAATCTCCTCCTCGAGGAATCCATTTAGGAATGCCGTTTTCACATCCATTTGCCATATTTCATAATCTAAGTGGGCTGCTATAGCAAGCATCATGCGAATAGACTTAATCATAGCTACGGGCGAGAAGGTCTCAAGTAATCGATTCCTTCTCTTTGGGAATAACCCTTTGCCACAAGCCCGGCCTTATAGGTATCAACCTTGCCATCTCCATCGTCTTTCTCTTATAGATCCATTTGTTTCCAATAGGCACTATGCCTTTAGGACGATCTACTAAAGTCCAGGACTGATTAGCATGCATTGAGTCTATCTCGGCTTCCATAGCTTCTTGCCACTTGGTGGAGTCAACGTCTACCATCGCTTGGTCGTATGTAGAAGGATCATTCTCTTGACTACTTTTGTCATCTCATGGACACCCGGTTCCTCTTGATGCGAGATAGCCATACCTCTCGAGTAATTGAGAAATTCTACTAGACTTGCGAGGTTGTATTTGTATTTCGAAGGTTCGGTTCTTGTATCTTGCATAGGTGTCTCATTTGGTGTTTCTTTTATTTCTTCCAAAGAAATATTTCTACGCCCTCCTTCTGAATAAACCGATCTTCCAGAAGTGTGCTTGTATAGCAACGATGATCCTATGATCTTCGTGCATGTAGAATAGATATCCCATGGAATCCCTGGATATCCTATGAAACGACCTTTCACGAGACCTAGTTTCCAATTTCTCTACTTTAGTCTTCTTGACATAAGCGTGGCATCCCCAAATCCTAATGTGATTAAGACTTGGTTTCCTACCTCTCCACATCTCATGGGGAGTCTTAGAAAGCAGTTTGGAAGGACATCTGTTCAAGATATGCCTGCAGTGATGGAGCGCGTAACCCACGGATAAATCGGTAGATCGGTATAGTTAAGCATGGGCGAACCATGTCCAACAAGGTTCGGTTCCTTCTTTCGATACACCATTTAATTGTGGAGTAGGTGGAGGAGTGAATTGTGACACTATTCCTAGTTCTTTTAAGAACTCATCAAATTCGGTACTCATGTACTCACCACCCGGTCGACCGAAGAGTCTTAACACGGTTACTGTTTGATTTTCAACTAGGGCTTTAAATTCCTTGAATTTATCAAAAGCTTGGACTTATGTTTCATTAAGTACGAATCCATACAGTATGGTCATCGGTGAATGTAATGAAATCTGAAAGCCGTCTCGTGCCACTTCAAAAGGGCCACGAGGCGTCGGTATGGATCAATCGAGTTTTTGACTCTTTCAAAAGTCCTGCGAAGGGTAACTTAGTCATTTTGCCTTGAAGGCAAGATTCACAAGTTGGATAGGGATCTGATCCCAATGGACCCGTAAGCCCATCTTTCTCCATTTTATGAACCTTGGTCGACCGATATGACCAAGTCTAAGATGCCACTTAAGTGCTTGGTTCGTTTCATCCCTACCACGCTTCCTAGTTATAGTGTTCACGGTTGTCTTATTCTTTAAATTTAAATGGTATAAACCATTTAATAATGTACTTGATACCAACCAATTTATTTACGAAATAAATACGACAGACCCATCTCGATAAAGAAGTGAAATCCCTTTCGGTCCATGACCGGAATTGATCTGATATTCTTGTGCCCCTTGGGCAAAACAAGTACATCATCTAAAGTGAGAATAAAACCGATTCTAAATCCAACATAAGGGATCCGATATCGAAGCCTCGACACTATGCCCACTTCCGACGGTGACCATCACCTCCCCGAATCCAGACTTCCTACTTCGTTCCAGATCCCGATTCATTGTACAAATGTGAGAACTCGCACCGAATCAAGTATCCAAGAAGTAGAATATACGATTCTGAGAACAATTTGTTTCTAAAACCAATAGTTCCGTACTGAAAAGGCGCATTACGGTCAAGCTTTGGACAATACCTCTTCCAGTGGCCTAGCTCACCGCAGATTGAGGCATACATCCGTTTTCTTGGCCCCTTTGCTCTTTTGAACCATTGGGGCCTTGCCCCTTCCCTTGTCGATCTTGGCTATCGGACCTATCGCTTCTTGTTCTTTTTCTTCTTATTCTTGGACTTCCAAGTCTTAGAAGAAATCACAAGTGCGACTTCCTTTCCCTTTGTCTTCATCGAGAGGCCAGGCGATCGTCGGTTGTTCATTAGCCCAGCTAAGTTACATGCAATCTCATTGCGGTTGAAGTTCATGACAAATTGGGAAAAGGAGTGAGGAAGTGACTGCAGGATAAGGTCGGTTTGGAGAGATGCATGCATCCCGAAAATCAAGAGCTTCAATCTCTCAATCATCGAGATCATCTTGAGGACATGGTCCCCAACCTTCTCTCCTTCCTTCATCCTGGCGCCGAATAATTGCTTTGATATCTCATATCTAGCAGTTCGGCTATGCTCTCCATAGAGCTCATCCAGGTGCGCTAAGATGGCTCGTGAAGACGTCATCTTTTCATGGGCACGTTGAAGCTCATTGGTCATTGAGCCTAACATGTACCCTCGCACTCTTATGTCGTCTTTTACCCATTTCTCATGGGCATCGACATCTTCCTGATTGGCTCGGGTTCTTGCAGGAGCCGCTGGGATGTCCGCCTCCAAGACGTATCCCAGCATTTCCATAGTTAGGACAATCCTCAAGTTCCGAAGCCAGTCCACATAGTTCGGACCAGTCAGGACGTTCTTTTCAAGTAGTATAGCGAGTGGGTTCATTGTCATATTGAGAGTTTTGTTAACTGCAGAGAATAGTTTGAGATTCGTTAGTGATTGTTTAATTATGATCCGAGTAAAGAATTTAAGGACTTTCTTTATTCATAACTCGGCTCCCACTATTTTATCGGCATTTACACACTCCCATGTTAAATCCGGAAGTCTTGGGTGACTTCATAGTGGTGATCGATTTCTTTACAAAGTTTAATAGAGGGCAACCCATACGGTTTATATTCTATTATTCTTTATAAAGTGGTGTCTAATACCAACCCATCTAATGGATGATTCGATCTTCTTTTACCCCTAGTTCACTTGCCCTCAACCCATTCGGTTTCTATGGCTCATTGAACTATCCGAGTTTAAACCGTCAACTCCTATTAGTCGACAATTGAATCTTACCCGGCAACCCATACGGTTTATAGGGGTTTGATTTGTCACAACCAAAGGCATCTAATGCACTCTAGGAATTTATCAACTTTCCCCAAAAATATTACCCGACATACTCGGAAGAATAATATTCGGTTTAAATTTCAATTTTCCATGAGTTTGACGGAGGGTAGGAAACCTCGTAACCTTTATAACTTAGTGTTTGTAAGTGGGAGTATTAGCGATTATATGTTACACTTTGCACATTAATCCGTTTATAAGCGCGGTTTGTGGTTTGTCAATCATTCAAAATGAAAAACAATAAATAGCAACCTAGTTACTACCAACATATAGCTCATGGACTTTTTCCTAAGTATTGGGCCAAGCCAAATAACGAAAAGAAAAATTCAGTATTGATTCTTCGTCTTCCAGTCGGTCGTGTTCGGTCTTCGTCATAGCCATATGAATAATTACATCATTGAACAATACGTCCTTTTATACATATTTTCTAGTAAAAATAAATAGGCTCAAAATGGCCTTTACAACCATATCGAATCGAACAAATCAACAACTAAGTCCACGAGCTATATCACCATCACATAAGGCATTCCATACAACATGTAACGGTAAATGAAATTAAATAATCAATTAATATATTAATCCAATTAATATAAAAATTAACTTATTTAATTTCTACAATATTAATCAAATTAATATTTATAATCGTCATTTTAATCCGTTCAAAGTAATCCGGCCAAAACAATATTCTCGTCTAATAATTTCCCTAAAAAAAAATATTCCAAATATTTTATTAAATCTAATTAAATCCAATTTAAATTTGGAAATTATTACAACGAAATATAAACACAAAAATGGAGTCCCGGAAAATCCGGTATCGAGGCCGACCACGGCCCGATTCAAAATCGGGCGAAAACCGAAACCGCCCACGAGTCACTCTCGGCCCTTTGCCGGCGGTGGCGGCGGCTTCTGATAGCCTACCGAGTCACTCTCGGCCGGCTAAGCGGCGATCGATGAGTCTTTGCCGTGATGCGTCTTCGTGCGGTATTCGTGTTTAACCCGTTTTTCTCATTTTTCGACTCGCTTCCAAAGCGAAAAGTTTCTTAACTTCATGAAGAACTTATAAATCAAAAAAATCAAATTTTTCAGATTTATAATTCACATAAAATAATCGAAACTTGACTTACTACGAGCGATTAAATTTCTTCGATTATATCTATTATGATTCTAAATCATAAACATCATCAAATAACATTCCAAATGCAAAGATGATCGTATATACGATATATTTGACCTTGCTCCGATACCACTGTTGGGATTCCACAGAAAATAAACGCAGCGGAAGTATAAACGGAATCCCTAAGAGGATCGATCAAGTAACGTATATACGAAAAGAAAAATACGAAGATCAAGGAATCAAAGTCTCATACCTATGATGTCTCTGAAAAACCTTCGTATGATGATGATGATGAAGAGCCCTTCGTTCCAAGCACCTAAAGCAAGGTGCCTCTACTTCACACGCCGGAACTTGACGGAAAAATCAACAAACTTCCTTTCTCTAAGAATGCGGCTAGGGAAGCTTGTAAGAATTTTTTCTCTCGATCTTTTCTACTAATAACTTGTCTCTAAGATCAAGCATATGCTGTAGAAAATTTTTCTCACTCTTGAAACTCTCTAAAAAACGAAATTCAACACTTGAGGAAGGAAGAAGGAGACTTTATAATTGAAAAGACTTTCTTTTCACCATTATTTCTAGCCTCACATGTAGAAGATGCTTTTAAAAGCATCTCTACACCTCACATAACCCCACAAGTGTATAATATAATGAGAGAGACAAAGTAGAGTTGAGGGGGCCTTATAGGGAATCTTCCAAGAAAGCGGGTCGAGTTAATTGGCTCGTGTATTGGATGTTCGTCAACGAATCCTCGTGAATCGGATGTCCGTCAAACGAATCCGTTTTATTTCCAATGTGTTTATACTAATTAATTAATCCAATTAATTATTTATATCAAACACATATATACATTTCCTAAGAAATATAATTTATGAATTAAAGTAATCACCCAAGAACCTACTTACAATTCATAAGACCGCTATTTGATTTATCCGATAAATCACTAATATCTAATATTATAAGAGAGATTATTAATTCATATTTATCCATCAATGATCCTATTGCGCGACTCAGTAGGTTCGTCTCGGTAGGCATTGGGAGGAACCAATGAGTGCGGCGGCACTTAGCCACGGCTGGCGGGCCGCATCGTAAACCCGAGAGCGAATGAACAGATCATTCCGGAACCATTATGTCGTGAATACTATATACGTATAGACCCTTCATCAGATGTCCCGGTCAAGTCTTCGGGTCACGGTAAAGTCAAACCCTACTGTTGACTAAACTCTATACATGTGTTAATGCAAATCAAGACCGACTGATTAATAGTGTATCTAATACGACTATATCAGAATGCTTTGGCCAAAGACTTATGATCTTATTTACCATTAACCGAATAGGACATTCGAATTCTAACTAACAGGAGATAGAAACCTTTCTTGGCGTCTGGCAAAGGCGCTACTGCCGTATAGTCCGCACTTCGAGGTCGACTCAGCAATTAAGTAAATGAGTCTAACTACTCTAATGACAAACTAAACGTCACATACATATCTTCTACTGAACCCTCAAGTCAAAGGTCCACGTATACTATCACAACCTTTCGATTCGTCATCGACTCTCCGAGAGTGAATACCGTGTGACTGAATCGAGTATGAGTCGTGTTCGAGTATACTGGTCCCACCAATATACTTATAACTATGCTATCAAGACGTGCACACATCCTAGCATCAGTTATACAAGTCTTATTAAAACTTAATGTCCTGTTAAGTTTTATCGACTTGCGAACTAGTTAAGCATTCGAGCTCTAAACACTTCTAGTGCCTATCTCCTTATCTCTATAAGGAGTAGAATGTTCACTCTCAAATGCAAGGACTACTATTCTATATACCAAATCACAATGCCAGTGATACACAATAATATAGAAATAATAATTGCCTTATAATATTCATAATTACAATACAATCGCTCTCACTCTCTCATCCTCTGAGTGGCATTCGAGGGCATATTCCTAACAGTGTAATATTCCCATACGGTTTTGGGGGTGTTACATTTATGGTATCAGAGCTTAGGTTGCGGAAACCTAGGCTGTCGGGTCGAGTCAAGTCGTGATTTGTCGAGTAATGTGTTGTCATGTCGTTTGAGTCATCAGGTGACAAGTTGAGTTGTGCGTAGTCACAACGTGTCGGTTATGTTGTCGGACGAGATTAGTATCGTGGGCGACCGTCACCTCCGTGCGACCTGTGGATGTAAGTCTCCTCTTTTATGCGAAGTACCTGTGTATCTCGATTTTATCTTAGTGAGTTAATTGCGGTGCATGATTTTCTTTACACAGTATTGTGTAATATAATTGTGTTTAGTACTTGTGGCATATAGTATGTGTATAGAACTGGGCACATTATTGTTTTATCTTTTAACCACCGGGTGGTGTGGTATGGTGTGGAAGTTGTAAACCTTGACGGATTTCGAAAAGGTATCGGCGACTGAGTTTTAGTTTGAAAACCGATTCCTTTAACCGAGTTTTGGCGTTATGGCCTTGAACGTTTTGGCAAAATTCTTGTGACGGTACTTAGTATTTTGTAAATGGCTTTTGTGAGTTTTGAAATATTACCGTCATCACCCTTTGGCGTTTTTGTAAATATTTTTTATCGTGGTGGGTTTCGGCGCGGGACCCACAACGCTATAATGTTCCGTGTAATTACCTGAGATTTTTGGGCATTCTAGCCCATTGAATTATCTTTGAAAATCTTGAGTATCCTAGAAATAAATTTCGAGACGTACGTTTAAAATGAATTGTTTTCTCATGGTACTTCCAAGGTGCCACGATATGTTTCAATTCTTCTACCTCGAGGACCAAAATGTTTTGAGATATTTTTCAATGTTTTATAAACACTTTTACTTAGACCCGATGGTCGAATATTTCCAAAGTTTTTCGAAAAGAAAGTGTCCTCATTTTTATCGAATGCAAAATAGTTTTCCAAAGTCTCGATAACGATGTTTCACGATTGTATTTTTTGAAGGGTGATACTCAAGATCAATCGGTGTTTCCAAAATTATTTTCAAAAGGAGGTTTTCGTTTTTTAAAAAACTATCCATTTCCGTTTGAGAAATTTGGTATGTATGTATGATGTTCACGTTGTCGTTATGATGTTTGCTCCAGTATGATCGAATTGGTGCCATGAACGTCGAGGCGTTGCCACGCATTTCTTTGTACTAGCCCTCTGTGAGAGGTGTGGCTGGTGTTTCTTGTTTATTGCCTCGTGGCGATTTGCGTGTTGTCGCACGAGTGTGAGATGTTGAAGCATGGGTATGTACGTTTGTGAAAATCTGTGAATGTTTCATAATGTATGTAATAATGATCAGATTATCGTTCGGGCCGTTGATGTCGCCGAACGATACTGTCGTTATTGTAGTGTTTGTGTGTGTATTACTTTACGATGGTAATCGTTGTATATGATATGTATTATGATTCTTTATTATGCTGAGTTGGCATCTCCGGTATGTTGTTTTGCGGTGTTATGTTCCATTGTATCTAGCATCTGTATTTTCGATATGCCGAGCCGAGGCATTTCGAACGTATTGTGTCGGGAGCATGTACGTGCCAATTGTCCTTCTCGTCAGTAACGCTTTTCAAGTGAGGACCCGAGAGACACAGTGTAATATCCGGGGGTAATTTTTTTTTTCGTGATACTGTTGAGTTGTACGTATTCATTTGGAATTGTACAAGTGTTGTTGTTTGGACCAATACAATTTATATTGTATTAAAATATTTCGGGATCGAAATATTTATTCTGGTCGTCGGTTTGGTTTCGTCGTTTGGTTGTTGTTTGGCGAGATTGGAATTTTGGCTAAGTTTATAGCCATAGCGTACGCTACCTGTGTAGCATTACGTACGCTAATTTGTTGCGATTACGTACGTTACGCCCTGAGGTTTTAAATGCGTAATGCGTGGTAGGTGGTGTGAACCTTCCTCGTTGTCAATTTTCGGGGCGAGTTTATCTTTGGGGTATCATTTATATATATATATATATATATATATATATATATATATATATATATATATATACACCAACCTTTGATTCCCCCACGTTCTCATGCATCTCACTTTATCTTATATATATAATATACTCAATACATTATTTTCTCTCCCACCTATCATCTTCATCACCTTCCCCCTCATCCCTCTCTCCCTCTCGGCAGCTCCTCCCCCTCATTTCTTTTTTTTTTCTTTCTTTCTTCTTCCTTCTTCTTGCTGCCATCTCCCTCCCCCGCCACCTTCTCTCTCTCTTGTTCTCTCCCTCTCTTCTCTCCATCTCTCTCCGTCATTTTTTCGGCAAGGTGGAGCTTGAGGACGGGCGGCCGGTTTCTCCATTTTTTCCGGCGAGATAGAGTTCGGCGGGCAGGCGGCTCACGATCGGAGCTCGGCGGCGGCCTGGTCGGAATTTCCGAACCGGAAGGCTGCAAATCCGGTCGATCTGAACTGTTCCGGCATTTTTTCGGCGAGCTCGGGCGTCCGGCGTCTTCATGGTTTCCGGTCATGGACGAAGCTCCATTGATTCCGGCGACCGGAGGTAGTTTTTGTCCGGAACGGACGGCGGAACGGAGGTTTGACATTCTTCCGGCGAAGTGTTGCTAACGGAGATGGTGAAAACCGGCCATGGACGGAAACGGACCGGAGTTGGACGAGGTCCGGCGGGTCATTTTTCCGGCGGTCGATTTCCGGCATGGGAGTTTTTTTTTCTCTTTCTTCTTTCCGGCCGATCGGCTCCTTCCTGGTAAGTTTTTTTTTTTTTGTATATGTTGTTGTGTGTTTTATGTATATATATACATATATGAACAGTGTGTGTGTGTTGTGTGTTATGTATATTATATATATATATGTAATGAATGTGTGCGTGTGTGTTGTGATGTGAGCAGGTGTGTGTCTGAGTTGTGCAGTGGCGTGAGTTGTATTATATATATATTATATATATATATGTAATATATATATATATTATATATATACGTATATATACGGATATATACGAGTATAGTATGTGCTCGTGTTGGAATCGGAATTATCTATTGTGTTGTTTTCGGTCGATATCGTGTTATCGAATGAATTGTATTTTATTCAAGGTTGTTCGAGTGCTTGTGATTGTCGGAGGACGCGTTGATCGATTCGTGGTAGGACGTTGATCGTGGAAGGACTTTCTCGCCTTCGGTTTGAGGCAAGTTTTATACTTGTACTGGTCAATGAGATTAATGTTATCATGTATGTGTATGAATGTGTGTATCATTTCGAGACTTGGTCTCTTTATGATTTTGTTGATATCGGGATTGTTTGATACGATACCTTCGGCAAATTATGCCAAATATTATTGTTGTTCGTAAATGGCCGATTTAAGGCATTGCGATACTTGTTGGTAATATTGTTGTCAATAGCCGGTTCGCGGTATCGACATATCGATTGTTATTGTTGATTGACGTTCCTTTGAGATATTGTTGTTGATAGCCGGTTTGCGGCATCGACGTATCGATTGTTGTTATTGATTGATGTTCCATCAAGATATTTTTTTTGTGAATCGTCGTTATTGATATCAGTGTTTTTCTATTGATGTCGTTTTGGCCGATTGAAGGCATCGACGTATTCGATTTTCATCTTCGTTATCGGTAACCGATTAAAGGTGCCGAGACATCCGTTGTATAATTGTTATCGGTTAACCGTTCTGAAGGTAATCGATATATTGAATTGGGATTATCAAAGATAATTCTCATCCGTTGTATAATTATTATCGATTGTCCGCTCTAACGGTAATCGATATATTGAATTGGGATTATCAAATATAATTTCCACCCGTTGTCAAAAAGATAATTCCCATATGTTGTATAATTGTTATCGATTGGCCATTCTACGGTAATCGAAGTATTGAATTGGGATTATCAACGATAATTCCCATCCGTTGAATTATTATTGTCGTGTTGACCGATTCAAGGCAGCACACTATTATTCTTGTGAGCCGGTAATTTTGTGATCGTTGAAGGTTGAGGATTTTCCCATGTTGTGTTGTGATCGTTGTTCATTGGTCCTTAGGGATTTTGATCCCGGGATGGTTGTTTCGAATATTGTCGGTCGTGTCGATCTTTCATTATTCGTGTCATCGTTCACTTGGTGAGTCGTATGATTTGTTTTGGATGTGTTATCCTTTGAGTTTCGTTGTCATGTTGTATCGTGACATATCCTAATCATATCTGCGTCCGATTGGTTATTGTGTAGGATTTTTAGCCGGGCACACGATGGTCATGCGTGGATATCACCACATTGGGACCGTGCACACGAGGCGTTACTTCGTGAGGCTAATTAGGTACATTGTCCCACGTATATTTCTGGATTAGTATACGGGGTGGACATGTGCGGACACATTTCCGGATCGGGCGTCTTGTGATGTCCATCTTGAGCCATAATGTTAATCGTTCACGCACCATGTATGATTGGATGTGTTCGATATTTTGTGATCGATTGTTTCATACGCCCGAGGGGTATGTTCGACATCGGGTTTGTTTCTTTGAGATCTGTATTGTGATGATTTACAGCTTCGGTACATTCGCTTTGAGCCATCATGATATTTTTACAGCTTCGGGCCATTCGGCTTTCGTGCCATCGTGATATTTTGGCGGCTTGGTGAGGGCTTTCAGGCCATTGTGATGTAACGGTATTTCCTAATGATCCTTCGGGCATTGTGATCCTTATTTATTTCAGCGTTGGATTGATTTACCTTCGGGTAATGTATTGTTGTGTTCTATATTGATGATTCGCCGTTGGGCACTTATGTTCTAACCTATTGAGCAGGTATTGATCGTATGCCATGGGCATAGTGTTCCACGAATGCTCGATTCTTACTTTGGTTTGTGAGCATCTCGTACTACCATTGTTGTACTGTTTATTCTGCCTTTGGATGCATATCATGTTGTGCATGTACTTGATATTCATTATACTGGATGGCTGACCAGTGGGGCGGAACATGTTTTCATGTTTTAGGTACTTGCGAGGAAGGAGTTGAGACACAGGGGCATGACGAGGGCGACGAGGCATTCGAGCGATACTAGTCCGAGATATTTTGGTGTTCATGTTGGTCAGACAGTTGGAGTACTCCATTTTTGTTCAGTCGTTGTCATTTTGTATTATCCGAGCAAGGCTCGTGAACGTTGTTGTATTTTTATTTTGGCCATGTAGGCCCATTCTTGTCGTTGAAATTCCATATCGGGATAGTATGTCGGACGTCATGGTAGGGTCTGTGATTTCCTATTTTGGTCAGTTTGTTGTATTTTAGTCGTGTTCGCCTGGTGGATCACCTGAGGTGAGGTCCACGGCACTGTAATAACCCAATGGGATTTGGGGGTGTTACAGAAGATGGTATCAGAGAGTTGGGTTGTGAGATACCCTGACTTGTGTGTTATGTGGCTCTACCAAGGCGGTAGTAGCGGGGCTGTCATGTTATGACAATCTGGACAGTCGGGTTTTGTGAGTCGTGATAGTTAGACGACTGTATGAGTCATTCTTTCATCGAGTCGTCGTCAGTGAAGACTAGTATCGCAAGACCTCGAAGCTTCGTATGACCTGTGTAAGGACTCTATTCTCTTTTATGTGCATACATTCATTATGTCATTGATTAAACCTGTTTTGTTGACACTTGTATGTGACGATCGGGTACGATTGATTTCTGGTTATTTGCTTTGGAGCGTGTGGGCTCTGTATCGGCTATGATTAGCGCGATCGATGTGATCCTTTATCTGTTGAGTATGTATACTCATGTTTGGCGTTGACCTAGCATTCTGGCCGTTGATGCGTAATTGTGTCGTGGTCATGATTGAACGTTATTCTTTCAGTCTGGAAAGAGGACGTGACAGAGGGGGTAGAGGCCGCAGAGTGGGCCGACACCCGAAACCTCATACCAATACTTTGGTGGCTGATGAATCATTTTCGGAGTTGTGCTCGAGAACCCACCGATCGTGATTGTGTTCGGATCGAGTTCAAGACTCTCATGTTAGAGAGGTATTATCCGGCTCCACTTCGTGAAGCCAAGTTGTCGGAGGTTTTGAACCCCGAACTGGCCGAGAACGAGGGTGTTATTGTTATTGCTGAGAAGTTACAAGGAATTCTTCAGATTACTTCATATTTTATCCGTACTAAGGCGGATAAGATCAAGTATTTTAACAAGATGTTGAACCCGCGGTTGAGAATGCAGTTGTTCAATCACAATTGTAGTTCACTTGGCGAATTCATCGAGAAGGCTCTTGGAGCAGAGCTTTCGATCGAGGAGCTTACTCAAAAGGATCCTTCAGTTTCTTCTGGTGAGAGGACTAGGATGCCGATTCGTTCAGAGGGACATCGAGCTCCGACGTCCAAGAGGTCATTTCCTAGTCGGCTTCGTACTGGAAAAGCATTTTCTTCCCAGGCGACGAGTTCGACTGTTATTTGTTTTAACTGTGATTCAGCGGGGCATGTTAGTACTCGATGTACGGTGCCAGCTATTATTTATTTTCTGTGTCGGAGGTGGGGACACCTTCAGAATACTGCATGAGTTCTAGTGCCAGTAGGTCTCGAGAGAGCTCATGGGCCTCGAGAGATTTTGTCACTTCAAATGTACTTCATCCAAGGGGTCATATCGGGCTTCGAGAGCCAGAGGTATGGACACCCGAGGGGGAGTAGCGAGTTCAGATTAGGGTCTTCCTCGAGTCGATGAGATCGAGGAACTCGATGATCTGGAGGATGTTGATTCCGGGTACATTTGAGATGTAACCTTGATTTGTATTTTCCTTGTCTTTCGGATTGATGTTTGACTCGGTCTGTATTTTAATATTGCGGTTGTGAACCATTTATTATTGATCTATCTTGTTATGATTGTATCTGAGAATCTTGACACTTGAGTCATTTGATGTGATTTTCTTTCCTTTTGGTCCTGTACCCGAGATTTTTGTGATGATCTGGGTAATTGTTCATTATGATTCGAGACGTCAAGTCGTGAGGACTTGGGTGCGCGATTGATATGGTCCCGAGGACTATTCGTGCGTTGTTATTTTCTTTTGTGGTGCGACTTCCTGGCTGGTCTCTAGCGGAGGAGTCATGATTCGGCTAATCTCGCATTTGATTGAGTGTCTTTATCACTTGATTTTTCGCCTTGTTCAGGCAGAGGAGACGTGGGGACCCGTGGGGTCGGCCCAGTTGCTTAGGCGGAATTACTCGTATTGAGGAGTATTCCTGGAGATGTTGTTTTCTTATCCTGATGGATAGTCCGTGCCCCGATTTGTGCACCCTGAGTTTCGGGGACGAAACTCTTTTTAAGGGGGGGAGTATGTAATATCCGGGGGTAATTTTTTTTTTCGTGATACTGTTGAGTTGTACGTATTCATTTGGAATTGTACAAGTGTTGTTGTTTGGACCAATACAATTTATATTGTATTAAAATATTTCGGGATCGAAATATTTATTCTGGTCGTCGGTTTGGTTCCGTCGTTTGGTTGTTGTTTGGCGAGATTGGAATTTTGGCTAAGTTTATAGCCATAGCGTACGCTACCTGTGTAGCATTACGTACGCTAATTTGTTGCGATTACGTACGTTACGCCCTGAGGTTTTCGTACGTAATGCGTGGTAGGTGGTGGGAACCTTCCTCGTGGTCAATTTTCGGGGCGAGGGTATCTTTGGGGTATCATTTATATATATATATATATATATATATATATATATATATATATATATATATACACCAACCTTTGATTCCCCCACGTTCTCATGCATCTCACTTTATATTATATATATAATATACTCAATACATTATTTTCTCTCCCACCTATCATCTTCATCACCTTCCCCCTCATCCCTCTCTCCCTCTCGGCAGCTCCTCCCCCTCATTTCTTTTTTTTTTCTTTCTTTCTTCTTCCTTCTTCTTGCTGCCATCTCCCTCCCCCGCCACCTTCTCTCTCTCTTGTTCTCTCCCTCTCTTCTCTCCATCTCTCTCCGTCATTTTTTCGGCAAGGTGGAGCTTGAGGACGGGCGGCCGGTTTCTCCATTTTTTCCGGCGAGATAGAGTTCGGCGGGCAGGCGGCTCACGATCGGAGCTCGGCGGCGGCCTGGTCGGAATTTCCGAACCGGAAGGCTGCAAATCCGGTCGATCTGAACTGTTCCGGCATTTTTTCGGCGAGCTCGGGCGTCCGGCGTCTTCATGGTTTCCGGTCATGGACGAAGCTCCATTGATTCCGGCGACCGGAGGTAGTTTTTGTCCGGAACGGACGGCGGAACGGAGGTTTGACATTCTTCCGGCGAAGTGTTGCTAACGGAGATGGTGAAAACCGGCCATGGACGGAAACGGACCGGAGTTGGACGAGGTCCGGCGGGTCAATTTTTTCGGCGGTCGATTTCCGGCATGGGAGTTTTTTTCTCTTTCTTCTTTCCGGCCGATCGGCTCCTTCCTGGTAAGTTTTTTTTTTGTATATGTTGTTGTGTGTTTTATGTATATATATACATATATGAACAGTGTGTGTGTGTTGTGTGTTATGTATATTATATATATATATGTAATGAATGTGTGCGTGTGTGTTGTGATGTGATCAGGTGTGTGTGAGGGGCTGTTTACTTGTGACTTAATCAGCTTAATGGGTAAAATGTCTTATTCGCTCAGACGTTTGGAGGTGTTTACTTGTGGCTTAATGGCTTATTCGCCGATAATATGGCTTATTCATTAAGCATGAAAAGAGGTGTTGTCCCCATTAAGACAAAAAAATGACTCCCCTACCCCTATTTGAAAACTACACATTTATATATACAATATAAATAATTTAAGACAAAAAAAATGACTCTTTATATATACTCATTTATATATACAATATAAAAAATTTAAGTTTTATAAATGATTGTAATATATATTATTCATATATAAATAATATACATTATTAATTTATATATAATATTTGTTATCATATATTATTGTATAAATAAACTTTTGTATCTACAAAATATCTTATATATTATGAATATATAAGTAAATATTATATATTACTTATATGTTAACATTTATTCATATGTATATTATTTATTATATATGTTATTATCTATTTAAAATATATTTCTATATATAAATATATATTGTATATTATACGTATTAATATTATTTATATACATATTAAATATTTTATATATTACTTACATACAAAATTGAATCATTTATGTATAATATTTTGTTTAAATTAAAATAATATATATATATATATATATATATATATATATATATATATATATATATATATATATATATATATATATATATATATAGAAGATGAGTCAAATTTGATTTTTTCAATAATGTTTAAATTTGTCTATTTTGTGTATGGCTTGACTTCTTTATGTTTGAAATTGGATTTTTAAGTACTTCATGAATTTATGTTTTGATTTTTGGATTATATCATTTATATTGCTTAAAAAATAAATAACAATTTATAAAACAGCTTATAATTCAGGGGAAAATCAGTCATTTCTGTTAATCAGACAGTTTATTCAGATAAAAAAAGTAAACAATAACATCAATTTATCCAGATGTACATTTACCAGATGCATAAATTTACCTGCATGCATACAATTTACCCGCAGACACAATTTACCTGCAGGACAAATTTGGTAAGCATTTCG
The DNA here is from genome assembly GCA_033398695.1 of Orobanche coerulescens. NCBI lineage: Eukaryota > Viridiplantae > Streptophyta > Magnoliopsida > Lamiales > Orobanchaceae > Orobanche > Orobanche coerulescens. The sequence continues at coordinate 166,572,288 of CM065811.1, forward strand.
AGTTGTGCAGTGGCGTGAGTTGTATTATATATATATTATATATATATATATATATATATATGTGTGTAATATATATATTATATATATACGTATATATACGGATATATACGAGTATAGTATGTGCTCGTGTTGGAATCGGAATTATCTATTGTGTTGTTTTCGGTCGATATCGTGTTATCGAATGAATTGTATTTCATTCAAGGTTGTTCGAGTGCTTGTGATTGTCGGAGGACGCGTTGATCGATTCGTGGTAGGACGTTGATCGTGGAAGGACTTTCTCGCCTTCGGTTTGAGGCAAGTTTTATACTTGTACTGGTCAATGAGATTAATGTTATCATGTATGTGTATGAATGTGTGTATCATTTCGAGACTTGGTCTCTTTATGATTTTGTTGATATCAGGGGATTGTTTGATACGATACCCTTCGGCAAATTATGCCAAATATTATTGTTGTTCGTAAATGGCCGATTTAAGGCATTGCGATACTTGTTGGTAATATTGTTGTCAATAGCCGGTTCGCGGTATCGACATATCGATTGTTATTGTTGATTGACGTTCCTTTGAGATATTGTTGTTGATAGCCGGTTTGCGGCATCGACGTATCGATTGTTGTTATTGATTGATGTTCCATCAAGATATTTTTTTTGTGAATCATCGTTATTGATATCAGTGTTTTTCTATTGATGTCGTTTTGGCCGATTGAAGGCATCGACGTATTCGATTTTCATCTTCGTTATCGGTAAACGATTAAAGGTGCCGAGACATCCGTTGTATAATTGTTATCGGTTAACCGTTCTGAAGGTAATCGATATATTGAATTGGGATTATCAAAGATAATTCCCATCCGTTGTATAATTATTATCGATTGTCCGCTCTAACGGTAATCGATATATTGAATTGGGATTATCAAATATAATTTCCACCCGTTGTCAAAAAGATAATTCCCATATGTTGTATAATTGTTATCGATTGGCCATTCTACGGTAATCGAAGTATTGAATTGGGATTATCAACGATAATTCCCATCCGTTGAATTATTATTGTCGTGTTGACCGATTCAAGGCAGCACACTATTATTCTTGTGAGCCCGGTAATTTTGTGATCGTTGAAGGTTGAGGATTTTCCCGAACGGTTGTGTTGTGATCGTTGTTCATTGGTCCTTAGGGATTTTGATCCCAGGATGGTTGTTTCGAATATTGTCGGTCGTGTCGATCTTTCATTATTCGTGTCATCGTTCACTTGGTGAGTCGTATGATTTGTTTTGGATGTGTTATCCTTTGAGTTTCGTTGTCATGTTGTATCGTGACATATCCTAATCATATCTCGCGCCGATTGGTTATTGTAGGATTTTTAGCCAGGCACACGATGGTCATGCGTGGATATCACCACATTGGACCGTGCACACGAGACGTTATTTCGTGAGGCTAATTAGGTACATTGTCCCACGTATATTTCTGGATTCCGTATACGGGGTGGACATGTGCACGGACACATTTCCGGATCGGGCGTACTGTGATGTCCATCTTGAGCCATAATGTTAATCGTTCATGCACCATGTATGATTGGATGTGTTCGATATTTTGTGATCGATTGTTTCATACGCCCGAGGGGTATGTTCGACGATCAGTTTGTTTCTTTGAGATCTCAGATTGTGATGATTTACGACTTGGTGTTCGGCTTTGTGCCATCATGATATTTTTACAATGGCCGTTTGGCTTCAGTGCCATCATGATATTTTTACGGCTTCGGGCTATTCGGCTGTGCCATCGTGATATTTTGGCGGCTTTTTGAGGGCTTTCGTGCCATTGTGATGTAACGGTATTTCCGCTTGAGCCTTCGGGCATTGTGATCCTTATTTATTTCGGTTGGATTGATTTACCTTCGGGTAATGTATTGTTGTGTTCTATATTGATGATTCGCCGTTGGGCACTTATGTTCTAACCTATTGAGCGTGTATTGATCGTATGCCATGGGCATAGTGTTCCACGAATGCTCGATTCTTACTTTGGTTTGTGAGCATCTCGTACTACCATTGTTGTATCGTTTATTCCGCTTTGGATGCATATCATGTTGTGCATGTACTTGATATTCATTATCTTGGATCGACCGTTTGTGGAACATGTTTTCATGTTTTAGGTACTTGCGAGGAAGGAGTTGAGACACAGGGGCATGACGAGGGCGACGAGGCATTCGAGCGATACTAGTCCGAGATATTTTGGTGTTCATGTTGGTCAGACAGTTGGAGTACTCCATTTTTGTTCAGTCGTTGTCATTTTGTATTATCCGAGCAAGGCTCGTGAACGTTGTTGTATTTTTATTTTGGCCATGTAGGCCCATTCTTGTCGTTGAAATTCCATATCGGGATAGTATGTCGGACGTCATGGTAGGGTCTGTGATTTCCTATTTTGGTCAGTTTGTTGTATTTTAGTCGTGTTCGCCTGGTGGATCACCTGAGGTGAGGTCCACGGCACTGTAATAACCCAATGGGATTTGGGGGTGTTACACACAGGATCCAGTTTTGCGAGTTGGGTTCCGAGTCTTTCGGGGCGCGAACTTCAGTAAAGATATGAGGATCGGATCGGAGAGGCCCATGGGAGATATTTCTGTCGTTTGCTTTTTGTGTTGTCACCTTACTCCAGTTGTTGTGAGTTGCGGGAACGACATTTCTTTTATAAGAGGTCGAATGTAATGCCTGTATCGTTTTGACTTCTGCATTTCCTCTTTCTCAGGTCTATCGACTCGTCGTGTTCGTTGATACTTTATGAACTTGTTACGTATTTGGTTTCATCGTTCGAACGAACCGTGATCTTGTTGTGGGTCGATCCGGTTATCGATGTGACTTTTTGGGTTGATTCGATTCTTGTGAACCTTGTTCGGGAGTGACATCATCGGGTTCTAATAGTTCTTTTATTCGAAGTGGATCGGACTTGGAACTCTTGTGTTTTCGACTCCGACTCATTATGTTCGTTGACATTTCGAGCTTGTCCCGCCCCTTGCTTTTGTTGATCGAACGAGTGTGGTATTGTTTTGGAATAACTCGCTTGTCGCGTGACTTTGCAATCGCTATTCCCTTTCCCGTGGATCTTATGGGAATGCATGTCTTGTAGTTCTCACCGATCATCCCGGGAGTTGTGGTTTGAATTTTATTATCCTTCGTGTTTCGGACATGATTGTTCGATTTTTGTTGTCTCGATCGTTGTGGTTCGATCGCTTGTTTGTTCGGTTTTGTTCTCGTTTCGTGATTGTTGAGCATTCGGGCTCCTTCCTAATTCCCTTAAGTTCGGGAAATTAGTCTCGCTGATCTTCCATCCCTTGGGCGGTGGGATTAGTATTTGTTCGGCGGTTGGCTCGCGTTTTGATTGATGTACCGTTGGGATGGTCAATCATATTGATTTTCGTTCGTTGTGTTTTGTGATTGTCGGATAATTGACTTGGCCATATTATCCGCTTGATAACGCTTGTCATTTGTTGCTTTTATTATATCCCTAACGCGACGTTGTGTTGGTCGCCGTGGAGCGTGTTTTCACGCCGTATATTCCTTTGCGTTGTTTGTAACATTTCGCCGTTGGCGTTAGTTACGCATTCTTGTGTATCTTGTTGAGTTTTGCACATGGAATATTTCTCCTCCCTACTTGTTTTAAGTTTCGGGACGAAACTTCTTTTAAGGAGGGTAGAATGTAATATCCGCAATTTTCGATTTTCGGTAAATTTCTTTTTTTGGTCGGAGTCTGTTTTGACGACTCTCTCATGACCGTTTCGTCATTCGGAGAATATTTAATTCTACACTTTTGTCAGCCGAGTTCGTTTCGGTGCTGCTTTGTTGAGTTCCGTGCTTTTTAGCGACTTTTCCGCGCTTGAGTTCGGTTCTTGCGAATCTCGTTCGAAACTGTCGTTTGGGGTTTGTCGTAAGTTCATTTAACGTTGTTATACGTGTTGTGAGCTTCGGTTTGATTATTCGTTGTCGTATGGTGATTTTCGGGCATTTGGGCCATTTTCGTAATTTCCCAAAGTTTGGGGTAATTACCTTCCGTTGTCGAATTTCGAGCCTTCGGGTGGTCGGAATCGTGTGTTCTACTAGCTCTTAGATTCGTCTTTGTGAGTACTTCGTAACCGTATATTCGGTTCGTATTCAGGTTCGGGTTTCGGTGTCGTTTTGTTGAATTCAGGATTTCTAAACGACTTTTCTAAGTATGAGTTCGACTTTGTTGGATCACCATTAATTTTTGGTAACTCCAAAAATTCTGAATCTTTGCAATATTATAGAGCATCGAGTTATCTTTCCAATGGTTCGAGCGGTGAGTCAATCGAGTCCGAACGAGAGAGTTATGGTCGCTTTAGCTCACCCGCTCGTTATTGCCGATCACCGGCCGAACTCGGCCGTGTCGTCCGACACGGCCCGTGCCGCTGCACTCGTCCGGATAAGCCGGAAGTCTCGCCTCAGACCGACCGTGTCGTCGCACGGCCGAGCCGAACTCTTCCGGATAAGCCAAGCGATCGCTTGAGGCCCGACCGTGTTCGGGACACGGCCGAGTCATTGCCGAGCGCCGCGACGGGTCACTATCGGAAGGCGCGACCGTGTCTAGCAGACACGGCCGAGTCCTCGCCGCCATCCGCGCCACGACCGTGTCGCGGACACGGCCGAGTCTGTCACTTATTTAAGGCCCAAAGAATGGGTTTTTCTTCATTTTTCTCACTCGTTTCTTCCTCTTCCGCGGCTGGAGATTTGATGATCATGGAGGGATGTTGTTAGGGGTTAAATCCATGAAGTTTTGAAGTTCATAACATCGATTAATCCTTCCATAACTTGCTCCGATCGACCGAATCAAGGCAAGTTTTCCTAAAATATAGTTTTGGGGATTTTGTTCGATTTGTCCGTTTAATCCGTTTTAACTTAGGATTGTGATGGATTGATGATTATTTAGATGTATTATATCATTTTCCTTGTTTATCCATGGTTGGATCGTATCGATTCGTTATTTTGGTCGAGTTCTTGATCGACGCCTTGAAGGTGTCCAGAAATGTCATAGGGGTTTTCGGGCGTTCTATGATTATTCTTCCTCGTATGATCGATGATTTATTGATTATATGTTGTTAGGGTCGAATTCTTGTGAAGAACTCGAGTCGGAACCCTTTCGTTCGTTGTCTTCTTGGTCCGAGCTTCCTGGCCGAACCGTGTTCTTCTGAGCGTTTGGTAGCGGTTATTAAGGCAAGTATCTTATTATACGACTTGTATCTTGTGAATAGTAATTACGTATGATATGTATAACGATTTTGCTTGCCTCCGTAAATATGTTCCGTTTGAGTTGGTTGTGTTTTCCGAAATTTGAAGGCTTTGTGATAATAGTGATATATTGGTATATGTGTTAGGCGTTGTGCCATTTGTGCAGGATTTCGATGTACATATGAGATGGTTGTACAAGTGTTTCTTCAATGAATTGTGTACCGAATGTGTGTTGTGTTGGTTAAGAGTCGTTGTGATGATCATGATGTTTGTGTTGTTTTGGTTTACTTGCTTGATTGTACATTCGGCGTAATGTGGAATGACTTGACATTTAATGATTATGAATTGTGTCGAGTCGATGTGTGTGTGATCCAGGTAGGGTCTGACGAGGCCTCTGGAGTTCGGTACATGATGTGTACGAACAAAGTGTGTGAACCAGGTAGGGTCTGACGAGGCCTCTGGAGTCCGGTACATGACGTGTACGGACAAGGTGTGTGATCCAGGTAAGGTCTGACGAGACCTCTGGAGTTCGGTACATGATGTGTACGAACGATGCTGTAGCCGGGTAGGGTCCGTTGAGGCCTCCGGAGTTCGGTACATGATGTGTACGAACAGTGTGTGTTGTAGCCGGGTAGGGTCCGTCGAGGCCTCCGGAGTTCGGTACATGATGTGTACGAACAATGTGTGCAGTCCGGGTAAGGTCCGTCGAGGCCTCCGGAGTTCGGTACATGATGTGTACGAACAGTGATCGTGTAGCAGTGATTGTTCGGGTAACATTTTAAATATGGATCTCGGACGCATAATGATATATTATTTAGTAGGCTTTGAAACGAGAATCGGGCTAAGGCCCTATTGTTTATGAAAAGGTTTTGTAAATTGGGACTCGAGGTCCAAAAGATTTTCTGCTTTAAAAATCCCCGAGATGATGTGTTCCTTTTCAAATATCTCTTACTTGAGTTCGAAATTCTAAAACTTCTCGGGAACATTTTGATAATTGATTTCCGTATTAAATTCGTAGTTGCTATTTGCTTGTTACATTTCGTATGGTTTGATACTTGCACTAGTAAAACAGTGGAGTTTTACTAACCCCCGAGTATTCGGGGGGTGGATGTCTGCTCAAGGCCTGCGTACATGCAGTTCGGGGAGCAACAGGATTGGCACAAGGGGATGACGAGTGCGATACTAATAAAGAGTTGATATTTGTTATAGTTTAGTTGTATTATTAGATTTGATTCAGTCTTCCGTTGTATTGTATTTCACCTGTGTAGGTAATGTTTGTTAGTCGATCCTGTTGATAGAGTTGTGTGACCTCATCGGTCTGTGTGTTTATGTGTAAGTGACCTTGGCCAGTGCTGTATTATTATATTGTTTGACCCTGGACGGGCAAGCGTTTGGTTGTTTATGGACGTTTAGCCTGGTAGATCCTTGCGGAAAGGGTTTACGGCGTGTAATATTCCCATACGGTTTTGGGGGTGTTACACTTTCCAATTCATGAGGACTTCTCGAACACGATCAGTCTTCCGGAAATGAATTGTCATTAGTTTCAAGCGTACAGTAGCCACGATAACTTCCACTAGCTGGTCCGAGTTCCGCCTTCTCTTCTTGAAGATTCGACCATTTCGTTCATCCCAAATATAATAAGCAGCTGCCGCAAGGACAAGCTTAGCAATAACACCATTTACAGATTTCTTGGATGAGCGAGACGTCAACCATTCAACAATATGAGTGATTGCCGGCAAAGTCTGATGGATATAGGTTTTATTCCTTAGAGTATTCCACACATTAAGCGAGTATGTACACTCAAAAAATAAATGCTGGTGAGATTCTAACGTTGTTCGACACAAAACACACTTCAGCTCATCCAAATTAGTACCGCTAGGAACATCCCAAACCCGAAGCCTATCTTGAGTTTTCAGCTTACCAAGAACAACCAGCCACAAATTAAATGCATGTTTAGGGATGCAATTCGGAAACCAAATTACCTTTGCCCATGGAACTTCTATACCACGCGGTCTAAGATCTTCCCACACATTTGCAATGCTGAAACGGCACTCCAAGCCCTGAGTATTGCGCCAATAAAGAGAGTCCCTTTGCTGCGCATTTAAAGAAGGAGCCAAACAATTTGATAGATTAGGATACTGGTCATTCCACGATGTTGGCCACGCCCAAACATTATTATGCACAATATCAGCTACTTTCGAAGTCATCAAAAAACCAGCCCGACTAATATCTCTGGGCGAAACAGAGGCAGCAATCGGACTGGCAAGACAAAAATTATCAAACCAAGCTGACGTATCTAGTCCATTCCCAATTCTATACCAACAAAACTGCAAGTATTTAGAGATTCAGATTGCATTAAGATTTGTTGCCATTCTAAGTTGATATGATTTGAGATTCAGCAGAATATTATGCGTTACAGTATAAGGTGACAGAATTGGGACAGGATTGATGATCTTGAGAAGTTATGATTTTGGAAATCAATATGTCGGTTAAATTTTGGAAATGGAGTAGTGTGTTCGGGAGAAGAACATGTAGTCATGTTAGTTCATTTTGTGATATATGAAACTGTTTTCGAGTATTTGAAAATGATACTTTTCAAAATGAATATTTCACAGATGTTTTACGGAGAATGATTTTTTAGCCGAGGCCCAATATTTTGAAATAGTTTTGTAACTCAGGACTTGTAGTCCGAAAAGGATTTTCTACTTTTTAAACTTCTTGTAATGCGGAACGAGATACGGGCTGAAACCCTAATGTTTCAAAAGGCTTTTTTGTTTTCTAAAACTCCCGAGATTTGTAAAACACTTTACCAATCGTTTATCTACTTTATTACTCCCTTTCGGGGTTTTGATTTATTTGTCCAAATGAAACTTCTCGGGAAGTCTTTCGTTGCGTTTGATTTGTCGATTATTCAATGTTTTGTCATAGCATAGTTGAGATGATCCAGGATGGGTTAATGGTCGACCTTGCGAGTCATATGTGGAAAAGGAGTTTTTATCGGAGTCTATATATTGAGATTTTAGAACTCTATCGTGTGGTTTCCCGATGGAATGTCAGTGGATTTGGTGACAAGCCGAACTAGTATACAGGAGTATGGGTGTGGTCAATCATTTGCATAATTTCATTTATTTAATCGTGTGTATTCGAAAAGAATTTTCATCGAGAACTTGACACCAGTGAGCTGGTTTAACTTTTCGAAATTTGATTTCGTGATCTTACGAAAATTTATGTTTTGAATTTTGAAATTCTTGAAAGAACTTTCGAAAATTTGTCTTCTTGACAAGATTACATGATTTCAAACTGGTTTTGGAAATGTGACTGATATACATACGCATTTAGTGCATAGTGCATATCATGGTGAAGTTATGAGTGTGACTCAAAAACTGGATAAGACATCAGTATGGAACGATGAAAAGAGATTCGAACTTCGGTATGGTAGTTTGGTTATCCAGGGATGATCGGTTGATTTATCGGATAAGAAGAATATGCTGCATATTGTAGATTCGGGTACAGAATATGATTTTGGAACTTTGGATTTTGTGAAACCGGGACATATGTGCTATGTGATTCCATTGGTACGGTAGTAGCGCGATTTTACCATAGTGATTTTTGAATGATTTCTTTATAAGTGTAGATGGTGACCCATGCTGGTTGTTTAGGATATTGAGTAGTCGTTCCCACTCCATGTATGATTGGATATGTTCGTCGGTTTGTGATTGGTTGTTTGTATGCTGAGGAGTATGTTCACCAGTCGGGTATGTTTATTGAGATCCACTGTATGTGATTGGTGTGTCGTTTTGAGAACTTTGTTCGTTCGTATATCGGTTTCTGTGATTCTGTGTTGATCGTATTGGAGCTTACCTTGTGAAGGTATTCTCGATTATCGTTGATCGTTCGTTGGTTATATTGGAGTTTATCATGTCGATGATATTCTCGGTTAATTTATTGGTTGATCATTGTTGGTGATCATCTGAGCGTTCGGATTTTGTGTCGATGTTTCGGGATTTGTTGCCATTATGGGCAGTTGTTTCACAGATGTATCGGGCACTATTTGTTTTTAGCAGATTGGGATTTGATTGTGTAATCAGGCAGACAAGATTTGACACGGATAGATTATTTCATCCGAAGATGATATATTTGGTTGGGACTCATGGAATTGTGATTGTAAGCGTATTGAGGCTTTACAGTGAAGTCACTTGCTAGTACCTCAGGAGATCGTCGACTTGGGCATATGTAAGTGTACTGTTTTGGTTATTCATTAATAATGATGATCGATAGTTATCGTGATGGTTTTGGAATATTTTGGTTGAACGGTTTGTTTGTTTTTCTATGACGGATTGCAAGTTTCGAGGACGAAACTTATTTTAAGTGGTGTAGTATGTAATATCCGGAATTTCTACTACTATTGTTTGATGTTATTTTATCCGAGTTATGTTGTACAGCCTGGAATCTGTACGGTATGGATAAAATAAATGAAGAACTGAGACATCTGTATTGGTATAATTGTCGTACTTGGTCGACAATTGCAGTTGAGGATATTATGTACCGTATGAGAATATTATTGGAAGGAGTATGTGTATTCAATATGTCGTGTATGTGTATATAGTATGTTGAGACGTTGGACAAGAATAGCTGAAAATGGCTAAGTATAGCCTGATTAGCGCACACTAATATTCAATCTTAGCGCACGCTATCGTCCAGGTTTATCGCACGCTAAAGGTAAAGGATAGCGCACGCTAGTACAGACTAGATGAGAAGGAATCTACGTGTGTACCCGGCCACTTTCGTCGCATGTTCCGACAAGATCAACAGATATTTGTTATGAAGGATTAGTGCACACTAATGCATATTGTTAGCGCATACTAATCAGACCGGGCCAAAGGAATCTTATCCTTGTCAGATGCTTTCGGCATGTGGGACACAGGCATCTTCAGGGAAGGTGCAGATTGTCGGGTCAACGGCGATTAGCGCACGCTAATGTGGAAGATTAGCGCACGCTAATGGTGTATTACTGTAGCAGGTCAACGACTGTATTTACGTATGTTATTGCATGGATATTACGTACGTAAGCTGATATGCGAAGTAAGGCAGTAACCTCTGGACTGCCCGGTAGCGCACACTATCAAGGAAGGATAGCGCACGCTAGGGCTGTAGCGCACGCTATACATAAAGTTTAGCGCACGTTAGTAATATGCTTTATAAAAGGGGGCAGACAGGTGTTAAGAGGCATTTCGTCCATTTCTTTCCTTTCACTCGATAGAGATAGCCTTGGGAGGATGTTTGAAGTTTCTAAACACTGAGAGATGATCCTCTTTAACAAGATTAAGATCGAAAGCATAGGTTAAAGATTTGTTCTTGAAATTATTGATGATTCTTGGAATGGAGTTCATAGAGAGAGTTTTGAGGTTCCAAATACTAGATTATCATAGAGTTGATCATCCTTATCAACGTTTGGAGCTCGGAATCGATTGGAAATGGATTCAACCTTGAGAATCAACGCATTTCATCGAAGAGGTAATTACTCTTCACTTTGGGATTTCGTTTTGCATTGTATATGATGTCCTTGAGTTGATAATCGTCATGTATATGAGTTAACAAGTATGAACATGAGATTGGTTACCGAGTTATGTTGATGTTATTGCTGATATACGGGTATTGATATGATTTGAATGGTTTCGAATTGTGTTGTTTATCTTCAAAGAGATATGTTGGCTAATGTCTTCCTTCAATTCGGGTCTTTGATGTTGTTGTTATTTGTTTTTCATATGATGGTGAACATGGCGATGATTACGAATTCTTGGTATTCATATGTTGATATTGAGGAAGAAGATGATATATGAATATATGAGTTGGATGATTGTTTATATGTTAAAAGATATCGGATTTCGTTGTTTTGATAGCTATGAACATGGTTTCGAAATCACTTAGTGTTCTTGATAATCGCCATATGTCGATCGGTATCTGAAATGCATGCAACTGTATGTCATTAGCGCACGCTAGTGTTACTGGCTAGCGCACGCTAACGGAAGCGACTTAGCGCACACTACGTTAAGTGATTAACGTGCGCTAAGTCAACAGGCAGTGTAATATATCCTGTTTCGGTTATGAATTCGTGATCGTTTAAGTTGGATTGATCAGACTAGTGGTTAATCGAGATATTGTTGAGCCGTTGGGTTTGTGAATTGGTTTTATTGAGTGTTGATTGTTATCGAACTTGTTGTTTATCAATTATTGTAATAGGTTGAGATTATTGATCGGCGGTTGTGTTCAAGAATGTTCGTGAATTGCATTGATCGGGGCCGAGGAACTTGTAGACGACGACAAGGAATTGGTAACGGCTTCATCGGTATCGAGGCAAGTTATTACTTGCTCAGTTTATAATATTTAATGAATAGTTTTCGTTTCATTCGTTTATAACTCGTATAGCAATGTTTATAATTGTAATCACAGGGGATTTGGGATTATAAGTTGTATTTGCGTTTTGGGAATTAAATCATAATGTATATGATTTACATTTGTTGTTGGTAATCGAGGATACATTGTGGTATAGACGAAGACATGAATTATCTACCGTCCGTGACATTTTGGATCGTCGAATATTTAGAATAATGGTTGGTGATGGTTTAGATATCGAGATTGCTCCCGAAGGACTCGGAGCAAGTATTTTAATCATTTTTGTCACTTGTGTTGATCATGTCGTGATACATTTGTGTATCGTTTTTGTCATGCATTTGTGCATTGTTGTCGTGCATTGTGTACTGTTGTTTTGTGCAGTTGTGCATTGTTGATTGTCCACCATGCGTTGGTCCGACGGGATCAACATGGGATATCTATAGCTGTGTGCGCTGGATCGTTGGACAGGTATTTCCACCATGTGTTGGTCCGACGGAATCATCATGGGAATCTATAGTTGTGTGCGCTGGATCGTTGGATTACCATGTGTTGTTGTTGTGCATATGTATATTATGGGTTGCCATAAGTATACATTGATGTTATTGATGTGAGCATATTGACGTTGTCATATGAGTATGCATTTGTAGGTCTTGTGTTAGGACTGTCCCTATGATGAATTAATGTGATCTCGGATTAAACTGACGTGATTGTCGTGGTATTTCGTATCTTGAGGTACGTTCTGTGTTTCCTTTGGTAATTGTATTTTAATGGACAATTGATTATCGAGTTGAGATGTGATGATGTTACCGATGGATTGGGTTGGACAGAGTTAGTAGATTTCATAACACTATACAATACAGATATTTTGGTATGAGCTTATTGTGTCGTTGAAAGGATACGAGATATGAACTTTGGTAATTATTATCACGAGTTGATAAAGTTATGGCGGTAAGATTACATTGGTCGTATTCTTGCTTAGTATTTTCATTGGTACGTAATTATTGATGTGATGTGATCGTTATTATTGTTGGGTATTATGGCCGACCCCATCGTGGGCTTTCTTTTTAGGTTTTTGGAATATCAAGCTTGTAGCGGTCGTGGAGAGATGAGCTTCCCGGAGGATACTGGCTAAGACATGTATTTGTGCATTGAGTTTCCTGATCAGTTGTTGTCTTCCGCTGCTAGAGTATTTTTAGTTTTTTGTCTTTTCCGCTGCGTGATTATGTTTAAATGGCCTTTTGGTATCTGGTAACTTAGGTTACTTTGGCAATCGTTTTCTAAACTATTTTGTCGGTACGTGTAAGCGAGATCTTAACGTATATTTTCAAACTATTGAGTCTTGGTATTTCGGGCCTTGTGGTTTCAAATGAGATATTTACGACGGTTTTGATAAACAGTTTTTATATAGTCTTCAAATGTTTTAAAAGATTGTACCGTCGTTCGCCTCTTAGGCGTTTGTAAATGTTTGTAAATCTTTTTTTCAGCCTTGTGGGTTCCATCTCGGGGCCCACAGCGCTGTAATATTCCCGGTCGGATCTGGGGGTGTTACACATGCACTGTGCATAACATCTGGAAATATGGTGTCCAATCCTTTTGCAATTGCATGATGTCGATCAGATACAATACACTGGCCAGTTCGCACTGTAAATTATTTCCTCAAATTAGAAAAAAAAAAAAAACATGTCCATTAATCTTCGTTCTCACTATCAATGACTTTAAATGCAAGCGGAACAATTGATCTATTTGCATCTTGCGCACAAGCTGTGAGTAAGGTTCCCATATACGTAGAACAAAGAAATGTGCCATCAATTATTATAATGGGGAAACAATTATCCCATTCAACTATGGATGGGCCAAGGGTAAAATACAAGTACTTGAAACTGCCATTGGTATCCGATGACAAGTCTGTGATAGTTCCTGTTAAATTGACAATAATATATTTTAGATAAATTATTTCAATTCATATACTCAAAACTAGTTGTCACTAGCTTTGACCTTGGTACTGAGTCATATTATTTGTCTATTTCAATAATCGGGCAAATGAATTCTAAATTAGTACTGTTAATATAAAAATCACCAGATCAGTATTATTGGGTAACCAAATATGCAAATATTGGTAGTCATCAGTGATACAACAAATATTATATCTTTAACTACGTACCTGGATTTGCAATTGTTGTCATGTGCAACCATGAAAGTATCAATGAGTAGTCGTGAGGATTTTCACGTACTTTTGTCAATGCCTTTTCTCTTGATCGCCATGCTTTTTGGTAGGAGATAGAGACATTGTATTCTTCCATCATGTCATCTACGATGTTTTTTAGAGTGTATACTCTCTTGAGATTTGTAAACTTGTTTTTTATGCATTCATTGACAAGTTCACTTGTTGCTTGCCTATGAGAACTCATCAAGATATCAGATGAACACGTATGTACGTTGTTGAATTCTCTTGTCTTAAACAAGCTTGTTTGGCCCACTATAGATGCTCTGACCTTTCACCCACATTTTTTGTTGTCTATGCAAATCAGCACATAGTCTCTCGAAGAAGATCGTTGTACCTTATGCTGTCGGTTATTTTGCATTGACTGCAATCTCAAAGTTTTGGACAAAATGTCCTTGTTTGCATATATTTGATTTTTCCTAACTACAATACTTCGTGTTGTTGTTATGACCTGATTTTCTTTTTCCTCATTGCATTCCAACAGTGTCTGGCTTGTATTTCCTATTCCAATGATATATTGCGACACTCTTTCTGCATGTAGTTTGTTGCCCAAATCTTCAGTTAATAAAGGGATCATACCGGAGCTTTGGTTCATTGAGTTCACTGTATTGTTTGGATATATATATATATATATATATATATATATCTTCTACACAACATATGAGCTTTCTGTAATTGGATACTTTCTGTAGTTTGGGCTTTTTTGAGAAATTTCCATAAGGAAACTCAATGTTGCATCATCTGAAATATCAATAGGGGGAATGTGATTCTGGATCTGAAATTTCATTGTCATTGTGGCTGAACTGAGCATCTTTAGTGACTGGCGCACTAAATTTTCCATGGCACAGAAGGAAATTGTTGGCAGAACTAATATTCCTGTCACCTTGAAGTCTCTGTATTCATTTTTTTCGAGCCATTTTCCATTATAATACAAAAATAATGGCATCACTTCCATTACCTGATAAGAAAAAATTAATTGAAACATCGATGAACAGCTTCAGAAAGGTAACCAATGACTTTGTATTTGGTAATTAGAATCTTAAACACAGGTCACTAATTCAATACTAAGTTTTATTTCATAATATTTTTTGGAAATAAAAGTACAATTTCAACAGTATACAAACAATAAATTAGTGTTTACCGAAAGACATTTATTGTTACAAATAATCATATAATCATGTATGGTTCCCAAATTTCACGTTTTCAAAGAGTGTTATAATAATCAATTGTATTATCAAAGGAGAATATAATTACAGCTGATTCAATTAACCTACAGATAACCATGATAACCATCAGAAGCATCATTATCTTTACTATGTTTCACTTGACCTAACATACAAGTAAGGACAAATTCAGTTAGAATTATATATTACCATACATGGAGTAATCAAGTACTAAGATAGAGTAACCGGCAGTAAAACGTTCAATATGATCATTTATAAATGAATTACTGTACAAGCAAATATTAGTCCTGACCATTCAGTTTATCACTGGATGGTATCCACTCTTATTTATATATACTCTTTATTGTTTAAAAAAAACAAATCTACTAAATTAACTCACAGTTATATGAAAATGATAGATGTTATAATGGGATGAATATGATTTTACAAATAAGGACAAATTTAGTCACAATTATATATCACCATACATAGAGTAACTAAATTCCACAACAGGGTAACCAACAGTAAAATGACTCCATAGGTAGATATACGTGTAGTTGCTAAAACATATAAGCAAAGATTATGCCGACTCAATTACAAGACAGGGTATACAACAATAAAACGACTCAATATGCTCATCTATACGTGTAGTTGCTAACATTTATAAGCAAAGATTATGCCGATTCAATTACAAGAAAGGGTAACCAACAGTAAAACGCGTCAATATGCTTTCCGAATTCATACCTTTATTCCGAATCAATTTCCCAGTATTCCGAAATTTGCACTTCAATTCTTCTTGTGTTCTTCCCTGTTGGTAGATCTGTGGTTTCTTTCTCGTTTGTGGGATCAGTTTTCTATATGGAAAGAGGTCGATTTTTTCGGATTTGATCTCTCTCCCCATTTTGCA
Organism: Orobanche coerulescens; assembly: GCA_033398695.1. Taxonomy (NCBI): domain Eukaryota; kingdom Viridiplantae; phylum Streptophyta; class Magnoliopsida; order Lamiales; family Orobanchaceae; genus Orobanche; species Orobanche coerulescens. The sequence continues at coordinate 166,588,193 of CM065811.1, forward strand.
GAAGAATCGCCCTGTAAAAACGAACACTTCTTTAGTAACGATTGCCTTTTTCTACATATTAATTGTTGTTATTTTTTATGAATATAATTATTTTATTTGGGGTCTTATTTTTATAATTAAAGCGTATATATTTTGTATATATACATGTAAACTCCCCTAAATCAAACTCCAAAACCCCTCGGTTTGGGCTTTTCGTTGTATTTAATGATCCATTGGAAAGCCTGTCTAACAAATGGGCTCAAAAACCCAAAGTCAGCAGCTCTTTACTCACATATAACATTCACTATGGTCTCTGAATCTGCTGAAACATCAATGGCCCCCTGCATTTCTGCACCTTTAACTTTCTCTCTCTACTCAGAGCTCATTCCCAGCAGAAGAGATGGCCCTAAATCTCTTTCATGGTCCTCCTCATTCCCGAATATCAAATTTTCTGCAAATAATTTATTTCCAAGCACTTCAAATATCGCGCGAAATCAGGTATTCATTTGTAAATAGTTTTTTTTTTTCAATTTTCTATTTCGATTTTGCAGTTATGGCTCTTGTTTTGTTATACTTAGTCCAGATTTCTTGATTTTGTGGTGATTTACTCGAAGGTTATGCAGTTCTAATGATTTGAACCTCTCTCTCTATCTCTACTGGAATTCTCTTGCTTTCTGGATAATTCTGGATCTCTGGTTCTTAATTTTTTATCATTTTTTCTTTATTTCTTTCGTTTTTCTTTTTCCATTTTCTGGTGTATTGTGCATGTGTATGTTTTTTTTTTTAAAAAAATTTAAGGAGAAGGCATTTTTTTTAAGTAGTTTAGGTGAAGTGTAGCGCCTTGAGGTCCCTACACTATCATATTATACGTTATACGTAGTTACATTGGATAAAACCACCATATAAGTGGACTGAAGCTAACAATGGTTGAGTGTTGCGTGCATTTTCGTAACAAATAACTTGGCCTACACTAAGGCTGTGATGCAGTGTTCTGAATGAGATTATGAGTAGGGCTTTGAACGAACCGAGACGAGCCGAGTTTTGACTTATCGAATTCAGTTCGAGCTTTTTCTAACCGGACGGAGCCGAGCTCGATAAGCTTATCGGGCAACATTTTTGGTTCCAGCTCGGGCTCGTTTTCTTATCGAACAGAGTCGATCTTACCGAGCTTCTGAGCCCCTTTGCTATGTTTTGTTTTGTATGAAATTATGGACATTGTGGGGTGGGGGGTGGGGGTGGCTCTATCTAGTGCTAACATGGATTTGATTCCACTGATAAACGAAATAGGTTTAGCTAAAAAAAACGACCACTGAGGTTTAGTCTAATATGACATAAAAACACACATTTATCGTTCATGATTACAAGTACACCCATTTGTTTCCGTCCTGCACCCTCAGTGAGAGCTTTAAGATCCGTGCCAAAACCATATGCTTCATGCTTCGTTTGAAGAAATTGATTGAGGAAGAATAGGGAAAATGATATTTTTATTTTTTTTTTTTTTTTTTTTCGGGGAGGGGGGGGGGGGGTGTGTTACTGAAGAAGAGATGAGATTTAGAGAAAGAAACCAGAAACTCATTCACATTCCATATTAAGCTCTAATAACAGTTTATCCTCCTAACGAACTGCTACTTAAAGTACTGTTTCTTGTTTGATTATTATTATTATTTCTATTATAGTTGTTGTCGTCGTACATTGTACATTTAATCTGTATGTAATTCTACTTAATCGAAACTGACTTCGTCTCTCTCTCTCTCTCTCTCTCTCTCTCTCTCTCTCTCTCTCTCTCTCTCTCTCTCTCCCTCTCCCCCTCTCTCCCTCTCCCCCTCCTCCCTCCCTTCCTCTCCCCAATAGCGTCTACCATTGAAATTGAAAGTTTTTTCATGATATTTAAAAGATATCTGGATTTATTTTTAAATTTAGGCTAAACGTCGGAGATGATTTCTGGAATTTGCTCGACAAAATATTACTCGGTTGTGGCAGACTCGGCAGACCCAATTGGTCTTATATTACTACTTCCTTTCGTACATATTTTCCTTGGCAGTCGGTCCTTTTGCTGCCTAAATATCTCGTCGAGTGATAATGCACAAACGTTTTGTAGGGTTTAATAGTTGCAGCCGCCTGGACGCGGAGATCCCGCGGCGAAGCTGCCGCAAGACCCAACAGGAAATCGTGGAAACAAAGGACGGATATGTACATGAGACCGTTTCTACTGAACGTCTTCTTTTCCAAACGGTTTGTCCATGCAAACGTGATGCACCGTGGGACGAGCAAAGTGATATCGGTAGCCACCACTAACGCCAAGGACTTGAGGAACACGCTGCCGTCACTGACTGACAATAATGCGTGCAGGGTGATAGGACAGCTGATTGCCGAGCGATCAAAGGAAGCTGATGTGTTTGCTGTGTGGTATGAGCTCAAGAAGAACGAACATGTTGAGGGCAGGCTCGCGATTGTTCTCGACACCATCAAGGAAAACGGTATTATATTTGTATGATGGGGATAACTAGAAAAACGACCCTCGACGTTTAGGCTAATTACACATAAAAAAATGCCAAAAAAAGGCCACTTGAGCGTTGTGTTTTTTTTTTTCAGATAACTCCCCTCGGTATGATGCTATTTGTAAAATAGAAATATATCTCAACTGCAATATCTATAATTTTGAAAGACAACTGAGTTTTTTCTGTCGTCGGGGTCAAGGGCATCTTCTCCAGTTTCTGCCTCTTTCGATCTATGTGAATGTTAGGTATTTCCTATGAAGTACGAACTCGACATGCGACTCGACATGGCTATCGGATTCACATTTTTCTCCAAAATGTAGGACACGACATGTAGAAGACACATTCCTATTTTTCTAATTTGTTTGTTGTCGAAATATTTCACTTATTAGAGCCTTTTAAACATTAATCTATTTTATTCATGTCATTATATATATACTTCGTAATTTTTTCAACACACATCTTGCAGATGTTTTGTATGAAAAAAAGTTGTAGGAATTTTGGTAGGAAGGGAAAATCACAAATAAATTAGACTAAAGGATGTCGTATTGTTGTGTTTCTGCGACTTATTGATTTTTGTATACTAGTATTTGGCCCGGGCATTGTGTTGGGAAAAATTAGATCCCACATTCATCCATTAGGATGAGCAGAAATAACCGAGAAATAATATGAAAAATAATAATAATCCACAACACAAGAATATACGTGGAAACTCCAAAATCGGAGAAAAACCACGGGCCTCCAGAAAGAAAACTCCACTATATTACAAATTGTTATAATCACATAGACTAATCTCTCAAGCCAATCCCTCAATTACACCCACACTCTCCGAAGATTTAACTCACATCTTTCACGCTCTAAACACAAGAGAGAAAGAAAGAACCAAACACTTCAAGTATATTGGTTGGGGCACTTAGAAACCTAAGCCTTGGTCTTCTTATATAGGCTTGGAGACCACCCAAACTTCCTTACTTAATCGATGTGGGATGCCTTTAAAAACTCTATTTTATTATAGCCAAAATTCCAACAAACTCCACCTTGACTAAATAAAAGAAAACTTTATCGTCTTCACCCACAATCCATTGTCTTCACCGACAATCATGATTCTTAAACCAAAGAATCACCATTTTCAAAACAGAGAATAACCTACTCCACCATATGAGTAGAACACTTAGAACAAACCCGTCTAAGAATTTTAACCACTTAGAATCAACCATTCTAAGAATTTCCCTCGGCACATATCGAAAAACCCGCTGAAATTTATGGTGCAACTCCCAATTTTTGGCCCTCCTGGAAGTCCTTCAGCCATCGACATAACACACACATTGTATCCATGCCAAACTGATACCCGTGTGTAAATTCCACCACACACCCTACATCCATGTCAAACCAATGCCCGTGTAAAATTCCACCACACCCGGCATCTTTTCATGACAAGCCAATACCTATGCGCAAATTCGTGTACCCGCTAACATAACCACATCCTCTTTCATGACAACTCATATGCCAAAAGGACATATATTTTCTCATCGGAGAAAATCATCACTGTCACAATGTTAGCCCGGATTAGGAGTTATTTGCCAGATTAACTCCACCTCCACCTTGACAGTTCACCTTCATAGCCTAACACATCCTTGACTTATACTTGTCATAAGCCAAACTTGATCATTTCATCAAATTTCTCCACCTGCTTGAACCACCCTAGCCTGATGAACAACCGCCTCCAAATGAGACCCTCGGACACCGCTCAAGAAATCGTTTCTGATGTGGAAGGTCAGGCATCGCTGCGACCACAGAGCATACTCAGAATTTCAAGAGACCCAACCTGGGCTTCGATACCACTTGTTGGGAAAAATCAGATCCCACATTCATCCATTAGGATGAGCAGAAATAACCGAGAAATAATATGAAAAATAATAATAATCCACAACACAAGAATATACGTGGAAACTCCAAAACCGGAGAAAAACCACGGGCCTCCAGAGAGAAAACTCCACTATATGACAAATTGTTACAATCACATAGACTAATCTCTCAAGCCAACCCCCCCAATTACACCCACACTCTCCGAAGATTTAACTCACATCTTTCACGCTCTAAATACAAGAGAGAAAGAAAGAGGCTTGGAGACCACCCAAATTTCCTTACTTAATCGATGTGGGATGTCTTCAAAAACTTTATTTTATTATAGCCAAAATTCCAACACATTGCACGGATAAAATGGAGATGTGATGTCAAATAACAATATGTTGATGTAATATAAAAATTTAAAAATTAGTTGATCTAAGGGTAAACCATAAAATATAAAAATTTATGTATATATATTATTAAATATTTTTTTGTAAACAATATTAATCGTTTTCTGATTTATCATCGATGGAAACTAATATCTTGAATTATTTCCATCGTCACTCTATAAGCAGACACATATAAAATGTATGAGATTTTATTATATGAATATGTTTATGAATTCATCCCACAAATAGATTATTTTGATGAAGTTCATTTTCCGTCATAAGTGGTCAAGTGAGAGAGATTCTTTTGTTTCCGGTCCGTAAAAAAACAAAATTCTATATTGATGGCTAATGTTTGGACAATTTTATTTTTTAAAATTTGGATCTAATGAATTGGTTAAAAAATAAGACTCACATTTATTTTGATTGATATCTGAATTTGGTCCACGTTACGTGTGAAAAATAAGATCCACATTATTTGAATTAATTTCTAATTTTTTTTTTAGCATTCAATAGTTAGAGATAATTTTTTGCATCTCTTTAACACAAACTAGTACTAACCCGTGGCGTTGCCACGGCATGATTTTCTTTAAATCACTAATACGTGAAATAAAAAATCATCCAAACAATAAATAATATTAAATAGAATCAAAGGTTCAGTACATCGAAAAATATGAAAGAGAATGCAAAGTCAACGTGTACAATCACAGTAGACATCTGAATAATCGCCAACTGCAAAACGATATCTGTACAAATCAGTAAGCAATAACAAAATCAAATAAATGTATATTGCTACTTTAGACATAAAGTGTATTAATATGATAAAAACATACCTCAAAGTTTTGAAAACACCTCCTTGTATACAATGTTGGTGATCGTGTCGGTGGGATTGCCTTCCTCATCCAATGCTAAAACCTTGAGCCCCTTTCTGCTTGTTACTCTGGAAAATGCAACATAGAGCTGGTCATGGCTGAAAACAGACTTTGGGAGGTAAAGCCCAACATGAGATAAAGACTGTCCCTGACTCTTATTGATAGTCATTGCATAACAAACTGATATAGGAAATTGCCTTCGTTGAAATCTAATAGGAAACTTGGTAATATCAAAAGGTGAAAGTACCATCATTGGTATGAAAATCTTCACTCCATCGTTCTTTCCATGTATCGTCTTAGCCTCAATAACGTGCTTGCCAATCATAGTAACAATCAATCTAGTTCCATTACAAAGCTCGGCAGACTGGTCAATATTTCTAAGAAGCATTATAGGACAACCGACCTTAAGTCGAATTATATGATTTGGTATCCCAGAAGTCCTAATAGTGTTCAAGAACTCGACAGAATAGACATCTTCTCTATTGACGGTATCATCTTCGTCAGGGCATATGCTATCTAAACTCATGAATTCCGTGGCATCTCCAGGTAAAAGAGACATTATATAATCATTTACTTCCTGGACGATCTCATTAGTGGGAGCAAGAATAGCCCTATCCTGAAAGTACCGACCATCACCGACATAGTCTAATATGCTCGGATATGTGCTCTTAACTATTGCAGAAATTGGTTCATCAATAGATCGAATCAGAATATCATCAGGCAGTTTGAATTCTACCTCACCATCATTATCAACACCAATTTCACCATCTCCAACCTTCAAGACCACTCAAAGAACTCCCTGATGCTCTCAGTCTCATCATATGAGCCGCCAGACTGTAATTTAATAGCACAAAGTCAACAATTTATATACATTTAAAATAAGTTATTTATATAAAAAGTAATTATCTAGCATAAAATTTTAGAAAAGTACCTGCAAACGCATGTTCTTCGTAAGCTTCAAGACACGACAGGAACTCCAAATTGTCTTAGATGAGCAAAGGGATGCGTGGACTATATCCTGCCTACTACCATTTGGTATGACGGGCAATATCTGTCTGTAATCACCACCAAAGACAACAACCAATCCACCAAACGGCTTGTTAGATTCCACACCATGATGATCTTTCATCATATCCCTTAGACTGCGATCCAGTGCCTCAAAGCAAAACTTATTAGTCATGGGTGCCTCATCCCATATAATTAGCTTTGTACTCTTCAAAAGTCCTATCAGATCGCTATTGGGAGTTATCCTGCTACACATGGTTGTTTCATCGACCTGCAAAGGAATACTAAACCTAGAGTGAGCAGTGCGGCCTCCAGGAAGAAGTAGAGAAGCTATACCACTCGATGCAACTGGGAGAACAATATCACGTCTACCACGTAATGCAGAACACAGTGTCTTCCACAAAAATGTCTTTCCTGTGCCACCGTAACCATATAGAAAGAAAACTCCACCATTACCGGAATTGACTGCATCCATAATAGTATCGTACACACTTCTTTGCTCGTCCGTGAGACATAGATACAAACAGTTGTGCAGCTCATTCATCTCATCAATATCATATGACATTTCTTCGACAATCAAATTATTCATACCATTATCTATGACGACATTGTCGGGAATGGGCATACCTTCAATCTGAGTCAAGCTAAATCCATTCCTAGAAAGAAACTCTTCTATCTCAGCAAGAGTAAAATTCTTCACCTGTTCTTCATTCAGTTCCAGTCCTATATTGAAATATTTAGATATAAAGTTAGCATAGTAAATAAAAAATAAATGTTCATATAAAATTTTCGACATAAGAAAGTTCCTTAAATTTATACCAGGATTATTCAACTTCCGTCGCATAAAGTATTGGATGTCGTCCGATAGGTACTCCCATGTACTTTACCAAACATGAACGGGTCTGGACATACTGTCAGACTGTATAAGCATGGAGAACAAATGTCGAAGGAAACGACCGGAACCCCAAAAACTGGCTTCCTTTATAGCATGAATATACTCTTTGTCGTCATCGAGCAATCCCAAAGAGTAACATGCATCACGGTATGTAGGGTGAACAACACCATTCACTGTCCGCAAATCTTCAAAACAGGTGGCACCCCTAATGTGATTCAACATAATCCGCATGAAGTATAATGGACCAGTCTTAATTGGAACATGGTAAATTCTTCCAACTTTGTTGTTGAAGTTCTTCCTGTCTCTCCACACTTTACCTCTAGGATCCCACATGTAATATCTAGGGAACTCAGCGAATAGATACTTACGTGCTTCGGGATGATGCTTGTTGAATTCCATCCATTTAAACAACTTTGTCTCTGCAACAATATGCTTCTCCAATAAATCCGTAATCAAGTCACCATCTTTGAATGTAACGAACTGTTCACCCTCCATGTGAAATGATAAACGCTCTACGGGTGGATCTCTGTAGTGTATATCATATCCCATAATACGCCACACAGCCTCACATGCTGATATGTACCGACAGTCAACATAATCATTCACCTCGTTCTCCACAGTTATTTTTGCGCCTATCCTATCAACCCCCTTGTTGACGTACTTGAACAGATATTTTATAGAATTTGTCTTATTGCACCATTCAACGTCTATATGTGCCTGATACTTCATCAATAGGAAAGGATTGTACGGAACAATAAACCTATAAATGAATAGTAAAACTTCATATTATTTTGAATATAAATGACAATTAATTTATATCATGGTGAGTGAAATATAATGCGACAATGAACATTAAAAAAATGATTTTAAATTGTACCTGTTATCAATGAGATTGCCATTCTTGTCGACAGTGTCACCAGTGTCACGCCTTTTGTACACCGGGTAGCCATTCCCATCGAAAATAGTACGCTCATTAAAAGACTTTGGAAATTTCTTAGAACATTTCTTGCCATCGTGTATGCAAGGTGAAGTCGGATTCAATGGTCCGCATGGACCATGCACTATATACTCAGAGTTGTCTCGGAAATATCGTTAGAGCCCTGATCATTAAACTTACTGTCAACCTTTTCTTTTCCCTTTCCAACATATTTCTCTTTGGTACCTTCAACCAACCTCTTGGACTCCGATGCAACCTCCTAAAATAGTTAGTTATAATATGTTAATGGTCTGATAAATAATGATATTAATTTTAAATGTAAAAATATAATAGGTAGAGTAATCTCACGTTCATTGCTAGACCACAATATTCACCAATGATTTTCTCATCAGCTGTTAGATGTTCCACACTGTAGTCATTATAACCCTTTACAATGTTATATTCCCTTGACACTCGGATTCTTATCAAATAATATTTGAAAAGTATTGGTTGAAAGTCCATGGACAGTGCTTCTTCATCTCCTTCCTTCAGTGAGGAAAAAAACATTGTCAGAATAGTAATTTCCTAGCAGTTTATATATAATGAAACTTATTGAAACAGAAAATACCTCAATGAGGGAAGCAAGAACGGTAGCAGCTGATTTGCCTATAAGGTTTGCAACCATATCCTCAAATAAAACAACGGTAATTTCATCGTTTGATTTTGAATCTGTTGCTATAACCTTGAGCCTGAACCTGTTTTATCCATCGCTAAGAAACGTATCTAATATCAAGTATAAATGGCTTAAATTGACCTGATTACCTAGGTACAATCGACTCCATTTTACGTCCACACTTTATATTCGGACAGATGTCTTCAGCCTTTTTGTCTCCGGTCTTTGTTTTGCAATGCACGCACGAATTGTAGTACCATGTATCTCCAATGTCAGTGAACTTGACAAAGAGAATATAGGACCCAGGCTGGAAAATATTAAATATACATTAATTAAATTGAATCAAAGATATTATAAATCAAATAAAGTAGATTTATTTACCTCGCTTTCTTTCTTGATCTGAGAAGTTGTCCTGTGTTTGTCCATGTTCAACCATTCCTCTGATTTCAGTGTACGAATGTCACTCCGTAATGTGATTGATCTACTAACTGAATTATTTCCGGACATCTTCTTCCTATAAAATGGCGAGCTGAGTTAAAAAAATAATGTTTTGTCTATAAAAAACATAGAACGATAATTAAAAAACACTTGTATAATAGACTGCTCTGCAGTACTTCATATTGAAGTCCTCAAACTCCAGTAAATCTCCATTTATGAGCATCTTGGTGGCATGCATAGTAGTTTGCACACGTAGCTCTTCTGTTAAAATGTGCGTGATTTTATTAGTATGTGTTTAAAATAATGAAATGTACTTTAAAATTAGTATGAAATGCTAATGACCTTGCCAAATGGACTTGTGTGCAAACTGCAGTGCTATAGTAAGCCCGTCTTTAAGCTTATCGTTGGTAGGTGCTATTTCTAGCAGCTTGTTCGCGTACGACTCCCATAGCACTACCTTTAAGCTAACATTCCTACATTAATGTTATACAGTCTAAGGTAAAATTCAATACTAAAAATAACTATTCAAATTAGAAAAAACATCGAAATTAAGTCACCTTTCATCTTGAATTTCGATGTCTAACTTTCGAGCATGTGCCTTATCGACATAAATAATGTTGCCAATTCGTATAACGCGTCCTATTACGTCTGAAAAATATTGATAATATATCAGCATAATAATATTTATCAAGAGATCATAAAAATACAATAACATACAACCTACCAATAAAATATTCTCTATTAAAGGAAGAAATGTCATCAAAAGGAATCAGTTCGAGTCCATTTGAATGAATCCACATGTCGGGCTTACACTTGGCCACTTTTGTAATATATTTGAATATCAATTTTACTGGGCATTCTACTCTGGCCTTGTTCCATTTGCTTTGGTGGTTGTCATCAACACCAAAAGCAGAAATACTCACTGTATCTCCTTCGGTTAATTACTTTTTGAAATTTGATAGTAAACCTCTTTTCACGTAAGCTGGTATTTTGGATCCCTATGATATATAACGGTTTAGTTTATGATGAAAACATTGAATGGAAATAATAAAAAATTTGTGGAGTCCTTATACCTCGCTGTCCATAAGAATTGCCTCGATCGAAACTGGTTTCTTTTGTTGGTCAGTTGGAATTCATAAACGCAAGATCTTCACTGTGATGGTCCTGTTGCTGGTCTCCTTGTTAATTCCTCGAACAAATATATTTGACATGTTTATAAGATCTGAAATATTTTCTTCGCAGTGATTAAAACATAGATGTAATATGTTATTTATAGTGTAGAACAGGCCCTTGCCTTGAGTGACTGTATTTTGTAGGAGTCTTAATTTGGAACAGATCTTAATTTATGTCTGTTGAAAAGACGACCCATTGAATTTTCTGTCGTTATCCGATAATTTCATTACAGTCCATCTTTTTCAAAAGACTTGATTATCTCGACCTGAAATAAAATTAAATCGTATTGATGATAGATATTTTATTATCTAGGTCATTATAATCGAGTGGTTTAAACTTGTAGGATTATTAGGATATGGTTTTCAATTATTTAGATTACCCAACTCTTTAGTTCTCCAATTTGCAAGTTGATTCGGTAAAAGACTTTAGGATATGGTTTTCAATTATTGTTGTGATTATCCGAATATTAGCTGTTTAAAACTCAATTTGATATGGTCTTTTAAAATATCATAAAACAGTCTGAAGTGTTTTAACTTTCTAGAGTTTATTGGATTCAGGTTTAAGTTGTTTAGATTATCCGAATTGTAGCTATTCAAGTGACCAATTTGATCTGGTCTTTTAAAATATCATAAAACAGTTTGAAGTGTTTTAACTTTGTAGAGTTTTCAGGATCTTGGTCTCAATTATTAAGATTATTCGAATTTTAGTTATTTAAATATTAATTTAAGCCGGTATTTTAAAATATCTTAAAACACTCTGAAGTGGTTTAACTTTCTAGAGTTTTCAGGATCTTGGTCTCAGTTGTTAATATTATTCGAATTTTAGTTATTTAAATATCAATTTGATGTGGTCTTTTAAAATATTATAAAACAGTCCGAATTGGACTTTCTATAGTTTGTAGGATACAGGTATCAGTTGTTAAGATTACCCGAAATTTAGTTATTTGAGTATCAATTTGATCTGCTCTTCGAAAATATAACAAAACAGTCGAAAGTGGTTCAACTTTCTAGAGTTTTCAGGATCTAGGTTTCGGTTAAGATTATCCGAATTTTAGTTATTTAAATATTAATTTGATATGGTCTTTGACAATATTATAAATCAGTCCTTCAGTGCGCGTTAAAAGATCGAACAAATTAGAATTAAACGAACATTGTTTTGATTATATAGTAGATATCTTATTAGCTAAACAGCTTATTTATAACCTTTTATTAATGTAAGGTGTTTATTTTTGTAGAGTTGTTAGTATGTCAGTTTCTATTAAATATTAAAACAGTCCTTATCTTTTGAAAGATCATAATAATTTTGATCAGATTAATTTACAATTTGATTCGAGCATTTAAAATATTCAAGTCATTATCTATAAAAATAATTGATTCGGTCTTTTTATTTAGTTAGAATTAAATAAAAATAATCATAGAAACATGGGAATTATCTAATACAGGTAATTTATAACTTTTATAAATACAATTTATTTATCTTGCTATAGTTGTTAGGATCTGGGTTTCAATTATTTATACAAAGCCAATTATCTATTAGATATCTACTTGTCAATGTTATACGCTCCCAGGAGAATCGGTTAACATGTTTGAAATAATAGAAACACGCATGAAATGAAAAGTGAGAATTTGAAACCCAAGATAAGTGAATATGATTCACAAATATAAGTTGCTTGAGAAATGTGAATCGAGACAATTACAACGATATTGAAATACTCCTAGGTTTTGGCGCCGTGCTCGCATGTACTTATAGCATTCATATAGACCACTTCAATATCAACAACACATCTAGGGCAGTGGTTGTGCGGAAGTTGTCTTTCTAGATGCGATAGAAATTCTTCGTCACTTGAATTACAGGATAGTGGAACACCAAGGTAGTTAGGAAGCTTAAATTTCATTTTTGAAAGTCTTTTTTTCAGTTGACATCTGCATGATGTCACATAGTATGCGCTCTTAGAATTATCCTCCAACATCGACAACCCGTGAATTCCCTCTTCTCTGTGTTTTTCATCACCACTAAACAACTTCATGAAGTTTAAACAATATGAGGCTTCATGGTGATTGAGGTTTAGGGCGATAATCATTAATTCAAATGCTTCGTCTTCATTTTCTTCGACGAAAAACTTTAACTACAAAAAAAATGAGATAGTAATAAAATTAGGAGAAGATGAGATAAAAATAATTAGTAACTAATTAGATATTAATGTACCAATGATTTTCTGAATAGTGCTTCAGTATTTTTAGAAGCCACCAGTTTATCTAACATTGGAGGAGAAACATCATGTTGCATGTCAAAACTAAGCTGCTGCAAAATGCTTGTTGTGTTACCCAACTCATAGAAGAGCCGACAGCTGGGAAACGTAGTATTGTTTGTAGTTAGAAAATAATAATTATATATATATATATATATATATATATATATATATATATACAATAAGGCGCAGTGAATGAAGAGCCTATGAAACCTGCAAATTACCTGGCGATAGCGTTTGCCCAGCCGTTGGCTGATTGACGTGCAAGCTTTTCCATAATGCACATGATTAAATCATGTGGCAGATTTGTAATTGCGTAGTTATGGATAATCATCATTCTTTTTGAATCAAATATTTTGAGATAAGCACAGGTATTCTGACCTTGTGGTATGAGGAATGTCATATATCATTTATATAGCACTCGGTTTTTCTTGTGATAAATATTCTGCTCCCAAGAAATCTCATAAATCTAACTGAAAGTTGCCCTCGGGTCCCTATTTGTAGCTGAAATATTTTTAAATCACTTAATTTTTTATAGGATTTATGATGACTATTGGTGCCCTACAAAATCTTATAAATCTAACTAACTAATGGATAATATGATAAATATTATAAATAACTAAAATTGTGGCAGAATATAATTTGAATTGTTTTTTATATACGAATTAACATTAGACCTTTTTTTTCTGCTGGAATTTGCCACGTAAGCTTTTGGCTAAAATTGTGGAAAACCGAACAAACTATTTTGAATGGCAAAATATAATTGTTATTTTAAATTATTTATTTTTTACTAGAATTCGCCACCTAGGATTTTGTCCCATATGGCATGGCTCTCCTTTCAGTTTCATCACCACTTTTCATATATATATATATATATATATATATATATATATATATTTAGAAAGACATCATTAACGGTCTCATAAATGCTTGCTCCAACTTAGTTGGTATTGACGTGTTATTTTCCAATTTTTATCAATTTTTTATAATTATAATAAAGTCAATTTTTAACTTATTTATATATTATAAAATATGTTGATCGGCTTTTTTTCCGTATATTTTAATTTTTATTTTGTCATAATATTTTTAGTAAACATTCTAATTTTTATTAATCTCATATGTTAGTTGTTCTTTTTAGTAAACTGATGCTTTATTATTTTAAAATTAGTTAATAATCATATTTCTAAACTTTTAAATTGAAATACTTTTTTATATAGATGAGCAAAGTACATTTATTTCAATTAAAAAATTCAATTAATTATTTTATTACCTAAAATTAAATAGGTAATATATTTTCTAATATTATATTTTTGAGTGACTTTGTAGATTGAGGACAATACATCGATGCTATTATATTATCTTTTACCATATTTAATTTTAGTTGCTTTTATTAAATAGGTAATATATTTTTCTAATATTATTTTGAAATACGTGTTAGTTTATGGAGTATTGGTTAGACATATTATAAAAGAGTTGGACTTGTTTATTTAATTGCAGTACCGAGGGTTTTTAATTATGTAGAACGAATTAATTACAATTTTGATTATTCATCCAAATATTTCTTTTTCTTGAAAAATTCTATTGAGTCGGTGGTTTTAATTGTAAAATCAAAACTTATCTTTTGAATTAGTCTAAACAAATTTTGGTGATAAATTCAATTTATTTATTTTTTTATTTCGGTAAATTTAAACTCTTTTCTTAATTTGGCCCGGATCGGTCCATGTACATTTAAATTATATGGGCCTTAGGGACCTTTGTTTTAGAGGCCCGGCCCAGACCGGCCCGTGAACCGAGAAGGTCCGAGCCCGTGTTAGCCCGTGAACTGGGAAGGCCCGATCCGTTTAGCCCGCCTAATGACCGTTTCATCTAAATGTTAATTTTGGATTTATAGTCCATACCATAAGTCCAATTAAAAAACCCAACACCAAGCCCAAAGCCCAATAGAAGTTTATCTTCTTTCTTTCCTATCAATTCAACCAAACCCTCCCATCAATAGCCAAATCGGCAAGTCCCAACGGCTGGATCGTGAATAGGCCCGCTCGGCCCAGCCCGGCTCGTGAACAGGCCCGCCCGGCCCATGAGCGCAGTGGGCTGTGGGCCGTACCGGGCCTTGTGTTTGTTAAAAAAGACCGGCCCGAACTGACCCGCCAAAAAGGAAGGACCGGCCCGCCCCTTAAATGGAGCGGGCTTTAGAAGCCCAGCCCGGACCGGACCGGTCCCGGCCCGAATGCCACATCTACTATCAATTAGTAGAAAATAGAAATTAGTTATTGATTTTACTAAAAATATATTTAAGTTACTTAGTATTCTAAAAAGTATCTAATTATTTTGTTTCTAGGTTTCAAAACAGCACTCTTTTTATTTTTTCTTAATATTACTGTGAAAAATGATATTATTTTCACACCTCCATTCTTTTGCAATTGTCTGTATAAGAAAGCCAATAAATACAAAAATATCAATATTATAAATATTTGTTATACTTCAAAGAAAAGTAATATGTGAAGTAATATAATAATTTGAATTATATATATATACGCGCGCGTGGGTGGTGAGCGCGCGCACGTGTGGATCTAATAATATAGTCATAAGATTATATTATATTTATATCTATTATTATAAATAATTATTATACAATCCAGACATATACATAATATTTTCTTACCGTTAATTTACTCAAAATTTTGGTAAGAAAATATCATTTTTTACCGATCAGGTATAAATACTTATCGTGATACTAATTTTTTTTGATCATCGTAATGTTTACTAATATTTTTTATTTAAATTTTAGGTGTTCGATTCTCTTAATGAATTGATGGAATGGGTGCAAAACACGGCATTCTCTCTTTGTTATGTCATCGTGACGAGAAGATCAAAGGCAAAGGAAAATGGTGTGGTGTCTTATGTGACACTTATTTGTATACAAAATTAAAGCAACAAGTAAAAATTCTGGCACCCAAAAAATAAATTGTAAATTTCAATTGCTAGGTTCGTATATTAAACAATATGACGGTTAGACGTTAAGGGTGATATGTGATCAACATAATCATCCACCTGCACAACATTTGGAGGGACATGCTTATGCTAGGCGGTTGAAAGAACACGAAAATCAGTTGGTGGCTAACTTAACAAGTCAGAATGTTGCACCACGTGACATACTCTCGATATTGAAAGAGCATGACGAGAATAATATTTCTATACTGAAAACCATATACAATGCACGGAACAAGCTTCGCTCGTCCCAGAATGACGGAAAAACTCCGATGCAGGTCGGTATATTCAACAAGTATATTTTAAATTTAATTTATATACTGAATTTTTATTAATTAACGGTATTTCAAGGCAGGTTCTTATGACAATTTTGAACGATAAAAAATTTCTTTTTGAGTTTTCCGTAAATAGTATTTCAAATGAATTGGAAAACCTATTCTACGTTCACCCATTGTCGTTAGATATATGGAAATCATTTCCACACGTCTTGATTGCAGATGCAACATACAAAACAAACAAATATGGTATGCCTTTTCTTCAGATTGTTGGTGTAACTTCAACCAACAAGACATTTAGCATAACTTTTGCCTTTATCATTAAGGAAAGGGAGGAGAACTATAAGTGGGCATTAACATGTCTAAAGTTAACACTAGACAAGTGCACGCACCCACGCGTTATAGTGACGGACAGAGAGTTAGCATTGGTGAATGCATGCCAAGTTTTTCCCGATACCACTCGGTTACTTTGCCGATGGCACATTACTGAAAATATTAAAAAGCATTGTAGGCCGTCATTCAGGTCGCAAGTTGAGTGGGACTCCTTTCGTGCTATGTGGAGTATACTTGTTGAGTCTCCAACGTGGATCTCGTACACCGAAAACTATAGAAAACTCCAATCAATATTGGGCAAACATCAAGGTACAATTCTACTTATTCTGTAACTAATTGTTTATAATTTTAGAAGATTTTTGTGTACATAAATAACATTTATATAAATCCTGGTGTTTTAAATTATCTGGATGATGTTTGGTTAACTAAGTATAAGGAAATGTTTGTCTCTGTTTGGATTGATCAACATCTGAACTTTGGACAACGAACTACCAACAGAGTTGAGAGCCAGCATGCAAAGCTAAAGAAATACTTATGTGAAAAAAATTATACTCTAGATAAGTTTGTTGGTTCTATTGATCGATTTGTGAGGTCTCAACTTACAACGATACGTGAAAGTTTTGAAAAGAGCAGAATTATCCTCAAACACGAACACAACTTGTCGTGTTTCAAATTATTGTGGGGTAACGTGTCACTTGAAGCTCTAGATATACTTGTAGGGGAACTTAAGCGGGCGGCTGGATATCAACTTGACTCTTCAAACTGTGGTTGTAAACTACATCATAGTTGTGGCTTACCATGTGCTTGCATGCTATCAGTCTACTTGAACTCCGGTGGGTACATTTAACAAGTATTTTTTAAATTTAATTATATATTGAATTTTTCTAAATTATTGGTACTTCAATGCAGGTGAGTGTATTCCAATGGATTCGATAGATGTATTCTGGAGAAAGCTTGATTTTTCACCGTCAATTTCTATGGAAAATTAGGATATTTGTTGTGATGGTGAATTTGAAATGTTTAAAGAAACCTACAATAAACAGTCGAAAGTTGTGAAAAAAAGTATGATGAGAAAGCTACTAGATATATTCCAGCCAAGTAGAACACTCATTAGAGAACCCGCAATTCAAAAAAATACGCGCGTACGTCTTGAAGAAACAAAAACAAAAGCGAGTCGATTCTATAAATCAAGCTCCTAGAAGACGCAGCTTTTCAACCATGTCAAAATCTGTTGAGTTGAACAAGGAACCGACAAGACATAGTTCATACGTAACCGCACTTCCAGACTTGAATGAAATTCCAGACTTGAACGAAATTCCAGACTTGAACGAAGAGCCTCAGTCATGCTACATTCATCGACTAATGGATGAAATACCATTGATGTTTCATCCTTACATCACACATATTCAAGATGTCAGAGGTGATGGAAACTGTGGATTTCGAGCAATATCTATTTGTCTTGGGTATGGCGAAGATGAGTGGCTCTATATTCGGCGTCAACTGCTATACCAGTTATTGAGTTCATACCATGCCTGTGCTAGAGTTTTCACTGATGGATTCGATGAACTACATACTTCATTGAAGTACTTACAATCGCCTGCACCTCTAAAACACTGGATGCTTATGCCTGACACAGGTATCCTGATTGCCAACACGTTTGGTGTGGTCCTTATTATTTTAACCAAGCAAGGCGCTATCACTTTCTTTCCTCTTTGGAAAGGTCTGGAAGAATTTTTGTACCATCGGATTATTACGATATCACTTGTATATGATAGTCATTATGTGGTGGTACAATTAGAAGGAGGTTGTCCGATGCCTATCATTTCGGCTTACTGGATCCGCCACAAAGCCCTGTGTGCAACTGGATGGGAAACTATGTTCATGTCATGTCTGAAACTTTATAGACAACTGAAATCTTGTAATCCCGAAGCACCTTTTATAACTATAGAGGATTGTTAATGGGTATTATTTTGGGTCTTTAGTTCTTGTATTTATGTATTCATGAAAGAATATTAAATGATATTATTTTTTGGCTCATATTTTTATTTTTATGTATTCATTTATATTTTTATAATAACATATAAAAATCTATATGTTATTAATATTTATTAATTAAAAATAAATAAGTAATTATTTACCTAAATATTTAATCATTAAATAATAAAGAAATACATGTATTAATTAATTAATATCTATTGATTAAAAATAAACTAATAATCATTGTTTTATACTAATATATTTATGGCATTTGACATTCTCCATGTGTAAGGGTGTTGTTTTAGTAAAATGGGGTGTTTATTTAGTCAACCCCTAAAAAGTATTGTTTGGTAAATTGAAAGCACCCTTTAGTAATCAATTTTGCTACACCCAAGGATGTTGCAAGGAGACTTGCAAGGATCTCCTATGACCCACTTGTATTTAATAGATATTATATAATTAAAAAAAATGAGAATCTCCTTCTCTCTCCTTTTTTAATTTTACCCTCTTTTCTCCTAACATATTTTTACTATTGTTCAAAAATAAAATTATTGTTAAATTTTTACTGTTTATAACAGAAATATTAACTGTTCATTCAAAAAATCAAATTAAATAAAAAATTGAATGATTGCTGGTATAATATTATTCATTAAGTTTGTTCTATTTCTGCTCTTTTTTTTCACAATTATTATAATGTTTCATCAATTTAGCTTAGTGTTCAGTAAGCTAATTTAATAAAAAATTATAAATTAGTTGACATTATAATATATGAAGACGATCAATATATGACATTTCATACAACATATGCCAATTCAACAAGTAGAAAGGAAAAATTCTTCATAAAAAAGTTCCACAACCACTAAATGCTCCTTGATGGCTTTGGAAGTCGACTGGAGCTTCATTTAGGTCGTACTTATATGACCCACCATCTCGTTCACTCATTTGGGAAAACTGCAATTTCGAAAAATAAATTATTCAATAAATGATATAAAAAATAATTTAATGATAAAATAATTCTTACCGAAAATATTGTACTCTCTTGAGTATCACAAGGCATCACCAATGCATTACTTCCAACATTTACATCCTGATATTACAAAAATATATAAATTAAAAATATATATATATATATATTATAAATAAAGTATACATAAATAATTGGTATACCTGTGTTTTTTTGTCCTTTTAGGTGTTTTCTTCTTTTTATTAAATTGCTCTTGTTGAGATATTTTTCTTTTCATGGGCGGTCGTCCTCTTCGAGCACCTCGAGATGGATTGCCCAAGCAAGTTATTCCTTCTTGCTTATTTTCATACAATTCCTCTGCATTAGTAGGCGTATGAATATTGCTCACACACACTTCTTCATCAACTGAATCCAATCCCTCGATGATTTTTGTTAATCAATAATGAAGTAGACAGCTTTTCTATCAGAATGCATGGCCTTCTCAGCCCCAACACGGAATATTTCTTGAAAACTATCATAACGATTCCATTCGGGTTTAGTTTGCCAATTAACATAGGAAACTCTCACATTCGTATAACTCCTTACCAAGTTTTTAGTCCAACGCCGTAAAATGTTTTTTTCTGGCACTTTTTCAATTTTCTTAACCTTCCAAACTGATATCATGTGTGTACACACCATTCCCTTACTCTCAAACATTCGATAATTGCCCATTATTTCTCCTGACTCCTCGTGAAAATGAACAATAAAAGTATAATGCTTCTCAATTTTTTTCTTACCAACATATGTGTCGTGCTCAATTATAAACTTCAAAATACCATTAACAACCGGCCCTCTTTCCAGCAGACATCCGATTTGTTTAGCAAGCTCGTTTCTGAGTTGTTTTTAACTTTGTTGGTGTATATGCATCTCGAAATTGCTTCTCCCACTTATAAGGTGAGATGATGGGAAGTTGTACATTTGTGCATCGAGCATCCTCCTCCTCTTCCTTTTGTACTTTTTTACGTAGTGCATTGTTATATTGAGAAACAAAATCTTTCAAAGTCGTATTTGCATGGACGTATCCATCAAAAAATGCATTAATACTTTCGCTTCTTTGAGTTGTTGACATCCCTGTCCAGAAAGTATCTTTCAAAAATGTTGGTACCCAACGGTCCCTATCCTCGTACTATCCTTGCAACCAACCATTATTTTGTAGATTGTACTCTTCAATAAAATTGCCCCAACCTGCCTCAAGATCCGATTGAGTCAAGGAATCATACACCAAACTTTTCAACCTTGATTTAATATGTAAATATGTGGTGTATCCCTTTAACTTTTCAGGAATCTTCTTTATGATGTGCCACAAACACCAACGATGTCGCGTATTTGGAAAAACTTGTTCTATTGCATTCTGCATTGCTCGACATTGATCTGTGAGAATTGCATTCGGGTGGCGATTAGACATGCATGACAGCCAACTATTGAACACCCAAATAAATGATTCAGTGTCCTCCCTTGAGACCAAAGCACACCCAAATAATATTGATTGTCCGTGGTGGTTGACCCCTACAAATGGTGTGAATGGCATATCGTACCGATTAACAAGGTATGTAGTGTCAAAAGTCACCACATCGCCAAATTCTTTGTAACATTCTCTACTCCTTGCATCGACCCAAAAGACATTCCTTAGTCGATTCTCTTTATCGACATCAATGAGATAAAAAATCCCCATTATTGTTTTGCATTCTCTCAAAATATTGTTGCATTGCCTCGGCATCCCCTTCCTTTAGAGCTAAACGCCTTACTTTATCAAGATGGTTTCTAGCATCCTTTTCTGTCCATGTCAAATTATCATTCCCTCCTGCCTCTATGACACATGAGGTCACAGTCTTATTCATCCTAATTCCAGCTGCAGCATCTAATTCAATTTTTCTTTTAATATGTGATGGAAGATCCCGATTGCACCTCAGATATTTTGCTTTTTCACGGTCCATCTCATGGTTGTGTTCGAGTATAATGAAATTGACTAACCACTGCCCGTCAATTTGCAAAGAGGCACATAAGCGTGCTTTACAGTCTGTTTTTGTTGTTGGATGGGGTTTAATGGGATTCGAACCAATATACCTATGGTTTCCACTACTATGGCATCCGTATGTTACATTTTCAAGATTACCTTTTTTTTAAAATCATAATATCACCACACAAAAGCCTTTTAGTGCAGCATATTTCTTGTAATATTGGAAAACTTCCTCTTTCGATTCTAACTTTTTCCCAACTTTGGGTTCTAAATCCAGCTCAATGATTCTACAAATAACAAATACAAGATAACTCAAGGAACCTTCATCAAGAATGAATTATACTATATTTGATTACTAATATCAATTTTTAAATTTTTAAAATTAAATGAATTTACTGCATGTATTTCAAACCAAAAAAATAAGTTTAACATTCTGGTCATTTTTGGTGTATCCCTTAATTTCACTTTGCACTATAACAAGTCTTAAAAAATATACAAAAAATATTTAAATTACTCAAACACAATGAATATAAGGAAGGAAAGACCAAAAAAATAAATTAAAAAATATTTAACATACCCTGAGGCGAGGGGGGGAGGAACTGTTCTGGCGAGGCGAGCGAGTCTAGGACTGCGTCGAGGCAAGAGAGCCAAGGATTCTACCGGGGGGAGAGAGCAGTCCATTAAAAGGGATCCTTGGAGAGCTGATTTTTGCAGGAGGGTGAATAAGGAATATATTTTTTTTTTACCTCCAAAATTTGCAGGTAGTATGGAGAAGAAGAAGTAGGTGGGGGAGATTGGAGAAAGTTGAATGGATATTTGGGAAGATGGTGGAAGTCGTATTTGGGAAAAGAGTGGGGGAGGGTCTAAAATATATAATATTTGGTATATAATATAATATTTATTATATACAAATGGGTCACATAGATCCTTGCAAGTCTCCTTGCAAGATCCTTGGTTGCAGCAAAATTCTTTAGTAATTGTGGTTTAAAATACCAGACTGGCCCTATGTCATGTCGTTCAAGTGCAAAGACGGAGCTTCCAGTACAATGTCCACCTCGGTGGGAACATTGTCGACGTCGATTGCAATTGCACTAGTACGACTAAGTGCGTCCGTCTGTTAATTAATTTATGTAACTTTCATTGGATATGTTTACTAATAGATGCAAAATTCAAACTTTAGAGCCACTTATGATAAAATTTACTGTGAATTGGATAATAATTAAAATAAAATCAGTTTTCAAATTTATGTGTAAACTTCGGTAGTTATTTTTATATTTGATTCTTTATTTATTAAGCTTCAATAGTTTTTTTATTTATCCATCAGATGTTTAATATATCAAATTAATTAAGTTTGGAAGATATTAGAATTGACATCCACATTACAAATAAAAAAATACAAAATTATATATATATATATATATATATATATTATAAAACTAATATTAAGCAAGACTATTATTGAAGATATTAATAGTATCAAATAGAAAAATAACAAGGGAACAAGTAGGAGGAAATGAGATGAAGTTTTATTACTCTTTCTTTTGTGTGTGTAATTTCTTCATTTCCATAACCACATATTTATAGTAACAAATATGACACTATTATAATCACATGTTTTGTTACTATTACATCACAAGATTTGCTACTAGTTGTTTTGTGATAAAAATTAATGCTAAAGTCCAAAATGATATTATAACACTCCCCCTTGGACGTAGCATTATAGCAAGCTGGATGAGTATGCCTCGTTAAAAATCTTAAGCCGGAAAAACCCAGTGGGACAAAATCGGATAGAAGGGGAAAAAAGTACATTCTCAGATCCAGACCTTGTGCATAAGCTGTCTCGTTAAAAACCTTAAGCTGGAAAAACACATTGGGATAAAAACCAGTCATAAGGAAAAGAGTACAGCGCACGTATTTGATTTCGCTCCCCCTGAAATAAAGAGTTTCCAAATTGATTCATCAATCTTGGTTCTTGTTAGCTCTTCTCATGCCTATGCCGTATACCAGTTTCTTGGGCAATGATTTTGTAAATATATCAACAAGATTGTGGCAGGAGCGAATTTGTTGAACATTTATTTCTCCATTTTTCTGAAGTTCGTGCGTGTAGAAAAATTTCGGTGAAATATGCTTGGTCCGATCACCTTTTATATATCCACCCTTGACTTGTGATATGCATGCTGCATTGTCTTCATAAATAATTGTGGGAGTGTCTGTCACAAGCTTTAATAGACATTCATGTAGTATATGAACTATAACTGATCTTAGCCAAACACTTTCTCTGACAGCTTCATAGAGAGCAATTATCTCAGAGTGATTAGAAGATGTAGCTACTAATGTTTGTTTGGTCGATCTCCATGATATAGCCGTACCATTATAGCAGAATAAATAACCGGTCTGTGAGCGAGCCTTATGTGGATCGGATTTGTATCCCGCATCAGCATAACCAACTAATCCAGAGTTAGTAGCCTCTTTTGAATAGGATAAACCCAGGTCAATGGTACCATTGAGATAACGAAAAATGTGTTTGACACCATTCCAGTGTCTTCGAGTTGGTTCAGAACTGTATCTTGCAAGTAAATTTACTGCAAAAGAAATATTGGGTCTGGTGCATTGTGCTAAATACATGAGTGCTCCAATAGCATTGAGATAAGGCACTCCAGGACCCAAAATTTTCTTATTTGGTTCCTTAGGTCGGAAAGGATCTTTCCTAGGATCTAAATTCCGTACGACCATATGAGTACTCAGAGGATGAGTCTTGTCCATATTAAATCGTTTGAGCAATCTCTTGGTATAAGCAGATTGGTGGACAAGTATTCCATTATCTTTATGCTCGAGCTCAAGACCAAGACAGAGTTTTGTTATTCCAAGGTCTTTAACCTCAAATTCTTTCTTCAGATATTCAGCAGCATTGGATAACTCTTTAGGAGTTCCGATTAAATTTATGTCATCCACATAGACTGCAATTATAGCAAATCCAGTATTGGATCTTTTAATAAAAACACATGGACATTTAAGATCATTTTTATAACCTTCCTTAGAAAGGTATTCATTCAATCTATGATACCACACGCGGCCGGATTGCTTTAATCCATACAGTGATTTTTTGTAGTTTGATCGAGTATAGCTCACGAGGAGTAGCAGATTTTGGCATTTTATATCCATCAGAAATTTTCATATATATATCAGAATCTAATGAACCATATAGATATGCCGTGACTACATCCATTAGTCGCATGTCCAAACACTCATGGACAGCCATACTAATAAGAAAACAGAAAGTGATTATATCCATTACTGGTGAATACGTTTCGTCATAGTCAATTTCAGGCCATTGGGAGAATCTTTGGGCTACGAGTCGGGCTTTATATCTCGCAATCTCATTTTTCTCATTTCTTTTTCGAACAAACAACCATTTGTAACCAACTGGTTTTATATTATTCGGTGTTTGAGTAATTTGCCCAAATACCATCCGTTTTTCTAAGGAAGCTAATTCAGATTCTATTGCTTCCTCCCATTTAGGCCAATCCGACCTTTGACAGCATTCAATTATTGAATGTGGTTCATTATCGTAATCATCGTTCATAATTTCTTGTGCAACCGAGAATGCAAATAAATTATCGACTATCATGTTTTTTCGATCCCATATCTCATTGTAATGATTTATGGCATTCTCGGTGCTTTCAGAATCCATGATCCCATCATTATCTACAGTATTACGCTCTGCAGATTCATCTGCAACATGCTCACTAGGATGATCTTGGTTTGTGATGTAACACCCCCAATCCGCTCAGGGATATTACACGCCGTAGACCCTCTCCTCGAGGATCTACCAGGCTGATAACTAAAATCAAACATCTAAACCTCGCCTTTAAGGCTAAAATGACTCAGTAGACCGACTTGGTCTTTCAATAATAACATACAACTCAATTCCAAACACATACCCACGCAGGGGTCAAAATACAATAAACTCCCGTACAACGGGGAAAAGATACTGCAGCGGAAAAGAAAATACAACTAGACCAAAAAGACATCAACAGATCCTCGTGTGATTAGTATCGTTCATCTTTCATCATCCTTCGTGCCGACCCTGTGCTATGCTCCAAAACCTGAATGCAAAAATAGACATCCACCCCCCGAATACTCGGGGGTTAGCAAAACTCCACTGTTTTTCTAGTACAAGTACAAGTGTAAAAATACGAGCCATACAATACAAGTTCCAAGAACAATAATAATCAGGAATCCTCAAAGATCCAAACGTAAAGAAAAGTACTTCCCGAGGCAAGAGTTTGGGTAAACATTTCCAAAACCGAAAGATCGCAAATAAGGGAAACAATTTACAAAACAGTTTAAAATGCCATCGAGAATTTTAATAGAAAACAATTTAGGATTATAAAATCCTGCTCTTTCAAAAAATCAATAGGGTCACAGCCCAAATGTTTTGTTTTCGCAAATAGGAAACCACCAACAATTTACAGGGTCAGAGCCCAACATCACGTGTCCTCAACGGACGTAAAATCAACGAAACATAATCACGCACGCGCTGTTGGGATTCCACAGAAAATAAACGCAGCGGAAGTATAAACGGAATCCCTAAGAGGATCGATCAAGTAACGTATATACGAAAAGAAAAATACGAAGATCAAGGAATCAAAGTCCCATACCTATGATGTCTCTGAAAAACCTTCGTATGATGATGATGATGATGATGAATAGCCCTTCGTTCCAAGCACCTAAAGCAAGGTGCCTCTACTTCACACGCTGGAACTTGACGGAAAAATCAGCAAACTTCCTTTCTCTAAGAATGCGGCTAGGGAAGCTTGTAAGAATTTTTTCTCTCGATCTTTTCTACTAATAACTTGTCTCTAAGATCAAGCATATGCTGTAGAAAATTTTTCTCACTCTTGAAGCTCTCTAAAAAACGAAATTGAACACTTGAGGAAGGAAGAAGGAGACTTTATAATTGAAAAGACTTTCTTTTCACCATTATTACTAGCCTCACATGTAGAAGATGCTTTTAAAAGCATCTCTACACCTCACATAACCCCACAAGTGTATAATATAATGAGAGAGACAAAGTAGAGATGAGGGGGGGCCTTATAGGGAATCTTCCAAGAAACGGGTCGAGTTAATTCGGCTCGTGTATTGGATGTTCGTCAAACGAATCCCTCGTGAATCGGATGTCCATCAAACGAATCCGTTTTATTTCCAATGTGTTTATACTAATTAATTAATCCAATTAATTATTTATATCAAACACATATATACATTTCTCTAAGAAATATAATTTATGAATTAAAGTAATCACCCAGTAACCTACTTACAATTCATAAGACCGCTATTTGATTTATCCGATAAATCACTAATATCTAATATTATAAGAGAGATTATTAATTCATATTTATCCATCAATGATCCTATTGCGCGACTCCGTAGGTTCGTCTCAGCCGGCATTGGGAGGAACCAATGAGTGCAGGCAGCACTTAGCCAGCCTAGCGGGCCGCACTGTAAACCCCGACGAGAACGAATGAACGAATCATTCCGGAACCATTATGTCGTGAATACTATATACGTATAGACCCTTCATCGATGTCCCGGTCAAGTCTTCGGTCACGGTAAAGTCAAACCCTAATGTTGACTAAACTCTATACATGTGTTAATGCAAATCAAGACCGACTGATTAATAGTGTATCTAATACGACTATATCAGAATGCTTTGGCCAAAGACTTATGATCTTATTTGCCATTAACCGTATAGGACATTCGCCTGCTCACTAACAGGAGATAGAATCATTTCTTGGCGTCTGAAGAAAGATCGCTACTGCCCGTATAGTCCGCACTTCGAGGTCGACTCAGCAATTAAGAAAATGAGTCTAACTACTCTAATGACAAACTAAACGTCACAGGCACATCTTCTACTGAACCCTCAAGTCAAAGGTCCACGTATACTATCACAACCTTTCGATTCGTCATCGACTCTCCAAGAGTGAATACCGTGTGACTGAATCGAGTATGAGTCGTGTTCGAGTTGTAATACCCGTACTTTTATTGACTGTTTGACTCTGTCATCCTCCTTATTTTTGTCGCTCTGTAAATGCTTGGAGACGTGGTTGATATTGCTATTGAGTTTCGTATCTCATTTGGTTCTTGATCATGTCGTTTAGACCTTGCGGGATTGTTATGTGCTAGAGAATTAGCGTACGCTAGGCCTAGACTAACGCACGCTAATTCTGCTTGATTAGCGCACGCTAGCTCTGAGCCGTAGCGCACGCTAAGAGTATCAGTCAGTCGAACCAGATTCGGTGCTCTCTGGATGGTGGATTAACGCACGCTAGGAGTTTGTTAGCGCGCGCTATCCATGTATAGTAGCGCACGCTAACATCCGTCCGTAGCGCACGCTACCGGCCGGCCGCCAGGCGATGAAGTTGCGTGTTTTATGGACTATCGGATAGCGTCGCTAGGCTTCGACTAGCGCACGCTAAAGCTATAGCATAACGCACGCTAAGCATTGGCGGTAGCGCACGTTAAGTATTGAGTCAAGTAGTCGAAGTTCTCGACTCCGATCGATGCCATATTTTGGGCTAGCGCACGCTAGGGCAAATGATTAGCGCACGCTAACGAGACCGGCTGAAGCCACCGACTATCCGGTGACTTCGCTAGCGCACGCTAATGAAGAAGGCGTAGCGTGCGCTAGATGGACATACATAAATATGGCAATTGACTTTATTTTCGTCACTTCTCACCTTCTTCACTCCTTTTCGACGGAATCACTCGGGAGAGGCGATCTTAGGCGTTTGGAAGCGATCTTCCTTCTAACAACAATATATTTGCTTGGAGAACAAGGATTTCTCAACATCTAATTCCTCCTAACGTCCGAATCAAGGTAAAAATCCTTAGAACCCTACCTTTTGGGAATTTTGGGGTTTTTCGTAGATTTGTCCGATTTACCCGTTTTGAAGCTTGAGAACCTTGAGATTATGATGTATCTATACCGTGTGTATACTTTTCCTACGATTTTATGGTTTATATTGTGCCGTTTTCGGACTTGTGAGATTTAGGACGATTTTCCAACCTTTAGTTGATTATCCGTATATCTTTATGAATCGTAGACGGGTTTGGGGAGTTCCTTCGTGTAGTTTGAATATGGATGATTGATTATCATACTCCTTGCGAATCATTTAGGTGCCGGAAGCGCGTTCTTGGACCTACCGAACTCATACCCTTCCTCCGTTCAATTTTCTCGATGTCTCAAAGGCAAGTATACATTTATGATTGTGCGTTCTCGACTTTGAAAGTAAGAGGAATTGATGGTATGATATGAACGAACCGTTTTTACGGCATTCATAGATATATTGATGGCATATTATGAACGAACCGTTTTTACGGCATTCATATATGTATTATTGGCATGTAACGAACGAACCGTTTTGACGGCATTCCTACATGTAACGGCGTATGATCTGAACGAACCGTTTCTACGGCATTCACGTACGTCATGAGATTTTAGTCATTTCGGAATACTAGTCTTAAATTGATGAATTGACGGATTACATTTACTTTATTGTCGAGGAGTATTGTGTTTCATACTTGATATACTTGCACTAGCTATTCGACGGCTAACCCCTTTATGGGGGAAATACGTTTCATGTATTTCAGGTTCCAGGAGATCGGACAGCAGTGTGTACCGGTCGGCATGAAGATGGTGGGCAAGTGTGATACCGTGTTGGTCTTCCGGTTATGTTTTGAGTTTTCCATTCGGTGTTGTTGTCTTGGATTGATTATTCAATACTCGAGTATTGTTTTCCTCTTTCCTTGAAGTTCCTACTGTGTTTGCCGAAGTATTGATTTGTGATGTAATGTCGTGAATACATTGGTTATGTTTTTGGATACCTTTGTATCGTCTTTCTCCCCATTATATGTAGACCTTCTCGGTCAAGTTTTATAGTTCCGCGTATGTTTAGCCTTGTGTGTCCCACGGCGGCTCACGCGCCGTAATATACCCCGAATAACTTGGGGTGTTACGAATATGGTATCGAGCTTAGGTCTATGGATACCTAGCCGTCGGTCTTTGGGTCGAATGAGTCGTCAATTTTCCACAGTATCACTACTCGCCATCATCACAAGGCGACCGGTACTTGTAAGACCTCTTACTCTTCCGATGTTTCCTTATTCATTATGCTTCATCTATGGATGTTCTTGCGAATCGATCACCTTAATGACGTGTGTTTGAATTGTGCTTACGTACCTTGTGTGTTCTTCAAGATGTCACCGGTAGGGGCCGTGGCCGTGGTCGTGGCCGTGGACGAGGAAGAGAATGGGCGCGGCCGTTTCCATCGATTCGATTCTGGGTCGACCAACCCGGCTTGTCGAACTCGGTGCATCCCGATACCGAGAGTCGGCGACGACCAAAGCGGTCAAGGGAACAACGCGACGTTGGAGTGGCGAATGCACTTCAACAATTGGCTACTCAAATGACTATTTTGGCCCAAACTGCTCGATGAATAACCCGAACCCAAACACGGATGCCTTGCTCCGAATGTAATCCGTATGCACCTCCACGCTTTGGCGGTGCCACAGACCCGTTAATGGGAAGATCTAGCGGAATTAGAGAAGATTTTGAAGCGGTTGATTGCCCCGAGGTGAGGAAAGTACCAATTGCTCAAGATTTCCTCACTAAGGAGGCCGCTACTTGGTGGAAGGTCATCAAGCCACAAGATCGTATTGCCTCGTGGGACGAGTTTAAGGAGCTCTTGGAGGCCGAATTTTGTCCTTGGCCGTGCGAGAGAGCCGAATCCGAGCCTTCTTCGAGGCTAAACCACAAGATATTCCTGCCGCAGCGATCGTGGAGTATAACCAACAATTGATCCATGTGAAGGATCAAGTGCGTAACGAGCGTGATAAGATCCGTTATTTTGATATGCGGATGAATTTGGATTTACGGCGGTACATGGCCGGATTTGCTTGTACCACACTAAAAGAGTATCAAGACAGAGCTTTGGCCCATGATATGTTGAGCCCCGATAACGATACCGTTGAAGAACCAAGAAACAGAAAGTTGCGGAAATTTTTCTCGATCTAAAGGTGGCAACTTTCGAAGTCTCAGACGACTAACTGCTTTCACGGACAATCGTCGCGTTCTAATAAAGGGAAGAGGGGTTACCGTTCCACCTGTACCTCAAATCGCACGGTGACTTGCTATAATCAGGCCGCCTGTGCCACTTGAATTCGAATGCTACTTTCCACCATTAAAGTGTCACATGTGTGGACAGATGGGGCATAGAGCGGTTTATTGCTCCGAGCCGAACCAGACTTTGGACACTCTAAGCCGCTTCAACACCACTTGATCAAGGTATTAATCAGCGGCAATCTTTTGGTCAACCTCGGCAGAATTTCGGCAGGGCCGGGGACGGGGTCGAATGCCGGAGGGGGAAACTCTAGCGTCGGTTCGGTACAACCACGGGTTTATGAGATGCGCCGAGGCATTTAACCCGACGCGGCGGTGGCTTCAGTACCATTCATATTCTATCTCATCCAAATTGTACTTTTTGATTCGGTGCTACACATTCTTTTATTTCTTTGGAGTGTGTACGCTTGAATATAACTTGTGTGACTACTTGTGATCCTTTCATCGTGAGACTCGCTGGCGGGATAGAATTGTGGGGAACCGGGAGATTAGAGATTTTCCGGTGATTATATCCGGTATGGAATGGTTATCGAACCTGATTGTAGTTGATATGGAAGGCGAGGATGTAATCCTCGGTGAGGATTGGCTTGATAGTCATCAAGCGATTATGAATTACCGTACCAAGGTTGTCACCATGATGACTGAAGACGGGTCTGAGTACTCATTTTTGGGGCGTAAGTCGGGACTACCCAAGTTACTTATCAGTGCCATGAAGGCCGTAAAACTTTTGAATAAAGGTTGTGCGGGCTATTGGTGTTATGCCTTGAAAATGGAAGGAAACGAATTCGATCTCTCTTCGATTCCGGTTGTTAATGAGTATCCTGATGTTTTTCCGGATGACCTCCCGGGATTACCGCCAGATCGAGAAATAGAGTTTACCGTGGACCTAGAGCCAGATGCGGCTCCGATTTCTAAAGCACCTTACCGGATGGCACCTTCCGAAATGCAAGAATTGAAGAATCAGTTGGGAGAACTTCTGGAAAAAGGGTATATCAGACCGAGCGCTTCGCCTTGGGGCGCGCCTGTTCATTATGTGAGAAAGAAGGATGTTTAACTACGTTTGTTCATTGACTTCAGTGAGCTGAACAAAGTAACCATCAAGAACAAGTATCCTTTGCCACGTATAGACGATTTATTTGATCAATTGCAAGGGGCTGCAGTTTTTCTCGAAAATTGATTTAAGATCCGGGTATTACCAACTCAGGGTGAAGGAGTCAGACGTTCCGAAGACGGCATTTCGGACGAGATATGGGCATTATGAATTTGTAGTTATGCCTTTCGGGTTGACTAATGCACCGCGCTTTTCATGCAATTAATGAATAAGATATTCATCGAGTACCTCGACAGATGTGTAGTCGTCTTTATTGACGACATCTTGATCTACTCTCGAGATAAGGAGGAACATGCCCGACACCTGCGTTTGATATTAGGCATTCTGAGAACCGAGCACCTCTATGCAAAATTCTCGAAATGTGAATTTTGGTTGGAAGAAGTTATGTTTCTCGGCCATGTGATTTCGGCCGAAGGGGTTCGTGTAGACCCGAGAAGATCGAGGCATGCTAGATTGGGCACCGCCTAAAAATGTTAAGGAGGTTCGTAGCTTTTTGGGCCTTGCTGGGTATTACTTCGGTTTGTCGAGGGTTCTCGAAACTCTCTCGACCGCTTACGAAATTACTCCAGAAGACCGAAAAGTTTGTTTGGACGGATGAGAGACAGCAGAGCTTCGATGAACTAAAGAGACGATTGACTTCAGCGCCGATTCTAACTTTACCACATGGTAGCGAAGGCTTTGCAGTTTACTGATGGCGCTTGGTCAAGGCACAGGTTGTGTCCTTATGCGGCATGATAAGACAATAGCTTTTGCGTCACGACAATTAAAACCTTACGAAATGAATTATCCTACTCACGATTTGGAATTAGCCGCAATTGTCTTCGCACTCAAGATTTGGCGACATTATTTGTATGGTTCTTCGTGCCGGATTTATACCGATCACAAGAGTCTGAAATATATTTTCAGTCAGAAGGAGCTGAATATGAGGCAGAGGCGTTGGTTAGAGTTGATAAAGGATTATGATTTGGAAATTCTTTACCACCCCGGAAAAGCTAATGTCGCTATGATGCTTTGAGCCGCAAATCGGCATCTCTTCAAATGCTCGAGGTTCTTACACCTCAGCCAAAAATCCGTCAGACTTAATTGAACAAGGGATAGAAGTTTGGCTTCAACGAGTGCAGGGCAACTGTGTACTCTCGAAATTACTTCGTCTTTAGTTGATGACATCAAAGGGAAGCAAAGGAGTGACCCGATGATTTCTCAATCAAGGAAGATGTAATTAAAGGAAAAGCTCTGGCTTTATGGTACACGAGGATAGTATTCTGAGATTTCGTATGTGCTTTGTGTTCGAACGATTTAGAGTTGAGACAGAGAATTCTCCGAGAAGCGCATGCTACGCCTTACTCAATCCACCCGGGACGAGTAAGATGTACAAAGATTTGAAGCGAAATTTTTGGTGGAATAACATGAAGAAGGATGTTACGGAGTTTGTACTACGATGCTTGACGTGCCAACAAGTCAAGATCGAACATCAACGACCAATGGGTTGTTGAAACCGCTTCCCATTCCCGAGTGGAAGTGGGAAGACATTTCTATGGATTTCATCATCGCATGCCGAGAACTCGGGCCGGAATGAATATGATTTGGGTAGTTGTCGATCGGTTGACCAAGTCTCGCACACTTTTGGGTATTAAGGATACTTGGGGCCGGATATAGACCGCTCGAACCTTTATTGCCGAGATCGTGAGGTTACATGGTGCCCCCAAAACCATTGTTTCGATCGAGACGGCCGTTTCAGACGCACTTTTGGCAGCCGTTCATCAAGGCTTTGGTGCGAGTTGAGATTGAGCACTTCTTTTCATCCTCAGTCGGATGGTCAGACAGAGAGGACGATTCAAACGTTGGAAGATATGTTACGGGCTTGTGCCTTAGACTGGAGTAATGATTGGGAGCTTCACTTGCCGTTGATCGAGTTTGCTTACAATAATAGTTGGCATGCGTCGATCCAAATGGCACCCTTCGAGGCACTTTATGGTAGGCGATGTAGGTCGCCATTATGTTGGGACGAGGCTTCCGAACTAGTTGGGACGGAGCCGGATATGTTGATGGAGACTAAGGAAAAGATTACTATTATCCGGGACCGATTATCGCCGCCCAGTCGTCAAATCTTATGTCGACACTCGTCGTCGACCCTGGAGTTCAAGTGGGGATCATGTCTTACTCAAGGTGTCGCGACCCGTGGAGTTTTCCACTGGGAAAAAGGGGAAACTTAGTCCGAGGTATATCGGACCTTTGAGATTTTGGACAGAGTTGGAGATTTAGCTTATCGCTTGGCGTTGCCTCCACTTTGAGTCACGTCCATAGTGTTTTTCATGTGTCACAGTTGAGGAAGTACGTACCGGATCCGAGCCACATCATCGACTACAGTGAGATTGACGTAGCCGAGGATATTACCTTTCCGGAGAGACCCGTGAAGATCCTTGAGCGTCGCGAGAAACAACTTCGGCATAAGACCATTCCACTGGTTAAAGTGCAATGGTCGAGACATGGAGTCGAGGAGGCAACTTGGGAGACGGAAGAGAAGATGCGGGTGGAATACCCCGAACTATTTATTTCTTAAGTTTCGGGACGAAACTTCTTTTTAGAGGGGGAGAATGTAATACCCGTACTTTTATTGACTGTTTGACTCTGTCATCCTCCTTATTTTTGTCGCTCTGTAAATGCTTGGAGACGTGGTTGATATTGCTATTGAGTTTCGTATCTCATTTGGTTCTTGATCATGTCGTTTAGACCTTGCGGGAATGTTATGTGCTAGAGAATTAGCGTACGCTAGGCCTAGACTAACGCACGCTAATTCTGCTTGATTAGCGCACGCTAGCTCTGAGCCGTAGCGCACGCTAAGAGTATCAGTCAGGTCAGAACCAGTATTCGGACTGCTCTCTGGACTGGCGGATTAACGCACGCTAGGAGTTTGTTAGCGCGCGCTATCCATGTATAGTAGCGCACGCTAACATCCGTCCGTAGCGCACGCTACCGGGCCGGCCGCCAGAGGCGATGAAGTTGCGTGTTTTACGGACTATCGGATAGCGTACGCTAGGCTTCGACTAGCGCACGCTAAAGCTATAGCATAACGCACGCTAAGCATTGGCGGTAGCGCACGTTAAGTATTGAGCTGGGCAGAGTCAGTAAGTTCTGGACTCCAGTACTGGATGCCATATTTTGGGCTAGCGCACGCTAGGGGCAAATGATTAGCGCACGCTAACGAGACCGACAGAAGCCACTGGACTATCCGGTGACTTCGCTAGCGCACGCTAATGAAAAGGCGTAGCGTGCGCTAGATCGACATACATAAATATGGCGTTGACTTTATTTTCGTCACTTCTCACCTTCTTCACTCCTTTTCGACGGAATCACTCGGGAGAGGCGATCTTAGGCGTTTGAAGCGATCTTCCTTCTAACAACACTATATTAGCATGTAGAACAAGGATTTCTCATCATCTAATTCCTCCTCACCTCCGTATCCAGGTAAACATCCTTAGATCCCTACCATTTTGGAATTTTGGGGTTTTTCGTTGATTTGTCCGATTTACCCGCTTTGAAGCTTGAGAACCTTGAGATTATGATGTATCTATACCGTGTGTATACTTTTCCTACGATTTTATGGTTTATATTGTGCCGTTGGACTTGTGAGATTTAGGACGATTTTCCAACCTTTAGTTGATTATCCGTATCTCTATAAGAATCGTAGACGGGTTTGGGGAGTTCCTTCGTGTAGTTTGAATATGGATGATTGATTATCATACTCCTTGCGAATCATTTAGGTGCCTAAGCGCGTTCTTGGACCTACCGAACTCATACCCTTCCTCCGTTCAATTTTCTCGATGTCTCAAAGGCAAGTATACATTTATGATTGTGCGTTCTCGACTTTGAAAGTAAGAGGAATTGATGGTATGATATGAACGAACCGTTTTTACGGCATTCATAGATATATTGATGGCATATTATGAACGAACCGTTTTTACGGCATTCATATATGTATTATTGGCATGTAACGAACGAACCGTTTTGACGGCATTCCTACATGTAACGGCGTATGATCTGAACGAACCGTTTCTACGGCATTCACGTACGTCATGAGATTTTAGTCATTCCGGAATACTAGTCTTAAATTGATGAATTGACGGATTATATTTACTTTATTGTCGAGGAGTATTGTGTTTCATACTTGATATACTTGCACTAGCTATTCGACGGCTAACCCCTTTATGGGGGAAATACGTTTCATGTATTTCAGGTTCCAGGAGATCGGACAGGCAGGTACCGGGTCGGCATGAAGATGGTGGGCAAGTGTGATACTGTGTTGGTCTTCCAGTTATGTTTTGAGTTTTCCATTCAGTGTTGTTGTACTGGATTGATTATTCAATACTCGAGTATTGTTTTCCTCTTTCCTTGAAGTTCCGGCCTGTGTTTGCCGAAGTATTGATTTGTGATGTAATGTCTGTGAATACATTGGTTATGTTTTTGGATACCTTTGTATCGTCTTTCTCCCCATTATATGTAGACCTTCTCGGTCAAGTTTTATAGTTCCGCGTATGTTTAGCCTTGTGTGTCCCACGGCGGGGCTCACGGCGCTGTAATATACCCTGAATAACTTGGGGGTGTTACACCACCAATATACTTATAACTATGCTATCAAGACGTGCACACGTCCTAGCATCAGTTATACAAGTCTTATTAAAACTTAATGTCCTGTTAAGTTTTATCGACTTGCGAACTAGTTAAGCATTCGAGCTCTAAACACTTCTAGTGCCTATCTCCTTATCTCCATAAGGAGTAGAATGTTCACTCTCAAATGCAAGGACTATTATTCTATATACCAAATCACAATGCCAGTGATATACAATAATATAGAAATAATAATTGCCTTATTTAATATAATATTCATAATTACAATACAATTGCTCTCACTCTCTCATCCTCTGAGTGGCATTCGAGGGCATATTCCTAACAATCTCCCACTTGCATTCAATGCCACAAATTATGGTATCTAATACCCATACTCTCCAGATGCCTCTCTAAGACCTTCTGAGATAGTGGCTTGGTAAGCGGATCAGCAACGTTATTTGCTGTGTCTACTCTCTGCAGTGTAACATTCCCATCCCGAACCATTTCTCTAACAAAATGATATTTTCTCGCAATATGTTTGGTGTTGTGGTGATCCCTAGGCTCCTTAGCCTGTGCAACAGCTCCGTCGTTGTCACAAAATAGTGTCACGGGCTTCTCTGCGTTAGGAACCACTTGAAGTTCCTCAGTGAACTTCTTTATCCAAAACGCTTCTTTAGCAGCCTCTGTGGCTGCCTGATATTCGGCTTGACATGTATAGATAGCAGTCGAACTTTGCTTGGCACTTCTCCAAGAAACCGCCCCACCATTCAGAGTAAAGATATACCCTGATGTGGATATCTGAGCATCCATGTCCCCCGAAAAACCTGAGTCTGTATAACCCATCACTCTTAGTTCTCCACTGCCGTATGTAAGAACCAAGTCTTTAGTCCTCCTTAGGTACTTAAGAATGTTCTTTACAGCAGTCCAATGTTCCTGCCTTGGATTTGACTGAAACCGACTTACTACGCTCACAGCATAGGCAATGTCCGGTCTAGTGCAAATCATTGCATACATAAGGCTACCTACTGCCGAAGCATAAGGTACCTTGGTCATTTCCTTTCTATCTTCCTCACTTTGAGGACACATCTCTAAGAAAAGTTTTGCACCATGTTGCATAGGTAGAAACCCTCTTTTAGAATCTTCCATCCTAAATCGCTTCAGGATCTTTTCTATGTAGAGGGCTTGGGAAAGACATAACATTCTTTTCGCTCTATCCCAGTAGAGACGAATACCTAGAATATAGGTAGCTTCTCCCAAGTCTTTCATTGAGAACTCTTTAGAAAGCCAAGCTTTCGTAATCGAGCATTCCTACGTGCTTCCTATAAGTAGAATGTCATCTACATATAGTATTAAGAACGCAATTTTGCTCCCACTAACCTTCTTGTAAATACAGGGCTCTTCTTCGTTCTGGACAAAATCAAACTCTTTGACTGTCTCGTTAAAACGAAGATTCCAACTCCGTGAAGCTTGCTTCAGTCCATAAATGGCACGCTGAAGTTTGCATACTTTATGAATATTGGTTTGAGATATGAATCCCTTAGGCTATTCCATGTAAATCTCCTCCTCGAGGAATCCATTTAGGAATGCCGTTTTCACATCCATTTGCCATATTTCATAATCTAAGTGGGCTGCTATAGCAAGCATCATGCGAATAGACTTAATCATAGCTACAAAGTAGAAGGTCTCAAGTAATCGATTCCTTCTCTTTGGGAATAACCCTTTGCCACAAGCCCGGCCTTATAGGTATCAACCTTGCCATCTCCATCGCCTTTCTCTTATAGATCCATTTGTTTCCAATAGGCACTATGCCTTTAGGACGATCTACTAAAGTCCAGACCTGATTAGCATGCATTGAGTCTATCTCAGCTTCCATAGCTTCTTGCCACTTCGTGGAGTCAACGTCTACCATCGCTTGGTCGTATGTAGAAGGATCATTCTCTTGACTACTTTCTGTCATCTCATGGACACCCAGTTCCTCTTGATGCAGATAGCCATACCTCTCAGGTAATTGAGAAATTCTACTAGACTTGCGAGGTTGTATTTGTATTTCAGAAGGTTCGGTTCTTATATCTTGCATAGGTGTCTCATTTGGTGTTTCTTTTATTTCTTCCAAAGAAATATTTCTACCTGCCCCTCCTTCCTGAATAAACTGATCTTCCAGGAAGTGTGCTTGTATAGCAACGATGATCCTATGATCTTCGTGCATGTAGAATAGATATCCCATGGAATCCCCTGGATATCCTATGAAACGACCTTTCACAGACTTAGTTTCCAATTTATCTACTTTAGTCTTCTTGACATAAGCAGGGCATCCCCAAATCCTGATGTGATTGAGACTTGGTTTCCTACCTCTCCACATCTCATGGGGAGTCTTAGGAACGGATTTGGAAGGACATCTGTTCAAGATATGCACAGCAGTAAGGAGCGCGTAACCCCACAGATAAATCGGTAGATCAGTATAGTTAAGCATGGAGCGAACCATGTCCAACAAGGTTCGGTTCCTTCTTTCTGATACACCATTTAATTGTGGAGTAGCTGGAGGAGTGAATTGTGACACTATTCCTAGTTCTTTTAAGAACTCATCAAATTCGGTACTCATGTACTCACCACCCCGGTCTGACCGAAGAGTCTTAACACGGTTACCTGTTTGATTTTCAACTAGGGCTTTAAATTCCTTGAATTTATCAAAAGCTTCAGACTTATGTTTCATTAAGTACACGAATCCATACCTGGTATGGTCATTAGTGAATGTAATGAAATACTGAAAGCCGTCTCGTGCCACTTCAAAAGGGCCACAGATGTCGGTATGGATCAATCCAAGCTTTTCAGCAGCTCTTTCAAAAGTCCTTGCGAAGGGTAACTTAGTCATTTTGCCTTGAAGGCAAGATTCACAAGTTGGATAGGGATCTGATCCCAATGGACCTGTAAGCCCATCTTTCTCCATTTTATGAACCTTGGTCTGACCGATATGACCAAGGCTAAGATGCCACTTAAGTGCTTGGTTCGTTTCATCCCTACCACGCTTCCTAGTTATAGTGTTCACAGTTGTTTTATTCTTTAAATTTAAATGGTATAAACCATTTAATAATGTAGCAGTACCAACCAATTTATTTCTGAAATAAATACGACATGACCCATCTCCAATAAAGAAGTGAAATCCCTTTCGGTCCATGACCGGAATTGATACAATATTCTTGTGCCCCTTGGGCAAAACAAGTACATCATCTAAAGTAAGAATAAAACCATATTCTAAATCCAACATAAGGGATCCTATATCAGAAGCTTCGACACTATGCCCACTTCCGACGGTGACCAACACCTCCCCTGAATCCAGCTTCCTACTTCGTTCCAGATCCTGATTCATTGTACAAATGTGAGAACTCGCACCGGAATCAAGTATCCAAGAAGTAGAATATACAGTTACAGAACAATTTATTTCTAAAACCAGTAGTTCTGTACCTGAAGGCGCATTACGGTCAAGCTTTGGACAGTACCTCTTCCAGTGGCCTAGCTCACCGCAGTTGAGGCATACATCCGTTTTCTTGGCCCCCTTGCTCTTTTGAACCATTGGGGCTTTGCCCTTTCCCTTGTCGATCTTGGCTATTGGACCTAACTGCTTCTTGTTCTTTTTCTTCTTATTCTTGGACTTTCAAGTCTTAGAAGAAATCACAAGTGCAACTTCCTTTCCCTTTGTCTTCATCTGAGACTGGGCAGTCATCAGTTTGTTCATTAGCCCAGGTAAGTTACATGCAATCTCATTGCAGTTGAAGTTCATGACAAATTGGGAAAAGGAGTCAGGAAGTGACTGCAGGATAAGGTCAGTTTGGAGAGATGCATGCATATGAAAATCAAGAGCTTCCAATCTCTCAATCATCGAGATCATCTTGAGGACATGGTCCCCAACCTTCTCTCCTTCCTTCATCCTTGTGCCGAATAATTGCTTTGATATTTCATATCTAGCAGTTCGGCTATGCTCTCCATAGAGCTCAGCCAGGTGCGCTAAGATGGCTCGTGAAGACGTCATCTTTTCATGGGCACGTTGAAGCTCATTGGTCATTGAGCCTAACATGTACCCTCGCACTCTTATGTCGCCTTTACCCATTTCTCATGGGCATCGACATCTTCCCGATTGGCTCGGGTTCTTGCAGCGCCGGGATGTCCGCCCAAGACGTATCCCAAGATTTCCATAGTTAGGACAATCCTCAAGTTCCGGCCATCCACATAGTTCGGACTACCAGACGTTCTTTTCAAGTAGTATAGCGAGTGGGTTCATTGTCATATTGAGAGTTTTGTTAATCTGCAGAATAGTTTGAGATTCGTTAGTGATTGTTTAATTATGATCCGAGTAAAGAATTTAAGGACTTTCTTTATTCATAACTCGGCTCCCACTATTTTATCGGCATTTACACACTCCCATGTTAAATCCTAAGTCTTGGGTGACTTCATAGTGGTGATCGATTTCTTTACAAAGTTTAATAGAGGGCAACCCATACGGTTTATATTCTATTATTCTTTATAAAGTGGTGTCTAATACCAACCCATCTAATGGATGATTCGATCTTCTTTACCCCTAGTTCACTTGCCCTCAACCCATTCAGTTTCTATGGCTCGCTGAACTATCTAAGTTTAAACCGTCAACTCCTATTAGTCTGACAATTGAATCTTACCCGGCAACCCATACGGTTTATAGGGGTTTGATTTGTCACAACCAAAGGCATCTAATGCACTCTAGGAATTTATCAACTTTCCCCAAAAATATTACCCCGACATACTCGGAAGAATAATATTCCGGTTTAGATTTCAATTTTCCATGAGTTTGACGGAGGGTAGGAAACCTCGTAACCTTTATAACTTAGTGTTTGTAAGTGGGAGTATTAACGCGATTATATGTTACAGTTTGCACATTAATCCGTTTATAAGCGCGATTTGTGGCTTGTCAATCATTCAAAATGAAAAACAATAAATAGCAACCTAGTTACTACCAACATATAGCTCATGGACTTTTTCCTAAGTATTGGGCCAAGCCAAATAACGAAAAGAAAAATACAGTATTTGTAATATCCGCAAATTTTCGATTTTCGGTAAATTTCTTTTTTCGGCCGAAGTCCGTTTTGACGACTCGCTTTTGACCGTTTCGTCATTCGGAGAATATTTAATTCTGCACTTTTTGTCATCCGAGTTCGTTTCGGTGCTGCTTTGTTGAGTTCCGTGCTTTTTAACGACTTTTCCGCGCTTGAGTTCGGTTCTTGCGAATCTCGTTCGAAACTGTCGTTTGGGGTTTTTCGTAAGTTCATTTAACGTTGTTATACGTGTTGTGAGCTTCGGTTTGATTATTCGTTGTCGTATGGTGATTTCGGGCATTTGGACCATTTTCGTAATTTCCCAAAGTTTGGGGTAATTACCTTCCGTTGTCGAATTTCGAGCCTTCGGGTGGTCGGAATCGTGTGTTCTACTAGTTCTTAGATTCGTCTTTGTGAGTACTTCGTAACCGTATCTTCGGTCCGTATTCAGGTTCGGGTTTCGGTGTCGTTTTGTTGAATTCAGGATTACTAAACGACTTTTCTAAGTATGAGTTCGACTTTGTTAGATCACCATTAATTTTTGGTAACTCCAAAAACTCTGAATCTTTGCAATATTATAGAGCATCGAGTTAGCTTTCCAATGGTTCAAACGGTGAGTCAATCGGAGTCCGGACGAGAGAGTTATGGTCGTTTTAGCTCACCCGCTCGTTATTGGCCGATCACTGCCGGCCGAACTCGGCCGTGTCGTCCGACACGGCCCGTGCCGTACTCGTCCGGATAAGCGAAGTCTCTCGCCTCGGGAACCGACCGTGTCGTGCAGCACGGCCGAGCCGAACTCTTCCGGATAAGCCGGAAGAGGCCCGACCGTGTTCGAGGACACGGTCGAGTCAATGCCGAGCGCCGCGGACAGTCACTATCGGTAGGCCCCTTCGCGCCGCGACCGTGTCATGCAGACACGGTCGAGTCCTCGCCGGCCAATCATGCGCCACGGCCGTGTCGAGCGGACACGGTCGAGTCTGTCACTATTTAAGGCCCAAGTGATCGTTTTTCGCCATTTTTTCTACTTCTTCTACTTCTCTTCCGCGGCTGGGATTGTTTCTATCATGGAGAGATGTTGTTTTTCAATAAATCCATGAAGTCTTGGAGTTCATATCATCAATCATACATCCTATAACATCCTTTGATCGAGCGAATCAGTTCAGATTTTCTAGAAATCTAATTTTGGGGATTTTGGGTATTTTGTTCGATTTCGTCCGTTTAATCCGATTTTGTAACACCCCCAAATCCGCTCAGGGATATTACACGCCGTAGACCCTCTCCTCGAGGATCTACCAGGCTGATAACTAAAATCAAACATCTAAACATCGCCTTTAAGGCTAAAATGACTCAGTAGACCGACTTGGTCCTTCAACAAATACATACGACTCAATTCCAAACACATACCCACGCAGGGGTCAAAATACAATAAACTCCCGTACAACGGGGAAAAGATACTGCAGCGGAAAAGGAAATACAACTAGACCAAAACGACGTCAACAGATCCTCGTGTGATTAGTATCGTTCATCTTTCATCATCCTTCGTGCCGACCCTGTGTTATGCTCCAAAACCTGAATGCAAAAATAGACATCCACCCCCTGAATACTCGGGGGTTAGCAAAACTCCACTGTTTTGCTAGTGCAAGTACAAGTGCAAAAATACGAGCCATACAATACAAGTTCCAAGAACAATGATAATCAGGAATCCTCAAAGATCCAAACGTAAAGAAAAGTACTTCCCGAGGCAAGAGTTTGGGTAAACATTTCCAAAACCGAAAGATTGCAAATAAGGGAAACAATTTACAAAACAGTTTAAAATGCCATCGAGAGTTTTAATAGAAAACAATTTAGGATTATAGAATCCTTCTTTTTCCAAAATCAATAGGGTCACAGCCCAAATGTTTTGTTTTCGCAAATAGGAAACCACCAATAATTTACAGGGTCAAAGCCCAACATCACGTGTCCTCAACGGACGAAAAATCAACGGTACATAATCTCGCACGCGCATCGCCTAGGACCGGGACGATACCACCGACATCCCACTCGAGGCCTCGAAGGACCCTCCCGAGCTGGCTAGCGACACAACACACACACATCTCACGGTTGGATCAATCGCTTGTTGCATCCTGGCCACATGATCACATGCCATGTGCCACCGTAGATTATCTCGAGCTCTCACGGTTGGATCAATCACTTGTTGCATCCTGGCCACATGATCACATGCCATGTGCCACCGTAGACCTTCAACCATATCCACACATTCACACAAATAACATATCACATCAAGGATATTCAACCAATTCGCCCAGAGGCATCAAACACTTAGCAAAACACCACGTCAATTCACAACGCACCGAAATGAAATAATATACGCCCACACACAATACCAAGTGCAACATGAACACCAAGCATATACATAGAATTCACATAGTTATTCACGAACACACCAATCACAAAACACACACGGTTTTGAAAGGGGCCTTTAACGAGGCTAACCAAATCTTTTGAAAACTCATTTCAAACAAACAAACAAACCAAGACGATCACCAATCATCATATCCGCGAAACAAGAAATGTATGGACAAGGTACTTGCCTCGAATAATTAGACGATGACACGAACGGAACGGAAGAGTTGAACACGACCGCAAGGAACCGGCGTAAATGAACCTAACGATTCGAATAGCACAATCACAACCACTTCTAAACGATTACGGAAATGGAATACACCCGGAAACCCGCCTACGATTCACGTATATTCGCACAAAAATAACAACGAGGGCGGACCACAACCAAACCCTCTCGATTCCGTAAAAATCACGAAATATACCATGAATCCGTAGGGAAACTAAGAATACCAACAAGAATAATCATATTCATCAAGAATCCATCAACAAAACGGAAAGAATCGGACAAAACCCCAAAATCCCCAATTATCCAAAAAGGTAGGGTTAAAGGAATTCTTACCTCTTGATGAATCAAGCATTCAAATCCCAAAACCACGGGGTAGATCCGCAATCCGAGCCACCCGATCGAACAGGATTGACGAAATTTACACAAGTAAGTGATAGATGGAGGAACTCTCCCTCTCAAGTCTCTCTCTCGCGCACGGTTGAAGAAGGGGAGGAAATGGACGATTTACGCCGAAATAACACATTTATAGTGTAACACAAGAGAACCTATCGGCCGGCCTATCGGCCGATAGGCCCAACCGATAGCCATACCGAAAGTAGGCGAGAGTCTATCGACCCCCTATCGGCCGAAAGGCTCCCGGAAGTGCTCGCCAAAATCAAACGACCATAACTCTCTCGTCCAGGACTCGATTGACTCACCGTTTGAACCATTGGAAAGCTAACTCGATGTTCTATAATATTGCAAGATTTATAATTTTTGGAGTTACCAAAAATTAATGGTGATCTAACAAAGACGAACTCATACTTAGAAAAGTCGTTTAGAAATCCCGAATTCAACA
Source organism: Orobanche coerulescens (assembly GCA_033398695.1). Lineage (NCBI taxonomy): Eukaryota > Viridiplantae > Streptophyta > Magnoliopsida > Lamiales > Orobanchaceae > Orobanche > Orobanche coerulescens. Next base: position 166,633,078 of record CM065811.1, read on the forward strand.
AAACGACACCGAAACCCGAACACGAATACGAACCGAAGATACGGTTACGAAGTACTCACAAAGACGAATCTAAGAGCTAGTAGGACACACAATTCCGACCACCCAAGGCTCGAAATTCGACAACGGAAGGTAATTACCCCAAACTTTGGGAAATTACGAAAATGGCCCAAATGCCCGAAAATCACCATACGTGATCGAATAACCAAACCGAAGTTCACAACACGTCTAACAAAGTTAAACGGACTTGCGGGAAACTCAAACAATAGCTTCGGTCGAGATTCGCAAGAATCGAACTCAAGTGCGGAAAAGTCGCTAAAAGCACAACTCAACTAAACGACACCAAACGAACTCGGATGTCAAAAAGTGTAGAATTAATCATTCTCGAATGACGAAACGAACATGAGCGAGTCGTCAAACAGACTTCCGCCAAAAAAGAAATTACGGAATCGAAAATTGCGGATATTACATTCTACCTCCTAAAAGAAGTTTCGTCCCAAACTTAAAACAAGTAGGGAGAAGAAATATTCCGCAGAAAACTCAACGAGATACACAAGAATGCGTAACTAACGCCCAACGGCGAAATGTTACAAACAACGCAAAGGAGTATACGGCGTGAAAACACGCTCCACGGCGACCAACACAACGTCGCCGTTAGGGATATAATAAAAACCAACAAGTGACAAACGTCATCAAATGGATAATACAATCAAGTCAATGATCCAAACAATCACAAAACACAAATTACTTGTTACAAGAAAACACGCACAGTCGAGAAAACAGAGAATAAACACAAAACGATCCACAAGGGTAATTATAAATAATTCGGACTACGCCGAAATCCTCAAAACCACCCTAGGCATCTCCGTGTCCTTTCGGAGCAGAGACGCAACCTCGATCCCCAAATCTCTCAGCTACCGTCTCGCAATGCACGGATCGGTGACCCACCTGGCCACACTCGAAACAGCTGACTAACGGTGAACGACAATTCTTCGCAGTATGGCCCGCTCGACTACAGTTATAACATATCTTCGAAGTGCTCACATTACTCACTGCAGGGTTACTCCTCCGATCACGCGATCTAGGAACCATATTGGGATGACGAGACGAAGTCCCAACCTCAAGGGGCCCACTCCCGATTTCTGAAAAGTTCCCAACGGTTTTCTGTTTCTTCGAGTCGACATACTCTGGCCGATAACTGGATAGCTCGTAGGCTAACGCCCTATTTTGATAATCTCTCAAGGAAGTACAAGCGAGACTGCCATGTATCTTGGCGAATCTCCGGCTTCATCCGCCTACTAAAATGACAAATCTTGTCCTCCTCTGTCCTTACTTGATTACGCACATAGCCGAGCCGTTTGCTAAAATCAATAATAGCTTGAGACAGCAGTACATCCTGCGGTTTCGCCGAAAAGAATTCATTAATCCTCCGATTTCTGATCGGTTCCGGACAAAACTCATCTCTCATGAATTTCTCGAACTCGCCCACGTGACAACGCGATCTCGAGGCTTAAAGCCTCCCACCGATTAGCGGCATCTTTGTCGAAAAGATACCGAGCTACCGACCTTACGTTCTTCCTCGACAATCAACTATCTCAAAATCTTTTCCAACGGAAAAGCCAACCATCCCAGCCTCAACGCATCCGCAACACCGCGAATCGAGGGGATTCATACGAATCACTTCTCGGCCACCGATTTGCACTCCAGGTCTTGGGTCACATCTGTAACACGCCGAATCGCCCGAGTCAATCGAGTCATCCGAGTGGCTACTCGCCGCAAAATAGTAGCAACACCAATACCAATACCATCACCGCGGCATGCTCTCGACCACGCGTCCGATCGCCACGACCACGACCTCGGCCCCTCGGCATACTAAATAAGTAACCACTCAAGACAACAAGGAATCATAATACATATCATATACAACAATTTCCATCGTAAAGCAACATGCATACTAAAATCATAGCAACGACGGTATCGTTCAAAGAATCTCAACGGCCCGAACGATAACCAAAGACATAATCACAAAACATCATGGAATAATCACACATATACACGAACATACCAACCCAAGCTTCAACGGCACACTCGCGTGTCAACACGCAAATCACCACGAGGCGATAAACAAGAACACCGGCTCACACCTCTCACAGAGGGTTAAGAAAACATATGCGTGGCGAACGACTCAACGTTCACACCACCAATTCAATCACAATTCGGGGTTAACACCGTAACGAAAGTTCGAAAACCATACACGTATTTCCGGTCCGCAAACAGGAATGATAGGTTTTAAAAACAAAAACCACCTTTTGAAAACAGTTTGGAAACAACAGTTGATCTTGAGTATCATTTTACAAAAAGTAGTACAAACACCATTATCGAGACTTTGAAAGTCATCTTGCGTTCGAACAAAAATGAGGACACCTTTCTTTTAGTGAAAAACTTTCAAAAATATTCGACCCTTGGGTCTAAGCAACTGCATTTGAAAATATCTCAAAATATTTTTGGTCCTCAACCGGAAAATTTTTGAAATGTATTGCGGCATTAGAAAACACCTTGAAAACACCGCATGAAAATAATTCGTTTTAAAAGTACGTCTCGAATTTTAATTTTCTAAGATACTCAAGGTTTTCAAAAATAATTCAATGAGCTAGAATGCCCAAAAATTTCAGGTAATTACAAGGAACAATATAGCGCCGTGGGTCCCGCGCCGGAACCCACCAAGTTAAAAACCATTCACAAAAACGCCAAAAAGGCCGATGACGGTAATATTTCAAAAACTCACAAAATCCATTTACAAAATACTAAATTCCGTCATAAGAATTTCGCCAAAATGATCAAGGCCATAATGCCAAAAACTCGATTAAGGGAATTGGTTTTCGAAATAAAACTCAGTCGGTAAAAGACCGAAATCCATTACAGAAGAACTCACGCAGCGAATAAAAGAAATACAGTTCGACATGCACATTCCAGCAACAATACTCATCACACGAACGAAATATGAGAGTCAACTAGTCACGTATCAAGAAATCAAAATCCATAAGAGGATCCCGTCACTTAACAAATAATCATAAAAATAGCTCGTGTCACACGAGGCACAACACAAAGAAGGGAGACTTACAGCCACAGGTCGCACGAAGATGATGATCGCCCCACGATACTAATCACGACCAACAAACTCAGACGACGCGTCGCGACACGACTCAGTCAGATAAAATCCGACGAGACAAAAACTCGATAGACACCACTGACCCGACAGCCTAGGTTTCCACAACCTAAGCTCCGATACCATTTATGTAACACCCCCAAATCCGCTCAGGGATATTACACGCCGTAGACCCTCTCCTCGAGGATCTACCAGGCTGATAACTAAAATCAAACATCTAAACATCGCCTTTAAGGCTAAAATGACTCAGTAGACCGACTTGGTCCTTCAACAAATACATACGACTCAATTCCAAACACATACCCACGCAGGGGTCAAAATACAATAAACTCCCGTACAACGGGGAAAAGATACTGCAGCGGAAAAGGAAATACAACTAGACCAAAACGACGTCAACAGATCCTCGTGTGATTAGTATCGTTCATCTTTCATCATCCTTCGTGCCGACCCTGTGTTATGCTCCAAAACCTGAATGCAAAAATAGACATCCACCCCCCGAATACTCGGGGGTTAGCAAAACTCCACTGTTTTGCTAGTGCAAGTACAAGTGCAAAAATACGAGCCATACAATACAAGTTCCAAGAACAATGATAATCAGGAATCCTCAAAGATCCAAACGTAAAGAAAAGTACTTCCCGAGGCAAGAGTTTGGGTAAACATTTCCTAAACCGAAAGATTGCAAATAAGGGAAACAATTTACAAAACAGTTTAAAATGCCATCGAGAGTTTTAATAGAAAACAATTTAGGATTATAGAATCCTTCTTTTTCCAAAATCAATAGGGTCACAGCCCAAATGTTTTGTTTTCGCAAATAGGAAACCACCAATAATTTACAGGGTCAAAGCCCAACATCACGTGTCCTCAACGGACGAAAAATCAACGGTACATAATCTCGCACGCGCATCGCCTAGGACCGGGACGATACCACCGACATCCCACTCGAGGCCTCGAAGGACCCTCCCGAGCTGGCTAGCGAAACAAATCACACACATCTCACGGTTGGATCAATCGCTTGTTGCATCCTGGCCACATGATCACATGCCATGTGCCACCGTAGATTATCTCAGGCTCTCACGGTTGGATCAATCACTTGTTGCATCCTGGCCACATGATCACATGCCATGTGCCACCGTAGACCTTCAACCATATCCACACATTCACACAAATAACATATCACATCAAGGATATTCAACCAATTCGCCCAGAGGCATCAAACACTTAGCAAAACACCACGTCAATTCACAACGCACCGAAATGAAATAATATACGCCCACACACAATACCAAGTGCAACATGAACACCAAGCATATACATAGAATTCACATAGTTATTCACGAACACACCAATCACAAAACACACACGGTTTTGAAAGGGGCCTTTAACGAGGCTAACCAAATCTTTTGAAAACTCATTTCAAACAAACAAACAAACCAAGACGATCACCAATCATCATATCCGCGAAACAAGAAATGTATGGACAAGGTACTTGCCTCGAATAATTAGACGATGACACGAACGGAACGGAAGAGTTGAACACGACCGCAAGGAACCGGCGGAAATGAACCTAACGATTCGAATAGCACAATCACAACCACTTCTAAACGATTACGGAAATGGAATACACCCGGAAACCCGCCTACGATTCACGTATATTCGCACAAAAATAACAACGAGGGCGGACCACAACCAAACCCTCTCGATTCCGTAAAAATCACGAAATATACCATGAATCCGTAGGGAAACTAAGAATACCAACAAGAATAATCATATTCATCAAGAATCCATCAACAAAACGGAAAGAATCGGACAAAACCCCAAAATCCCCAATTATCCAAAAAGGTAGGTTAAAGGAATTCTTACCTCTTGATGAATCAAGCATTCAAATCCAAAACCACGGGTTAGATCCGCAATCCGAGCCACCCGATCGAAAAGGAATGAAGAAATTTACACAAGTAAGTGATAGATGGAGGAACTCTCCCTCTCAAGTCTCTCTCTCGCGCACGGTTGAAGAAGGGGAGGAAATGGACGATTTACGCCGAAATAACACATTTATAGTGTAACACAGAACCTATCGCCGCCTATCGGCCGATAGGCCCAACCGATAGCCATACCGAAAGTAGGCGAGAGTCTATCGACCCCCTATCGGCCGAAAGGCTCCCGGAAGTGCTCGGCCAAAATCAAACGACCATAACTCTCTCGTCCGACTCATTGACTCACCGTTTGAACCATTGGAAAGCTAACTCGATGTTCTATAATATTGCAAGATTTATAATTTTTGGAGTTACCAAAAATTAATGGTGATCTAACAAAGACGAACTCATACTTAGAAAAGTCGTTTAGAAATCCCGAATTCAACAAAACGACACCGAAACCCGAACTCAATACGAACCAAGATACGGTTACGAAGTACTCACAAAGACGAATCTAAGAGCTAGTAGGACACACAATTCCGACCACCCGAAGGCTCGAAATTCGACAACGGAAGGTAATTACCCCAAACTTTGGGAAATTACGAAAATGGCCCAAATGCCCGAAAATCACCATACGTGATCGAATAACCAAACCGAAGTTCACAACACGTCTAACAAAGTTAAACGGACTTGCGGAAACTCAAACAAATAGCTTTCTAGATTCGCAAGAATCGAACTCAAGTGCGGAAAAGTCGCTAAAAAGCACAGAACTCAACGAAACGACACCGAAACGAACTCGGATGTCAAAAAGTGTAGAATTAATCATTCTCAGAATGACGAAACGAACATGAGCGAGTCGTCAAAACAGACTTCCGCCGAAAAAAAAGAAATTACCGGAAATCGAAAATTGCGGATATTACAGATTTAACTTAGGATTGTGATGGATTGATGATTATTTAGATGTATTGTATCATTTCCCTTGTTATCCCATGGTTGGATCGTATCGATTCGTTGTTTTGGTCGAGTTCTTGACCGACGCCTTGAAGGTGTCCGGTAAAATGTCATAGAGGGGTTTTCGGGCGTTCTACGATTATTCTTCCTCGTATGATCGATGATTTTTTGAATTTATGTTGTTAGGGTCGAATTATTGTGAAGAACTCGACTCGAAACCCTTCCGTTCATTGTCTTCTTCGGGGTCCGAGCTTCCCGGTCGAACCGTGTTCTTCGGAGCGTTTGGTAGCGGTTATTAAGGCAAGTATCTTATTATACGACTTGTATCTTGTGAATAGTAATTACGTATGATATGTATAACGATTTTGCTTGCCTCCGTAAATATGTTCCGTTTGAGTTGGTTGTGTTTTCCGAAATTTGAAGGCTTTGTGATAATAGTGATATATTGGTATACGTGTTCGGCGTTGTGCCATTTGTGCAGGATTGCGATGTACATATGAGATGGTTGTACACGTGGTTGTGCAATGTATTGTGTACCGAATGTGTGTTATGTTGGTTAAGAGTCGTTGTGATGATCATGATATTTGCGTTGTTTTGGTTTACATACTTGATTGTACATTTCATTGTAATGTGGAATGGCTTGACATTTAATGATTATGAATTGTGTCGTGTCGATGTGTGGGTGTTCCGTGTGGTCCGACGAGGCCTCTGGAGTTCGGTACATGATGTGTACGAACAAAGTGTGTGATCCAGGTAGGGTCTGACGAGGCCTCTGGAGTCCGGTACATGACGTGTACGGACAGGATGTGTGATCCAGGTAGGGTCTGACGAGGCCTCTGGAGTTCGGTACATGATGTGTACGAACGATGTTGTGGCCGGGTAGGGTCCGTCGAGGCCTCCGGAGTTCGGTACATGATGTGTACGAACAGTGTGTGTGGCCGGGTAAGGTCCGTTGAGGCCTACGGAGTTCGGTACATGATGTGTACGAACAGTGTGTGTGGTCCGGGTAAGGTCCGTCGAGGTCTCCGGAGTTCGGTACATGATGTGTACGAACAATGATCGTGTAGCAGTGATTGTTCGGGTAACATTTTATATATGGATCTCGGACTCAAAATGATATATATTATTTTGTATGCTTTGAAACGAGAATCGGGCTAAGGCCCTAATGTTTTCGAAAAGGTTTTGTAAATTGGGACTCGAGGTCCAAAAGAATTTCTGTTTTAAAAATCCCCGAGATGATGTGTTCCTTTTCAAATATCTCTTACTTGAGTTCGAAATTCTAAAACTTCTGAACATTTTGATAATGGATTTCCGTATTAAATTCGTTGTTGCTATTTGCTTGTTACATTTCGTATGGTTTGATACTTGCACTAGTAAAACAAATGGAGTTTACTAACCCCGAGTATTCGGGGTGGATGTCTGCTCAAGGCCTGTACATGCGAGTTCGGGGAGCAACACAGGATTGGCACAAGGGGATGACGAGCCGCGATACTAATCAAGAGTTGAGAGTTGGTAGAGTTTAGTTGTATTGTTAGAGTTGATTCGTCTTCCGTATTGTATTTCGACCCCTGTGTGGGTAATGTTGTTAGTCAGTCCTGTTGATAGAGTTGTGTGACCTCATCGGTCTGTGTGTTTATGTGTAAGTGACCTTGACGGTCTGTATTATTATATTGTTTGACCCTGGACGGGCAATCATTTGGTTGTTTATGGACGTTTAGCCTGGTAGATCCTTGAGGAAAGGGTTTACGGCGTGTAATATTCCCATACGGTTTTTGGGGTGTTACATTTATGGTATCGGAGCTTAGGTTGCGGAAACCTAGGCTGTCGGGTCGAGTCAAGTCGTGATTTGTCGAGTAATGTGTTGTCATGTCGTTTGAGTCATCATGTGACAAGTTGAGTTGTGCGTAGTCACAACGTGTCGGTTATGTTGTCGGACGAGATTGGTATCGTGGGCGACCGTCACCTCCGTGAGACCTGTGGATGTAAGTCTCCTCTTTTATGCGAAGTACCTGTGTATCTCGATTTTATCTTAGTGAGTTAATTGCGGTGCATGATTTTCTTTACACAGTATTGTGTAATATAATTGTGTTTAGTACTTGTGGCATATAGTATGTGTATAGAATCGGCACATTATTGTTTTATCTTTGAACCACCGGTGGTGTGGTATGGTGTGGAAGTTGTAAACCTTGATGGATTTCAAAAGGTATCGGCGACGAGTTTTATTTTGAAAATCGATTCCCTTAACCGAGTTTTGACATTATGGCCTTTATCGTTTGGGCGAAATTCTTATGACGGTATTTAGTATTTTGTAAATGGCTTTTGTGAGTTTTTGAAATATTACCGTCATCGGCCCTTTTGGCGTTTTTGTAAATAGTTTTTATCCTGATGGGTTCCGGCGCAGGACCCACAACGCTATAATGTTCCGTGTAATTACGAGATTTTTGGGCATTCTAGCCCATTGAATTATCTTTGAAAATCTTGAGTATCCTAGAAATAAATTTCGAGACGTACGTTTAAAATGAATTGTTTTCTCATGGTACTTCCAAGGTGCCACGATATGTTTCCGAATTCTTCTACCTCGAGGACCAAAATGTTTTGAGATATTTTTCAATGTTTTATAAACACTTTTACTTAGACCCGAGGGTCGAATATTCTGAAAGTTTTCCACTAAGAGAAAGTGTCCTCATTTTTCTCAAATGCGAAATGGTTTTCCAAAGTCTCGATAACGATGTTTCACGTTTGTATTTTTTTTGAAAGGTGATACTCAAGATCAACCGGTGTTTTTCTAAATTATTTTCAAAAGGTGGTTTTTATTTCTTTTTTTAAAACCTATCAATTCCCGTTTGCGTTTGGGAATGTATGTATGATTTTTGCTTTGTCGTTTTGATGTTCCTCCCGAGTATGATCGAATTGGTGGCATGAACGTCGAGGCATTGCCACGCAATTATTGTACTAGCCCTCTGTGAGGGGTGTGAACTGGTGTTTCTCGTTTATCGCCTCGTGGCGATTTGCGTGTTGTCGCACGAGTGTGAGATGTTGAAGCTTGGGTTTGTACGTTTGTGTACATGTGTGATTGTTTCATAATGCTTGTAATTATGTGCTGATTATCGTTCGGGCCGTTGATGTCGCCGAACGATACTGTCGTTGTTGTAGTGTTTGTGTGTGTATTACTTTACGATGGTAATCGTTGTATATGATATGTGTTATGATTCTTTATTATGCTGAGTTGGCATCTCCGGTATGTTGTTTTGCGGTGTTATGTTCCATTGTATCTAGCATCTGTATTTTCGATATACCGAGCCGAGGCATTTCGAACGTATTGTGCCGGGGGCATGTACGTGCCAATTGTCCTTCTCGTCAGTAACGCTTTTCAAGTGTGGACCCGAGAGACACAGGATCCAGTTTTGCGAGTTGGGTTCCGAGTCTTTCGGGGCGCGAACTTCAGTAAAGATATGAGGATCGGACCTGAGAGGCCCATGGGAGATATTTACGCCGTTTGCTTTTGTGTTGTCACCTTACTCGCTTGTTGTGAGTTGGGAACGACATTTCTTTTATAAGAGGTCGAATGTAATGCCTGTATCGTTTTGACTTCGTGATTTCCTCTTTCTCAAGTCTATCGACTCGCCGTGTTCGTTGATGCTTTATGAACTTGTTCGTATTTCGGTTTCATCGCTCGAACGAACCGTGATCTTGTTGTGGGTCGATCCGTTATCGATGTGACTTTTTGGGTTCGGGCCGATTCTTGTGAACCTTGTTCGGGAGTGACCTCATCCGGTTCTATTAGTTCTTTTATTCGAAGTGGATCGGATTTGGAACTCTTGTGTTTTCGACTGTCGACTCATTATGTTCGTTGACATTTCGAGCTTGTCCCGCCCCTTGCTTTTGTTGATCGAACGAGTGTGGTATTGTTTTGGAATAACTCATTTGTCGTTGTGACTTTTCAATCGCTATTCCCTTTCCTGTGGATCTTATGGGAATGCACGTCTTGTTGTTCTCACCGCATCATCCTAGGAGTTGTTGTTTGAATTTTCTTATCCTTCGTGTTTCGAACATGATTGTTCGATTTTTGTTGTCTCGATCGTTGTGGTTCGATCGTTTGTTTGTTCGGTTTTGTTCTCGTTTCGTGATTGTTGAGCATTCGGGCTCCTTCCTAATTCCCTTAAGTTCGGGAAATTAGTCTCGCTTTCGATCTTCCAACCCTTGGGCGGTGGGATTCCGTATTTGTTCACGGTTGACTCGCTTTGATTGATGTACCGTTGGGTTGGTCAATCATATTGATTATCGTTCGTTTAGGATTGTGATTGTCGGATAATTGACTTGGCTATAATATCCGATAGATGACGCTTGTCATTTGTTGGTTTTATTATATCCCTAACGGCGACGTTGTGTTGGTCGCCGTGGAGCGTGTTTTCACGCCGTATATTCCTTTGCGTTGTTTGTAACATTTCGCCGTTGGGCGTTAGTTACGCATTCTTGTGTATCTTGTTGAGTTTTTCCTGGCGGAATATTACTTCCACCTACTTGTTTTAAGTTTCGGGACGAAACTTCTTTTAAGGAGGGTAGAATGTAATATCCGCAAATTTTCGATTTTCGGTAAATTTCTTTTTTCGGCCGAAGTCCGTTTTGACGACTCGCTTTTGACCGTTTCGTCATTCGGAGAATATTTAATTCTCGCACTTTTTGTCATCCGAGTTCGCTTGGTCCGCTTTGTTGAGTTCCGTGCTTTTAACGACTTTTCCGCTTGAGTTTGGTTCTTGCGAATCTCGCTCAAACCGCTGCTTGGGGTTTTTCGTAAGTTCATTTAACGTTGTTATACGTGTTGTGAGCTTCGGTTTGATTATTCGTTGTCGTATGGTGATTTCGGGCATTTGGACCATTTTCGTAATTTCCCAAAGTTTGGGGTAATTACCTTCCGTTGTCGAATTTCGAGCCTTCGGGTGGTCGGAATCGTGTGTTCTACTAGCTCTTAGATTCGTCTTTGTGAGTACTTCGTAACCGTATCTTCGTTTCGTATTCGTGTTCGGTTTCGGTGTCGTTTTGTTTAATTCGGGATTACTAAACGACTTTTCTAAGTATGAGTTCGACTTTGTTAGATCACCATTAATTTTTGGTAACTCCAAAAATTCTGAATCTTTGCAATATTATAGAGCATCGAGTTTGCTTTCCAATGGTTCAAACGGTGAGTCAATCGAGTCCTGGACGAGAGAGTTATGGTCGCTTTAGCTCACCCGCCGTTATTGGCGATCACGCGGCGCCGGCTCGGCCGTGTCCCGACACGGCCCGTGCGCTGCATTTCGTCCGGATAAGCCAAGTCTCGCCTCAGACCCGACCGTGTCGCCTGCACGGCCGAGCCGAACTCTTCCGGATAAGCCGGAAGAGGCCCGACCGTGTTCCAGACACGGCCGAGTCAATGTCGAGCGCCGCGACAAAGTCACTATCGTGAGGCCCTTCGCGCCGCGACCGTGTCATGCAGACACGGTCGAGTCTCGCTGCCAATCTGCGCGCCACGACCGTGTCGAGCGGACACGGCCGAGTCTGTCACCTATTTAAGGCCCAATGCTTTTTTCGCCATTTTTCTACTTCTTCTACTTCTCTTCCGCTGGCCGGGATTGTTTCTATCATGGATAGATGTTTTTTTTCAATAAATCCATGAAGTCTTGGAGTTCATATCATCAATCATACATCCTATAACATCCTTTGATCGAGCGAATCGCCGATTTTCTAGAAATCTAATTTTGGGGATTTTGGGTATTTTGTTCGATTTCGTCGTTTAATCCGATTTAACTTAGGATTGTGATGGATTGATGATTATTTAGATGTATTGTATCATTTCCTTGTTATCCCATGGTTGGATCGTATCGATTCGTTGTTTTGGTCGAGTTCTTGACCGACGCCTTGAAGGTGTCCTAAAATGTCATAGAGGGGTTTTCGGGCGTTCTACGATTATTCTTCCTCGTATGATCGATGATTTTTGAATTTATGTTGTTAGGGTCGAATTATTGTGAAGAACTCGACTCAAACCCTTCCGCTCATTGTCTTCTTGGTCCGAGCTTCCTGGTCGAACCGTGTTCTTCGGAGCGTTTGGTAGCGGTTATTAAGGCAAGTATCTTATTATACGACTTGTATCTTGTGAATAGTAATTACGTATGATATGTATAACGATTTTGCTTGCCTCCGTAAATATGTTCCGTTTGAGTTGGTTGTGTTTTCCAAATTTGAAGGCTTTGTGATAATAGTGATATATTGGTATACGTGTTCGGCGTTGTGCCATTTGTGCAGGATTGCGATGTACATATGAGATGGTTGTACACGTGGTTGTGCAATGTATTGTGTACCGAATGTGTGTTATGTTGGTTAAGAGTCGTTGTGATGATCATGATATTTGCGTTGTTTTGGTTTACATACTTGATTGTACATTTCATTGTAATGTGGAATGGCTTGACATTTAATGATTATGAATTGTGTCGTGTCGATGTGTGGGTGTTCCGTGGTGGTCCGACGAGGCCTCCGGAGTTCGGTACATGATGTGTACGAACAAAGTGTGTGATCCGTAGGTCCGACGAGGCCTCCGAGTCCGTACATGACGTGTACGGACGTGATGTGTGATCCGTAGGGTCTGACGAGGCTCTCGGAGTTCGGTACATGATGTGTACGAACGATGTTGTGGCCGGGTAGGTCCGTCGAGGCCTCCGGAGTTCGGTACATGATGTGTACGAGCAAAGGTGTGTGGCCGGGTAAGGTCCGTTGAGGCCTACGGAGTTCGGTACATGATGTGTACGAACAAAGTGTGTGTGGTCGGGTAAGGTCCGTCGAGGTCTCCGAGTTCGGTACATGATGTGTACGAACAATGATCGTAGCAATGATTGTTCGGGTAACATTTTATATATGGATCTCGGACTCAAAATGATATATATTATTTTATATGCTTTGAACGAGAATCGGGCTAAGGCCCTAATGTTTTCGAAAAGGTTTTGTAAATTGGGACTCGAGGTCCAAAAGAATTTCGTTTAAAAATCCCGAAATGATGTGTTCCTTTTCAAATATCTCTTACTTGAGTTCGAAATTCTAAAACTTCTCGGGAACATTTTGATAATGGATTTCCGTATTAAATTCGTTGTTGCTATTTGCTTGTTACATTTCGTATGGTTTGATACTTGCACTAGTAAAACAGTGGAGTTTTACTAACCCCCGAGTATTCGGGGGGTGGATGTCCTGCTCAAGGCCTGTACATGCGAGTTCGGGGAGCGATCACATGATTGGCACAAGGGGATGACGAGTGCGATACTAATCAAGAGTTGAGAGTTGGTAGAGTTTAGTTGTATTGTTAGAGTTGATTCAGTCTTCCGTTGTATTGTATTTCGACCCCTGTGTGGGTAATGTTGTTAGTCACCCGTTGATAGAGTTGTGTGACCTCACTCTGGCCTGTGTTTATGTGTAAGTGACCTTGACGGTCTGTATTATTATATTGTTTGACCCTGGACGGGCAAGCATTTGGTTGTTTATGGACGTTTAGCCTGGTAGATCCTTGAGGAAAGGGTTTACGGCGTGTAATATTCCCATACGGTTTTGGGGGTGTTACAGTATTGATTCTTCGTCTTCCAGTCGGTCGTCTTCGGTCTTCGACATAGCCATATGAATAATTACATCATTGAACAATACGTCCTTTTATACATATTTTCTAGTAAAAATAAATAGGCTCAAAATGGCCTTTACAACCATATCGAATCGAACAAATCAACAACTAAGTCCACGAGCTATATCACCATCACATAAGGCATTCCATACAACATGTAACGGTAAATGAAATTAAATAATCAATTAATATATTAATCCAATTAATATAAAAATTAATTTATTTAATTTCTACAATATTAATCAAATTAATATTTATAATCGTCATTTTAATCCGTTCAAAGTAATCCGGCCAAAACAATATTCTCGTCTAATAATTTCCCTTAAGAAGATATTCCAAATATTTTATTAAATCCTATTAAATCCAATTTAAATTTCGGAAATTATTACAACGAAATATAAACACAAAAATGGAGTCCCGGAAAATCCGGTATCGACCCATGGCCCGATTCAAAATCGGGCCGAAACCCGAAAATCGCCGGACCGAGTCACTCGCCATCGCCCGGCAGGCTGGCCGAGCAGCTACGAGCCTACCGAGTCACTCTCGCCGGCCAGCAAGATCCCAAGAAGCTGCCGGCACTGGCTTCGTGCGGTATTCGTGTTTAACCCCCGTTTTTCTCATTTTTTCGACTCGCTTCCAAAACGAAAAAGTTTCTTAACTTCATGAAGAACTTATAAATCAACAAAAATCAAATTTTTCAGATTTATAATTCACATAAAATAGTCGAAACTTGACTTACTACGAACGATTAAATTTCTTCGATTATATCTATTATGATTCTAAATCATAAACATCATCAAATAACATTCCAAATGCAAAGATGATCGTATATACGATATATTTGACCTTGCTCCGATACCACTGTTGGGATTCCACAGAAAATAAACGCAGCGGAAGTATAAACGGAATCCCTAAGAGGATCGATCAAGTAACGTATATACGAAAAGAAAAATACGAAGATCAAGGAATCAAAGTCCCATACCTATGATGTCTCTGAAAAACCTTCGTATGATGATGATGATGATGAATAGCCCTTCGTTCCATGCACCTAAAGCAAGGTGCCTCTACTTCACACGCTGGAACTTGACGGAAAAATCAGCAAACTTCCTTTCTCTAAGAATGCGGCTAGGGAAGCTTGTAAGAATTTTTTCTCTCGATCTTTTCTACTAATAACTTGTCTCTAAGATCAAGCATATGCTGTAGAAAATTTTTCTCACTCTTGAAGCTCTCTAAAAAACGAAATTGAACACTTGAGGAAGGAAGAAGGAGACTTTATAATTGAAAAGACTTTCTTTTCACCATTATTACTAGCCTCACATGTAGAAGATGCTTTTAAAAGCATCTCTACACCTCACATAACCCCACAAGTGTATAATATAATGAGAGAGACAAAGTAGAGATGAGGGGGGGCCTTATAGGGAATCTTCCAAGAAACGGGTCGAGTTAATTCGGCTCGTGTATTGGATGTTCGTCAAACGAATTCCTCGTGAATCGGATGTCCGTCAAACGAATCCGTTTTATTTCCAATGTGTTTATACTAATTAATTAATCCAATTAATTATTTATATCAAACACATATATACATTTCTCTAAGAAATATAATTTATGAATTAAAGTAATCACCCAAGAACCTACTTACAATTCATAAGACCGCTATTTGATTTATCCGATAAATCACTAATATCTAATATTATAAGAGAGATTATTAATTCATATTTATCCATCAATGATCCTATTGCGCGACTCGTAGGTTCGTCTCACCGGCATTGGGAGGAACCAATGAGTGCAAAGACTTAGCCACTTAGCGGCCGCATCGTAAACCCCTGATCGAGAACGAATGAACGAATCATTCCGTAACCATTATGTCGTGAATACTATATACGTATAGACCCTTCATCGATGTCCCGGTCAAGTCTTCGGTCACGGTAAAGTCAAACCCTAATGTTGACTAAACTCTATACATGTGTTAATGCAAATCAAGACCGACGATTAATAGTGTATCTAATACGACTATATCGTAATGCTTTGCCAAAGACTTATGATCTTATTTGCCATTAACCAGATAGACATTCGCCGCTCACTAACAGAGATAGAATCCTTTCTTGGCGTACAACAAAGATCGCTACTGCCCGTATAGTCCGCACTTCGAGGTCGACTCAGCAATTAAGAAAATGAGTCTAACTACTCTAATGACAAACTAAACGTCACAGGCACATCTTCTACTGAACCCTCAAGTCAAAGGTCCACGTATACTATCACAACCTTTCGATTCGTCATCGACTTTACGAGAGTGAATACCGTGTGACTGAATCGAGTATGAGTCGTGTTCGAGTATACTGGTCCCACCAATATACTTATAACTATGCTATCAAGACGTGCACACGTCCTAGCATCAGTTATACAAGTCTTATTAAAACTTAATGTCCTGTTAAGTTTTATCGACTTGCGAACTAGTTAAGCATTCGAGCTCTAAACACTTCTAGTGCCTATCTCCTTATCTCCATAAGGAGTAGAATGTTCACTCTCAAATGCAAGGACTATTATTCTATATACCAAATCACAATGCCAGTGATATACAATAATATAGAAATAATAATTGCCTTATTTAATATAATATTCATAATTACAATACAATTGCTCTCACTCTCTCATCCTCTGAGTGACATTCGAGGGCATATTCCTAACACGCGCATCGCCTAGGACCGGGACGCTACCACCGACATCCCACCCGAGGCCTCGAAGGACCCTCCCGAGCTGGCTAGCGAAACAAATCACACACATCTCACGGTTGGATCAATCGCTTGTTGCATCCTGGCCACATGATCACATGCCATGTGCCACCGTAGATTATCTCAGGCTCTCACGGTTGGATCAATCACTTGTTGCATCCTGACCACATGATCACGTGCCATGTGTCACCGTAGACCTTCAACCATATCCACACATTCACACAAATAACATATCACATCAAGGATATTCAAACAATTCGCCCAGAGGCATCAAACACTTAGCAAAACACCACATCAATCCACAACGCACCGAAATGAAATAATATACGTCCAGACACAATACCAAGTGCAACATGAGCACCAAGCATATACATAGAATTCACATAGTTATTCACGAACCACACCAATCACAAAACACATACGGTTTTGAAAGAGGGCCTTTAACGAGGCTAACCAAATCTTTTGAAAACTCATTTCAAACAAACAAACAAATCAAGATGATCACCAATCATCATATCCACGAAACAAGAAAAGTATGGACAAGGTACTTGCCTCGAATAAGAACAACGCGGAGAATCGACCGAAATAGGTTGGCACGAACCGACTACGAACTCGCCGACTCCACCGAACGACAATCCACAAAAAGAACTACGAACGAAAACAATAACAACGAAAATGAATTCCAAAGCACGACCCAAAGCCGCTAAATTCAAAGAACAAATGACGAAGGTTCAAGGATTTCCCCCAAAACGGCCAAGAACACGATTCGTCCCGTCAAAACCCGAAAACGGAATTCCAAGTTGAAATATGGATATACAATCCATAGAATATGTTTAACAACATCATTTAACCATAATCGATCCATCGAAAACGGATGAAAAGCGAGATCGGGATAAATCCCCAAAAGTCAATTCAAGGAAATCAATTAATATACTTCGATTCGACGAATAAAAATTTATTAAATGATGTAAAACACAAGAATACTACCAAGATTAATCATACCCATCATGAATTAATAAACAACACGGAAAGAATCGGACAAAAATGCAAAAAACCCCAAATTCACTATATTAGGGTTCTTAGGAAGATTACATTTATTCGCTGGATCAAAGGTTGTTAACGGATGATTGATTGATGTTATTAACTCAAGAAATTCTTGAATTTGTTGTTAAACAACATGGCTTCGTCACCCATGAATCGCCAGCCGCGGATGGAGAAGGAAGGAAATGAAAAACGAAGGGAAAAGTGGCTGGTCTGTCATATATATATCGGGTCGGAACTAGCGTGCGCTAGCCTTCCCGACTAGCGTGCGCTTATCGCCAAGATCGCCGAGCACTCTCGGCCATGGCCCGCATGACCCGGCACCACCGACCACCCAATTCGCGACCATGACTCGTCCGCCCGACTCCCGCTAGCGTGCGCTACGGCCGAAGCTGCGCGCTAGCGACTGGCCCAAAGAGCCACTGGACTAACAAACTTGCCCAGGTAACGTACGCTAGTCGGCCGGCAGCGTGCGCTACCCCTGCCGGTTAGCGTGCGCTACGACCGACAGTAGCGTGCGCTACCTGCCGATCCTGACCGAGTCCAGAACCTCAGAATCCCTCTGTCCGGCCCGATAGCGTGCGTTGGTCGACCAAGCTAGCGTGCGCTACACCTGCCGGTTAGCGCGCGCAGCCTTCCGGCAGTAGCGTGCGCTACGCCGGTTCCTGCCGCATCTGTCCGGCCGGTGCCCGCAATCGTCCGGCCAGTCCCGCAACCGCCAGGGCTCGACGACCCGATTACCGAAAACGCACGGAACGAACACGACGAAAAGTTCGCGGACGACATCAACGACCCGAAATGAAAACATAATACCATAATTAATCATACGCGACCAAGAAACGGGTCGAGACAACAATTACAGATACGGATACCCGTAACTTTCAAGAAATTACAAAATGGCCCAAAACGCCCGAAAATCACGATACGTGATCGAATAACCAAACTGAAGTTCACAACACGTATAACAAAGTTAAACGAACTTACGGGAAACTCGAAACAAATAGCCGACCGAGATTCGCAAGAATCGAACTCAAGTGCGGAAAAGTCGCTAAAAAGCACGGAACTCAACAAAACGACACCGAAACGAACTCGGATGTCAAAAAGTGTAGAATTAATCATTCTCAGAATAATGAAACGGTCATGAGCGAGTCATCAAAACGGACTTCGGCCGAAAAAAGAAATTTACCGAAAATCGAAAATTGCGGATATTACATTCTACCCTCCTTAAAAGAAGTTTCGTCCCGAAACTTAAAACAAGTAGGGGGAAGAAATATTCCGCCAGGAAAAACTCAACAAGATACACAAGAATGCGTAACTAACGCCCAACGGCGAAATGTTACAAACAACGCAAAGAAATATACGGCGTGAAAACACGCTCCACGGCGACCAACACAACGTCGCCGTTAGGGATATAATAAAACCAAAAAATGACAAGCGTCATCAAACAGATAATATAGCCAATTCAATTATCCGACAATCACAAAACACAACGAACAAAAATCAATATGATTGACCAACCCAACGGTACACCAATCAAAACGCGAGCCAACCGCTGAACAAATACGGAATCCCACCGCCCAAGGGTTGGAAGATCGAAAACGAGACTAATTTCCCGAACTTAAGGGAATTAGGAAGGAGCCTGAATGCTCAACAATCACGAAACGAGAACAAAAACCGAACAAGCAAACGATCGAGACAACAAAGATCGAATAATCATGTCCGAAACACGAAGGATAATAAAATTTAAACAACTCCCAGGACGATCTGGTGAGAACTACAAGACATGCATTCCCATAAGATCCACCGGAAAAGGAATAGCGATTGAAAAGTCACAACGACAAACGAGTTATTCCGAAATAATACCACACTCGTTCGATCAACAAAAGCAAGGGGCAGGACAAGCCCAGAAATGTCAACGAACATAAGCGAGTCGACAGAGTCGAAAACACAAGAGTTCCAAATCCGATCCACTTCGAATAAAAGAACTAATAGAACCAGATGATGTCACTCCCGAACAAGGTTCACAAGAATCGAACCGAACTCGAAAAGTCACAGCGATAACCAGATCGACCCACAACAAGATCACAGTTCATTCGGACGATGAAACCGAAATACAGAACAAGTTCAAAAAGTAACAACGAACACGAGCGAGTCGATAAAATTAAGAGAGAGAAAATGCAGAAGCCAAAAATAATACGGGTATTATATTCGACCTCTTCTAAAAGAAGTGTCGTCCCCTAAACTCACAACAACGAAATCAAGGAGACGACACAACAGGCAACCAACAGAAACATCCTTCAAAGGCCTCTCAAAGCCGATTCTGATATCTGTGCTGAAGCGCGAACTCCGAAAGTCTCGGTAGCCAATTCGCAAAAATGAATTCGGTGACCCTCGAGTCCACACTCGAAATGTGTTACTGACGAGAAGGACAAATTGCACGTACATTCCCCCGGCACATCACGGTTGAAACACCTCGGCTCGGCATACCGAAAATACAAATGCTAGATACAATGGGGCATAACGTCGCAAAACAACATAGCGGAGATGCCAACTCAGCACAATAAAGAATCATAACACATATCATATACAATGATTACCATCGTAAAGTAATATATACACATACACCACAGCAACGACGGTATCGTTCGGCGACCTCAACGACCCGAACGATAACCAGCACGTAATACAAACATCATGAAACAATCACATATGTACACCAACGTACAAACCCAAGCTTCAACATCTCACACTCGTGTGGCACACGCAATCCACCACGAGACGACAACCATTAAGTACCAGTTCACACCTCTCACAGAGGGCTAGTACAACAAATACGTGGCAACGCCTCAATGTTCATGCCACCAACTCGATCATATTCGGGAGTTAACATCATAGCGACAAAGCCAACATCATACATACATACCCAGCCCTCAAACGGGAATGGATAGGTTTTAAAAACGAAAACCTCATTTGGAAAATAATTTAGAAAAACACCGGTCGATCTTGAGTATCACCTTTCCAAAAAAAGTAAAAACGTGAAACATCGTTATCGAGACTTTGAAAATCATCTTGCGTTTGAACAAAAATGAGGACATCTTTCTTTTAGTGAAAAACTTTCAAAAATATTCGACCCTTGGGTCTAAGCAACTGCATTTGAGAATATCTCAAAATGTTTTTGGTCCTCAACTGGAAAATTTTTGAAATGTATTGCGGCATTAGAAAGCACCTTAAAAAAAACACCGCAAGAAAATAATTCGTTTTAAAAGTACGTCTCGAAATTTATTTTCTAAGATACTCAAGGTTTTCAAAAATAATTCAATGGGCTAGAATGCCCAAAAATTTCAGGTAATTACACGGAACATTATAACGCCGTGGGTCCCACGCCAGAACCCACCAGGCTAAAAACCATTTACAAAAACGTCAAAAAGCTGATGACGGTAATATTTCAAAAACTCACAAAATCCATTTACAAAATACTAAATTCCGTCATAAGAATTTCGCCAAAATGATCAAGGCCATAATGCCAAAAACTCGGTTAAGGGAATTGGTTTTCGAAATAAAACTCAGTCGGTAAAATACCGAAATCCATTACAAAAGAACTCACACAGCGGATAAAAGAAATAAAGTCAAACATGCACAAGACAGCAACACTACTCATCATATGAACGAAAAATGGGAGTCAAATAATCACATATCACGAAATCAAAATCCATAAGAGGATTCCGTCAATTAACTCATAATCATAAAAATAGCTCGTGTCACACGAGGCACAACACAAAGAAGGGAGACTTACATCCACAGGTCGCACGAAGATGATGATCGCCCACGATACTAATCACGACCAACCAACTCAGACGACGCGTCTCGACACGACTTAGTCACACAAAATCCGACAAGACAAAACTCAACAGACACCACTGACCCGACAGCCTAGGTTTCCACAACCTAATCTCCGATACCATTTATGTAACACCCCCAATCCGCTCAGGGATATTACACGCCGTAGACCCTCTCCTCGAGGATCTACGAGGCTGATAACTAAAATCAAACATCTAAACCTCGCCTTTAAGGCTAAAATGACTCAGTAGACCGACTTGGTCTTTCAATAATAACATACAACTCAATTCCAAACACATACCCACGCAGGGGTCAAAATACAATAAACTCCCGTACAACGGGGAAAAGATACTGCGGCGGAAAAGAAAATACAACTAGACCAAAAAGACATCAACAGATCCTCGTGTGATTAGTATCGTTCATCTTTCATCATCCTTCGTGCCGACCCTGTGCTATGCTCCAAAACCTGAATGCAAAAATAGACATCCACCCCCCGAATACTCGGGGGTTAGCAAAACTCCACTGTTTTTCTAGTGCAAGTACAAGTGCAAAAATACGAGCCATACAATACAAGTTCCAAGAACAATAATAATCAGGAATCCTCAAAGATCCAAACGTGAAGAAAAGTACTTCCCGAGGCAAGAGTTTGGGTAAACATTTCCAAAACCGAAAGATCGCAAATAAGGGAAACAATTTACAAAACAGTTTAAAATGCCATCGAGAGTTTTAATAGAAAACAATTTAGGATTATAAAATCCTGCTCTTTCAAAAAATCAATAGGGTCACAGCCCAAATGTTTTGTTTTCGCAAATAGGAAACCACCAACAATTTACAGGTGGTCGAGCCAACATCACGTGTCCTCAACGGACGTAAAATCAACGAAACATAATCACGCACGCGCATCGCCTAGGACCGGGACGCTACCACCGACATCCCACCCGAGGCCTCGAAGGACCCTCCCGAGCTGGCTAGCGAAACACATCACACACATCTCACGGTTGGATCAATCGCTTGTTGCATCCTGGCCACATGATCACATGCCATGTGCCACCGTAGATTATCTCAGGCTCTCACGGTTGGATCAATCACTTGTTGCATCCTGACCACATGATCACGTGCCATGTGTCACCGTAGACCTTCAACCATATCCACACATTCACACAAATAACATATCACATCAAGGATATTCAAACAATTCGCCCAGAGGCATCAAACACTTAGCAAAACACCACATCAATCCACAACGCACCGAAATGAAATAATATACGTCCAGACACAATACCAAGTGCAACATGAACACCAAGCATATACATAGAATTCACATAGTTATTCACGAACCACACCAATCACAAAACACATACGGTTTTGAAAGAGGGCCTTTAACGAGGCTAACCAAATCTTTTGAAAACTCATTTCAAACAAACAAACAAATCAAGATGATCACCAATCATCATATCCACGAAACAAGAAAAGTATGGACAAGGTACTTGCCTCGAATAAGAACAACGCGGAGAATCGACCGAAATAGGTTGGCACGAACCGACTACGAACTCGCCGACTCCACCGAACGACAATCCACAAAAAGAACTACGAACGAAAACAATAACAACGAAAATGAATTCCAAAGCACGACCCAAAGCCGCTAAATTCAAAGAACAAATGACGAAGGTTCAAGGATTTCCCCCAAAACGGCCAAGAACACGATTCGTCCCGTCAAAACCCGAAAACGGAATTCCAAGTTGAAATATGGATATACAATCCATAGAATATGTTTAACAACATCATTTAACCATAATCGATCCATCGAAAACGGATGAAAAACGAGATCGGGGATAAATCCCCCAAAAAGTCAATTCGAAGGAAATCAAGAAATATACTTCGATTCGACGAAGAACAATGGATTAAATGATGTTAAACACAAGAATACTACCAAGATTAATCATAACCATCATGAATTAATAAACAACACGGAACGAATCGGACAAAAATGCAAAAACCCCCAAATTCACGGAATTAGGGTTCTAAGGAAGATTACCTTGATTCGCTGGATCAAAGGATGATAACGGATGATTGATTGATGTTATGAACTCAAGAACTTTATGGATTTGTTGTTAAACAACATGGCTTCGTCACCCATGAATCGCCAGCCGCGGATGGAGAAGGAAGGAAATGAAAAACGAAGGGAAAAGTGGCTGGTCTGTCATATATATACTGGGCCGGAACTAGCGTGCGCTAGCCTTCCCGGACTAGCGTGCGCTATCGGCCAAGATCGCCGAGCACTCTCGCCATGGCCCGCATGACCCGGCACCACCGACCACCCCGCCGACCATAACTCGTCCGCCCGACTCCGCTAGCGTGCGCTACGGAAGCTCGCGCGCGCTAGCCGACTGGCCCAAAGAGCCACCGGACTAACAAACTTGCCTGTAACGACGCTAGTCGGCCGGCGACGTGCGCTACCACCGCCGGTTAGCGTGCGCTACGACCGGCGATGGCGTGCGCTACCCGCCGATCCCGACCGAGTCCGTAACCTCGTAATCCTCTCGTCCGCCCGAGAAGGCGTGCGTTGGTCGACCAAGCTAGCGTGCGCTACACCTGCCGGTTAGCGCGCGCAGCTGATCGGTCAAAAAACTTATCCTAAAAATAGGAGTTTTTGAGTCGCTCGCAAATATATACGAGGTAGAAGTAGTTTTGGTAAGTTCTACCAAGGTCTTTTCTCTCGAGGATTGTCCAATGCGCTTAGTATAATATTTTGTTACAAATTACGAGAAATAAATACTAAAATAGATTATTGGGTTTTTAAATATTAACTTAATTAAAATGCACTATGTTTAATTTAAACTATTTTTAATAAGACTTTTTAATAAGACTATTTTTAAGTAAGACTATTTTTAATACTACTATTTTTAAGAAGGCTATTTTTTTTTTAACTAGTGGAAATGAATAGGATTGAAATGAGTTGGGGATTTATAAAATCTAGGGGATTACGGGTTCATTAAATTAGGTTTTTAATTAAATATAGGAATTGATTTACACGGATATAAAAGAAAAACGAATGTTTATCGAGTAATCAACTTTTCACCTCTGTACTTTCGTAATCAAAGATGTCTTAACCACTTTCGCAATCTTAAGATGTTGATAACAAGATTAACACTTGATAGATTGAAGAGATATGTTTCCAATTCACTCAACAATCAATCAAGAAGATTTCATTAGTAGAAATAGGATATGATCAATCTCTATTTAAACCAATTAGTCTTTTTTGATCAAAATAGTGTAAATCAATCAAATACTCAATATATAACCTAATAGAAATCCCCTTCCCCTAGGAAGAAAGATTAGCTACTCATTGGTTTATACAAACTAAAATTATAATAGAAATAATTGATATACATAATATATATATATATATATATATATATATATATATATATATAAACTTTTAATTACTAGAACTTAATGACAATAGATAAAACTTATTTGAATATGATGAATCAAAGTGCAAGAAACAAACTTCAAAATATAACTTCAAACTTGCTTAAAGGTTACAAGCTTACCAAAATTGAAAGTAAAATACTAAGTGCTTATTGATCAAGCACTTTTCAATTACAAACTAAATGAAAGAAAAACTTCAAACCAAAAATAAAATACAAACTAAAATTGAAAGTTCTAAGGAAAATATATTGCTAAAGGAAAGGAGTATTTCTTAGCAAGAAGTTGAGGATTTCTTGGTAAGAATGTGGGTTGTTTTGCAATGGGTGAACATGTCCTTTTATAGGTGATTTTCAAGAATACAATTGATTATTTAATTCAAAATATCTATTGTAATATCATTTTTTTAATTCTTTGTTCACACTTCACCCATGTCTTTGAATTTTCAGATTTTTGACCAAAAAAATATCTTGTGGTTGATTTCACAAGTTGGTCAAAAGTGGACTAATTTTGAATGGCATCTTTAACACGGCGATGAAAAACGACCCAGTTTGCCCCGTGTTGTGCACCGTTTTGTGGTGACTCGGTCTCTTCCGGAATATGCGCGAGGACACGGCGCTAAATGCCGGCCGTGTGTGAAACGGCCCAAGACACGGCCTCTTTTGCGCCGTATGTGAAACGGCCACGTAACACGGTCCATTTTGCGCTGCTTTGTATGGTCGCTTGTCCTGGAAAAATTCCGTCGTTGGATTTGATCTTGTTTTCCGTCCTTTTGATGCTTCATGTCGAATCAGTAAAATAACCATTTTTAGCTCATGTTTGGACATATCAGTAAAATATATATTTTTAATCACAAATCAAGACAATTATGCCCTAAAAATGAATATTTTGTATATGAATTTTAGATCAATTATGCACTAATCAAATACCCCACACTTAAATTCTTGCTAGTCCCGAGCAAGACTCTTTATTAATCACACACAAAATAAAAATTAAAATAAGACATAAAATAAAAAAATAAAAAATAATACACACAAATTTAAGAAAAATTATTATATATAAAGATAAAAAGAGATCAAAATGCCATTAATACACAATAACCAACTTTATACAGTAGATAGAAAATGAATCAAGATTCAAAATAAATCTACTAACGATTTTGAAGTTAAAACACGGTTTTTATTTTTGTAATTCCAAAATGCAAGGTTTCCCCCCCTAAAGGTTGATTATTTCTTTCCCACTCGTGACTTCACACGACTCCCTTTAATGGTTGCTCTCGATCACTCGTTTATTTTTCGACTCAATATGAAGAAGAATTTCATCGGCGTCATCAAATATTGTGATTTTCACAAAATTGAGTGTATTGAAATTCACCGCTAATTAATTCAAATCGCTCATAAACTACATCCCTTTTAGTGATAGCTTTCACACCGTTATTTGCTAACGTGTAGCTCTTTTCACTAACACAAGTTCTATCTCATTATTTTTCTTTCGTAAAAAGGTGATAGATTTAACACCGTTATTTGCTAACGTGTAGCTCTTTTCACCAATTTTTCTGAGACGGCAGCTACGCACCAACAATGGTTAGTCCTTTATTTTTCGCAAAATTTAATACTTCCAAAATTAGGCAGCTGTTGCTGCTCAACACTTCTCCTTTTCGTCATTTATTTTTTTAGGTGATAGCTTTCACACCGTTATTTGCTAACGTGTAGCTCTTTTCACCAATGACTCCTTTTTTTTAGGGAATAGAATTTTTGCAGAAAATCATTTTTTAGTTAAGCATGAAAAATCAAAAACTCCACAAATTAAGTAAATTTCAGTTTTATTTTTCATCAACCAATTGATTCTTCTTTTCTCAAGGTAACGAATGACTCGATTTTATATGATAATTACAAGGTTTGGAAAGAGAGATTAAGGCTCAAAATTTTGGAATATACAATTTTTTTACCGGTTAAAACAATTTTAGAAGCTTGTATATAGCTAATTTATTGGTGTTATGGCCAGATCTAGAAATCTCACAAATCAAAATACTATAAATATATATATAAAAAAAAATTAAGGCAAATAACCAAATCAATCAAAACACACCAAAATTATTAAACAAACCACACCAAAATTACAACACACCAAAATACTAAAACAAACCACCCCCAAACTTGAAAATAAAACTGTCCTCAGTTTAAAAATAAAATAAAAAATAAAAATCAATGCGTAAAAGGTAATACTCCTGTTAAGAAAGTTGATGTCCGAGCCTAACGCCTTTTAGAATCTGCAAGAGAATAAATATACGAGGCACACACAAAAGAAAATAAAATATACTCGTAAGTATAACATAATTTTTTAGATGCGCATCAAGAAAGTCCGAAGAGTCGCCTTACGCTGCCATCAAAGTTTTTATAAAAGCAAAACACGAAATAAAAATTACAAAGAATACATAAATCGCGAATAGATGCGCGTCAAGAGATCAAGAAGAAACTCCTTAAGCCGCCATCATTTAGCACGATTATTACACACGACAGAAGTAAAAATACAAGAGGTCCGTCATGGGTTATCAAAGGGAGAGGAATGAATCCACTTTTCGCTTTCTCATGTAAAATCTTCTACCTGCATAATTTTAGCTAGAGTGGATCTGGTTGAGGAACAAATTCATTGAGTTTTTGATTAGTTCTTCTGGTGTTGTTGCAACGACTATGATTCGTTTTGCACGCTCGGAAATAAAGCCCTTTTCGGCAGAGTAGTCGATGAAAGACAGAAACCATCAAAGAAACCATTGACATTAAGCACTCCTATTGGTTTTTGATGAACATTTAGTCTGGCTCGTAACCACATGAAAAATTCCTCAAGGGTGCCAAAACCACGGGAAGGGCGATAAAGGCGCGAAATTATTTATCATGTGAGTTATGCGATCTTGCATATTCACAGATCTAAACTCATCTCCAATAGTTGACCGGTGATTTTACTTTCCAGAGGTTTTGGGATTACTCCCAACACTCTTACTCCTTCCATATAGTGTATGCACTCGTCCCATTAATCCTAGACTTCCTCCTCCGTAAACTACATGAATGCATTTTTCTCCTAAGGTACGACCTAAGTCGTGGGTCGCTTCAATGAAGCATGCCTCTTTTCCGTAACTAGATCCACCAAAAATGCAGACTGTAAAATTTTTGTGGAAGATGATGACTCCATTTTTGAAAAGAAATTTATTTAGAGAGAAAAAGAGAAAAGTACAAGTTTGAGGGATGAATAAAAGAAACAAGCACAAAGGTTATTTATAGAAGAAAAGATGAGGAAAAATTGTTTAACAAGTTTGTGATTGCGTTTGATTGTGCTTCAACTACTCAATAGAATAATGAAAGCTTTTATCGCGTATCACATTTTTATTCGTAAAATCTCACCACACGACAAAAATAAAAGATACTTATGCGTATGTACGGAGTTGTGATTGTGGCTCACATCTTCCTCTCGATTTTATGTTCGAAACGGCTTAAACGCCTTCTATGAGTCGGGAGAAGCTTCCCATCCAATTTTCTTACAAATTGGCAAACAGGTCTTTTAACGTCGATTCCCAAGACGTTGTTCATATTCTGGTTTAAATTTATTCCACAAACATTGAATTCCGTAATACACAAGTCCACTAGGATGCGTGTCAAGAGAAATTTCGATATTATCTAAATTCTCCTTATTCGGACCATCATTAATGAACCGAATTTTATCTTCTCTGTTTGTAGATGGAATTCCTAAAGATCGACATTTTGCATTACGTTCCATCTAGCACATTTATAGCAAACGGCTAGAATCTTTGCTCGTCGCTTGGCATATGAACTTTTCCAAGCCCTGTAAGAATCTAGTTGGTGTTTCGTGAATTCACCTTCTATTCTTACTTTGGCTTCGATAATGAATCTTATGTCAAAAGGTATGCTTTTATTCATAAGCAACCTCATCCTTTCAAGCCTTGTCTTGTAAATCTTTAAAATTGCATTTTTGCTTAGAAAGGGAAATCTTTTTCAATTTTATACAATGTTTCTTCCATGACAAAAAAAAATTAAAATGAAAAACGATAAAATATCTACAAATATCGCTTGTTTGGGAAACCGAAAATCCGACTTTAATAGTCACGAGTACCGTTATCCGCCACTTGACCGAAAAAATTATATTTGGCCTAAAACAATCCGCAACGGCGCCAAAATTTGATCACCAAAAACTTATCCTAAAAATAGGAGTTTTTGAGTCGCCGCAAATATATACGAGGTAGAAGTAGTTTTGGTAAGTTCTACCAAGGTCTTTTCTCGAGGATTGTCCAACAAGCTTCGTATAATATTTTGTTACAAATTACGAGAAATAAATACTAAAATAGATTATTGGGTTTTAAATATTAACTTAATTAAAATGCACTATGTTTAATTTAAACTATTTTTAATAAGACATTTTAATAAGACTATTTTTAAGTAAGACTATTTTTAATACTACTATTTTTAAGAAGACTATTTTTTTTTAACTAGTGGAAATGAATAGGATTGAAATGAGTTGGGGATTTATAAAATCTAGGGGATTACGGGTTCATTAAATTAGGTTTTTAATTAAGTATAGGAATTGATTTACACGGATATAAAAGAAAAACGAATGTTTATCGAGTAATCAACTTTTCACCTCTGTACTTTCGTAATCAAAGATGTCTTAACCACTTTCGCAATCTTAAGATGTTGATAACAAGATTAACACTTGATAGATTGAAGAGATATGTTTCCAATTCACTCAACAATCAATCAAGAAGATTTCATTAGTAGAAATAGGATATGATCAATCTCTATTTAAACCAATTAGTCTTTTTTGATCAAAATAGTGTAAATCAATCAAATACTCAATATATAACCTAATAGAAATCCCCCTTCCCCTAGGAAGAAAGATTAGCTACTCATTGGTTTATACAAACTAAAATTATAATAGAAATAATTGATATACATAATATATATATATAAACTTTTAATTACTAGAACTTAATGACAATAGATAAAACTTATTTGAATATGATGAATCAAAGTGCAAGAAACAAACTTCAAAATATAACTTCAAACTTGCTTAAAGGTTACAAGCTTACCAAAATTGAAAGTAAAATACTAAGTGCTTATTGATCAAGCACTTTTCAATTACAAACTAAATGAAAGAAAAACTTCAAACCAAAAATAAAATACAAACTAAAATTGAAAGTTCTAAGGAAAATATATTGCTAAAGGAAAGGAGTATTTCTTAGCAAGAAGTTGAGGATTTCTTGGTAAGAATGTGGGTTGTTTTGCAATGGGTGAACATGTCCTTTTATAGGTGATTTTCAAGAATACAATTGATTATTTAATTCAAAATATCTATTGTAATATCATTTTTTTAATTCTTTGTTCACACTTCACCCATGTCTTTGAATTTTCAGATTTTTGACCAAAAATATCTTGTGGTTGATTTCACAAGTTGGTCAAAAGTGGACTAATTTTGCATGGCATCTCGAAACACGGCGATGAAAAACGACCCAGTTGCCCGTGTTGTGCACCGCTTTGTGGTGACTCGGTCTCTTCCGGAATATGCGCGAGGACACGGCGCTAAATGCCGGCCGTGTGAAACGCCCAAGACACGGCCTCTTTTGCGCCGTATGTGAAACGGCCGGCGTAACACGGTCCATTTTGCGTGCTTTTGTATGGTCGCTTGTCCCGAAAAATTCCCGTTGGATTTGATCTTGTTTTCCGTCCTTTTTGATGCTTCATGTCGATGTCAGAAATAACCATTTTTAGCTCATGTTTGGACATATCTCGTAAAATATATATTTTTAATCACAAATCGATACAATTATGCCGGAAAAATGAATATTTTGTATATGAATTTTAGATCAATTATGCACTAATCAAAGACCTTCCGGCGATGGCGTGCGCTCACGGTTCTCGCCAGATCTGTCCGGCCGGTGCCCGCAATCGTCCGGCCAGTCCCGCAACCGTCCGGCCAGTCCCGCAACCGCCAGGGCTCGACGACCCGATTACCGAAAACGCACGGAACGAACACGACGAAAAGTTCGCGGACGACATCAATGACCCAAAATGAAAACATAATACCATAATTAATCATACGCGACCAAGAAACGGGTCGAGACAACAATTACAGATACGGATACCCGTAACTTTCAAGAAATTACAAAATGGCCCAAAACGCCCGAAAATCACGATACGTGATTGAATAACCAAACTGAAGTTCACAACACGTATAACAAAGTTAAACGAACTTACGGAAACTCAAACAAGAAGCTGACCGAGATTCGCAAGAATCGAACTCAAGTGCGGAAAAGTCGCTAAAAAGCACGGAACTCAACAAAACGACACCGAAACGAACTCGGATGTCAAAAAGTGTAGAATTAATCATTCTCATAATAATGAAACGGTCATGAGCGAGTCATCAAAACGGACTTCGGCCGAAAAAAGAAATTTACCGAAAATCGAAAATTGCGAATATTACATGTGATCCTAGTACTTCTCCCCTTTCTTTTTCGAGGAACAGTGTCCTTCGAACCAATAGGTCTACCACGCTTTTGTCGTGGGGCATCATCATCCATTTTTGTGTCATTAGGAACAACGATCCTGGCTGGAGCATTCACAGCTGGAATGTAAGACTTTGTTACCTTACTTGCATCATTAAATGCACCAGGAAGTCTATTAGCAATATTTTGTAAATGGATGATTCTTTTCACCTCATTTTCACATTCTGTAATACGTGGATCTAGGTGGGATAAGCTTTGTACATTCCAGGAGACATCCTCAACTGGTTTTTGTTCATCTTTGTTAAGAACAGTCTTATCCCTGCCAATTGATGGAAACATCGTCTCATCGAAATGACAATCGAAAAACCGAGCGGTAAATAAATCACCCGTTGTTGGTTCTAAATACCGAATTATTGATGGGGAATCAAATCCAACGTATATGCCAAGCCGGCGTTGAGGACCCATTTTTGTCCTTTGAGGAGGTAGAATTGGCACATGAACAGCACATCCGAATGTGCGTAAGTGCAAAATATTCGGCTCAAGGCCTAGAGTTAAGTGCATTGGGGAGTGCATATGATAAGCAGTGGGGCGTAATCTGATGAGTGCTGATGCATGTAATACTGCATGACCCCACACTGCACTAGTGAGTTTTGATCTCATTAATAATGTACGAGCAATAATTTGAAGTCGTTTGATCAAGCATTCAGCCAATCCATTCTGGGTGTGAACATGTGCTACTGGGTGCTCAACATTAATTCCCAGTGCTTCACAATAATCATCAAAAGTTCTTGATGTGAATTTTCCGGCATTATCGATTCTTATATTTTTATAGGATATTCAGGAAAATGTGCTCGGAGTTTAATAATTTGGGACAAGAGTCGTGCAAAAGCAACATTTCTGGTAGATAATAAACATATGTGGGACCATATGGATGATGCATCTATTAAGACCATAAAATATCGGAATGGTCTACTTGCTGGATGTATTGGTCCACAAATATCACCATGAATGCATTGTAAAAATGATGGTGATTCATAACCAACCTTTTCCATAGAAGGTGTAGTAATAAGTTTTCCACGTGAACATGATTCACAAAAATAATCTTTGGACATTAGCATTTTTATGCCCTTTAATGGATGTCCATGAGTATTTTCAATAATCCTGCATAACATAGAAGTTCCTGGGTGCCCAAGGCGATCATGCCATAACCCAAATATATCAGGATTCACCAGCTTCCAAGCCATGGTAGCATAGGTTTCAAAAGCTCGAATAGGAACACAATACAGTCCAGAAGTAGTTGCTTCAATTTTCTCGTGGACAAGTCGAGTTTCCATTTTATAGGATGTAATATAGAGATGTTCTTTATTTTCAATCACTGTTTCCAAGTGATAGCCATTTCGGCGTCCATCCTTAAAACTCAACAGATTTCTTTTTGATCTACCAGATAATAACGCATTTTCAATGTGTAAAATTGTTCCATTAGGCAACATCACAGTTGCATTCCCGGAGCCATCAATAATCTCTATGGGACCAGATATAGTTGTAACGTGCATCTTGCATAATTTCATGCTCGAAATATGCTTTATTTGTAAATATTGAGTGCGTTGTTGCACTATCAACAAGACAATTGTGTATCTGTTCGATACTTTCCATTTGTATTCCTGTTCAATCAAATCATCACATAATAAATATTTAAGACATGAAACATTTTTCTTATTGATAATGGAAATGTAAACATACATATTTTTTTTTTAATAATACATTTTTGTATGTATCATTAGTGCTGATACAATGCCAACAATATAAATGATAAATGAAACACCAATCCAGAATAATTCTGGAGAGAAGTCTTTGCTAAACATCAGTATTATGATCATGCTGATCATTGTGAAAATAAAGATGAGAGATCCGTTAATCATTTTCGAAGAAAATCGGATGAAGATACTTAAGAATTTCTACAAAATGGTAGAGAATATGAGTGAGTTGTTGAATAAAATATGTGCATATTTATAGAATCAAAAATTACTATTACTAGCCGTTTATAGCCGTTGGAAGTGGGAGAAATTTAATATAAAAATATAGATGATTTTATTGATGTTTATATTATACATAAAGAAACACACACAAAAACAACTGGGGTATTACAAGCCAGAAAGTAAATATACGACATATATTGCATAAATATTTTATTTTCAGCCATTCATCGTCATGTGCCACTGAACCAGGATCTTCAAGGAAATCTGCTAGCTCAAGTGATTTCCAGTCCTGGTCAGGATTTTCATCAAATATATTCCCAGATGTGTTGGCCTCAATAACTTTGGATGGCTCGAATGATTCGGTGGTATGAGCCTGGGCATCTTTGCCTTTATTTTTTATTGATGCCTGATATGAATCCACACGGTGTTGGGAAGTACGACAATATTTAGCCCAATGTCCAGTTATACCACATCTACGACATGGATCATCGCCAGAATTTTCCATAGGCATTTTTCCCTTATCACGATGTCCGTGAATTGATTGTCTTGGTCTGTCGGAATATTTATTTTGACGGGAATAATGATAATTATCACGATTATTATAGTTACGTCCGCCGCGGTCATTTTTGTAATTATTTTGACGGTAGCCACCACGTCCGCCACTTTCCGGGTTCCACGCTCGGGTCTATTTTCACGGCTCTTGAATCGGCCGGAAGCTCTACCAGAGCTGGTATGTGCTTCAGGTTCGACACGGGACCCAGAAGGTCGTAGTTCATGATTTTTTAATAATAACTCATTTGTCTTCTCAGCCGTGAGAAGAACTGAGATTAGCTCAGAATATGTTTAAAATTGTCGTTGCCTGTATTGTTGTTGAAGCACCATATTTGAGGAATGCATCGTGGTGAATGTTTTTTCCATCTTATCAGTCTCAGATAGCTGTGTACCGCACAAGGTCAGTCGAGACTCACATTTGAATAAGGCTGAATTATAATCAACAGATTTAAAATCTTGCAATCTTAGTAGTTGTCATTCATATTGAGCCTGCGGCAATATTACAGTTCTGGTGTGATCAAATCTGTCTTTGAACTTCTTCCAGAGCTCAGAAGGCCTTTCAATTTGTATATATTCATTCTTCAGATCCTCGGATAAATGATGGCGCATGAATATCATTGCATTTGCCTCATTTTTAATATCGGCATCAGCAAGTTCCACATATTCCAAGGTAGTAGCCAATCCCATACCTTGGAGGTGCAATTTAACATCAAGGCACCATGATAGATAGTTATTTCCAGTGACATCGAGGATGTGAAATTTTTTGTTAATTCCGGCCATTTTTTTTCTACAAGAATAAAAACGAGTTAGTATAAATAAATTCAAACTCGAATATTACTAACATTTTTCGAGCAATAATTCGTGCTGATAACGTGTTATAAAACTAATATTAAGCAAGACTATTATTGAAGATAATAATAGTATAAAATAAAAAAAATAACAAGGGAACAAGTAGGGAGGAAATGAGATGAAATTTTATTACTCTTTCTTTTGTGTGTGTAATTTCTTCATTTCCATAACCACATATTTATAGTAACAAATATGGCACTATTACAATCACAAGTTTTGTTACTATTACATCACAAGATTTGCTACAATTTGTCTTGTGATAACAATTAATGCTAAAGTCCAAAATGATATTATAACAATATATATATATATATATAATTTTGGGGGGCTTGATCCAACTACTAATGACCACCGACAAATGTCTTCACCAACCACTAGTCAGTAGATTTTTTTATACTCCCTCCGTCCCAGACTTAATTGCTATATTTTTCTGAACACGGGTATTAATGTTGATTATTAGTATTGTGTAATAAAGTGATATTTTAAGAGGGGTAATAATGGAAATCTGAAATCATATTAGTATTGTGTGTTTAATTAGGTGAACCATAATGGCATTTTATGGTAAATATATGATCATTGTGGGTATATATTTAGACGGAATGATTGATTTATTTCCTTTTATCGTAAGTAGCAGTTAAGTATGGAACGGACCAAAATAAAAAAATACAATTAAGTATAGAACGGAAGGAGTATTATTTTCGTGATGACTATTTTAGTGGCTAATTCGTTTTAAACTATTAAAATATTTTCATTATGTATGAAGATTGAATATACTTATTTCTAAGACATAACGATATACAATACAAAATAATGACATACATGTGTAATTTTTATATTAAGAGATAATATATTTACGTTTTGTAATTCTCGTATATTCCACGAATTTTCTACTAGTATACGTAAAAAAAAAAAAAAAAAAAAAAAAAAACTATAACCGATGAGCATATAGCTGAATCTCTGAAGAAATGACGAATGTTCTATTTATAAAACTATAACGAACATATACTGTTACAAACAAATAAATATTCGTTTGAGAACGATTTTCCCTCTATAAACAATGAATATCCGGCTAAATTTTTTGTCTCCGAAAACAATCAATAAACATTATGTTAAAAATAATCAAAATCCAGTAATAAAAAAAATGAATTTTATTTGAATATCATATCAGCATCTCTAAGCACCAACCTGTGACATGGAAGGGAATCCGTCACATTACGGCCAAAAACATAACAAAACAAACAACTAATTCATAGTTGTTGAATACTTGAGAGAACTTATAAATTTCATATAAAGGGAATTGCAATAACAATATTAGCTTACGCACCATCGTAAGGGTGAAATGGACTAGGGCTGCAAACGAGCCGAGCCGATTTTTGGCTTTTTAACGAGCAATTCTTGTTACTACTCACTCGAGCTCGAGCTCGACTCGAGCAGTATTGTTAAGGGCTAGCTCGCTAGCATTTTTTTTGTTAAGAATAATAAAAAACTGTGTAGTCCAATAAATGTTAATAAATAATTAAAATATTATGGATATTCATACATATATAACAAAAATTTAAAAGAAAAATAATTTAAATGCCCGGGAGCTCACAAGCTAGGTATTCACGAGCTCAAGCTCGAGCTCGTGAGCTCATGAGCAGTATTCTCGAGCGCTTGCGAACAACTTGGCTCGTTTGCAGCCCTAAAACTGACAATTCAATTAAGAAAATAAAAAGACCCATATAAAAATGACTCGAAAGTACTTTTTGAAAAGATGAACAACCATTTTAACTTGATAACACTTTCCAGAAAAAGAATATAAGGGCTTATAATATATCCCAAAGAATCATGATGCCGGTTTACCTTATCGCTTGGCGAGGTAAAAACTTCGTTGACAGCCTCAAAAACTTCTTCAATTGGTTTAGCAGCATCAATCTGAATTTATTTAAAAAAAAAAACGGTAAAACACTTCTGAAATCTGGCGGCCCGACATGTATACTTTTCACTATTAGAAATGATTTGTTTATTACAAGAAATATTATTCTTAA
Organism: Orobanche coerulescens; assembly: GCA_033398695.1. Lineage (NCBI taxonomy): Eukaryota > Viridiplantae > Streptophyta > Magnoliopsida > Lamiales > Orobanchaceae > Orobanche > Orobanche coerulescens. Next base: position 166,669,683 of record CM065811.1, read on the forward strand.
AACCGAAAAATATCAGTTCCAAACGTCAGACGGTCTGATAACACTAGTTTCTGTAAAATAGAATTTACCTTTCGGACCTTCCCTTTGGAATCGTAATACTCGATCACCGGGAAGCTAGATTCCATATACACCTTAAATCTTTTCTTTATTGTCTCGATATTATCGTCGTCTCTACCCTTCAACCAGCAAAAAAGAAAGAAAAGAAAACACAAAAGATATCTATATGAAGACAACAGAAACACATGTACATAATTTTGATTAGAATTGCAGTAGAATATGTGTAAAAACCTGGTTTCTATTTAACAAACGCTTCTCCATTTCCTCCTCTGAACAGTTGAAGAAAAGCACGAATTCTGGCTCAATTCCAGTCTATAAAACAAGAATACCGAAAGGTAAAAAAACTTGTCTATTATGAACAGCATATAGACTCCTTAAGCAAATTCAAAGCAATCAAGTTTCGTTTTAAGGAATAATTAGAAAAACTACCCCTGAAGGATGTGGTAATTACAAAAAAAAAAAAAAAAAAAAAAAACAGCTAGCTTCAAGAGTTACAAGAAGCACCCACGAGGCCATAGTTGTGAATAGCCGCTATAGCCAGCGCTATAGCGCTTAGCGACGCGAAGCGCCTCCTCCTCGCTATTAGGCGCTACCTGCTATGGCCTTTCGGATGGCGCCCGCTATCAGCGCTTTATGCGCTATAGCGCTACTTTCCATAGCGCCTAATAGCGGCGCTATTTGTTTTAATTGCTGCCCAGAGTTTTATTTGCGTTCTTTTTTTTTTTTTTTTCGCGCAACGTTTCTGTTTTTCATAACACATTTTTGTTTGTTAGACATTTTGAAATAAATAAAACGTTAGCCCCTCACCTCTATCTGGTAATCGACTATAAACACAAACCCTAAATTCCGCTGCGCTCCCGGGAAGAAAAAGGCACCAAGAAAAATCCCGCTAAGTCTCTTCCATATCGAAGGCGCCACCAGCTTCACATGCGCATCGATTCACGTCGGCGGCGCTCAGCTCACTTCACCGGAGGCCAGCCTCTCCTCTCCTCTAAGGCGACGACATCTAAGTCCAAAGGAAAAAAGAAAGTTTCAGCAGTTTCTACACTCACCCTTATTGATGAAGAGGAGGAAGAGGACGAGGAGTTCAACTTTGATGAAGAAAGTGAAGAAGAGAATGATATTGAGGGTTATGAACTTCCAAATGAAGAAGATGATCTTGATCTTGATGAAGAAGAAGATGAATAATGATTTTTATATTATTGTTTTTGTAGTATTCGAAGTACTTTTGTGTTGTGTTTTGAACTTATATTTGTTTTATTTTTCAATTTATGCATGAAGTCTGAATTATTTTTAATATATGTCATATATTATGTATTTATATACTTATAGCGCTTTATTTTCAAATAGCCCTCGCTATTGGCATCGCTATGCGCTATAGCCATCGGGGACCTTGTCGCTATTCGCTATTCACAACTATGCACGAGGCTTGATTCTGCTTACATTTCGATCCATCAGTTATCTGACCTGATGGAATTTTCTGACATAATCAAAATATATTACAATTACACCCCTCAACTTTTTAAATACCACAAATAGGCGCAATTCTCCGTATGGCAATTTGTAACAATAAAAAAAGTTGAGAATGTAAATATAAATATAAGACGCAAATGTGAGATTATTTATAATTTTAAGAAAAGTTGAGGGATATAATGTGAGAGGGTTGTCTCCCACACTTATATGAAATCGATGTGAGATATCATATCATATGATACAACTTTAAAAATATATGATAACAATAATCTGTGTTAGCTCCACTAACGACATGTGCAAAGTTAAAATAAGCATAACCTCAAGGGTGTTTTTTTTTTTTTGTAGTTTAAGTTAGCTGCCTTGGTTTTTTGTTATTTTGGCCAAACCTCAACAGGGGGTAGAGAGAGAGAGAGATGGGATTTACGACACACTCAAATGCTGCACGATTCTCCTCATTACGGGGAAAACCATCAATGAGGAATTTGTCATTTCCACTATCTTCCATTGCTCGTTGGAGAAGCTTAATTGTTACCTCCGACGGGACAATTTTTCCTTCCTTAATCATGTTCTTAATCATTGTCCTACATATCATGAGATATTTAACGGGAGGGGGGGGGGGGGGGGAAATTGAGAAACCATAAGCATAAAAAGGAACCTCGAATGATAAAAACAAAATTATATAAAAAACACCAATGATGTTTTATGCAGCCTAAACTTTCAAAAGATAATTGTAACCAAAGACTTCACATCTATCTTCCCAAGAGACTTCATCAGATTCCAAAATATTGTCTTCTTCACGAGATATAAAGGTTCATGAATCAATTCGAGGATAAACAAACAGTGATTAAACATAAATCACATATTCTCCTTCGAAATTTTATTAGTCATCCATTTTTGATGAGAATTCAGTTCACATAATAAATATAGGGGTAACTAAAGAAAATACCCATGAAATATAGCCAAATACAACATATATCCAACTAACTTCTCAAAAAAATACACAAAAAACCTTGATATACTCTCTCCGTCCAAAAAATTGACACATTTGGGATGGCACGCGTTTTAATAGAAGTTGGTGGAAAGTTGTGTAAAGTTTGTAAGAAAAAATTGTGTGAGTGGAGTTGTAGGCCCAACAATAAATAAATGAGTATTGTGCATTGGTGTTACGGCGCTCGACTAGTCCCGACTAGTCGTCGATTAATCGACCAGGCGGTTGAGGACCGTCGCCGTGCGACTCCGACTCGCCTGGTGTAGATATTTCGCCCGACTTGACCGACATGGGTCGTCTAGTCGATTACTTGGATCGACCGGGCGACGACTAGGGTCCAACCTTGACCCGTGGCAGAGTATTTAAGAAAAAAAAAACGTTATTCTCAAACCTAATTGCAAAGCCGAGTCAGCCGACTAAAGCGACTCCACTTCGGCCCCGTCGTCGAGTCCCAATCTGAAGTGACTACCGCGTGAAGCCATTTTTTCTTCCGACGATTCCCGATTTGCTGTACAAAGTACAAAGTTACAAACCAACCTACTTATTTCATCCGCCGAGTTCCATTTTGCTGTATAGATATTAATATTATATACATATATATATATGTATACAAATATTATATACATGGGGCGCGTTCTATGCAGTACCGATATTAGATGCAGTACTTTACAGTACTAATTTATGCATGAGTTTTGTACTAATTATGCATGAAATATATGCATTTCATGCATCAAAATTTCAATGCATTAATTCTCACAAAAAATTGATGCATATAATCTAATATTTTAATGCATCGATATTTTGATGCATATATTGCATATTTTAATGCATTGAAATTTTGATGCACGAAATGCATATATTTCATGCATAATTAGTACAAAACGCATGCATAAATTCATATTGTAAAGTAATGGATTGAAATTTTGATGCACGAAATGCATATATTTCATGCATAATTAGTACAAAACTAATGCATAAATTAGTACTGTAAAGTACTACATCTAATATTGGTACTGCATAGAACGCGTCACTATATATATATATATATATATATATATATATATATATATAGAGAGAGAGAGAGAGAGAGAGAATTCGGGAAGGAAGGTGACACCTTCTTTTTTTTGTGAGGTGCCCGCCACGTGTCATGTTCTGATTGGAGGTGAGTGTTTTAATTATAACACTCACCCACCAAGTGTTGTGGGCCAGCCGGGTGAGTGTTATAATTAAAACACTCACCTCCAATCAGAACATGACACGTGGCGGGCACCTCACAAAAAAAAGAAGGTGTCACCCTATATCCCGAACTCTCTATATATATATATATATATATATATATTAGTATACATATAATAAGTATATGTATATTCTATAATCATTGATTCAGTATATAAATTATAAAATTAGTGTTTATAATATTATATATATAAAAATTATTTATATTTATTAGTCAACTAGTTTACGACTCGCCATGCCGTACCTCCGTCGACCCGACTAGACTTCCCGCTGTAAAAACCATGGTTGTGTGGGATCTATTACTAAAAAGGAAATGTGGCAAATTTTTTGTGGACGGACTGAAAAGAAAATTGTGGCAATTTTTTCGTGGACAGAGGGAGTATTATATTTTTATGTTTATGAACAGCACCTACTGAAAGTGTTTTTGTAATTAACCCTTATAATTCTGAAAGATATTTACGTGTGTATGCAATAAGATTAATCCTCAGTTGTAGTATTTGTAATTAATCCTAATAGACAAATCATCAATGCAACAATACAAGGTCTGTACCCATTTTCAGAACCAGAGTCTCTCTCTGCTCGGAGAAGATCGCCGGCACTTAGATGAGTATAACCAAAATGTTTGACAATATTTTCACACTGAGTACCCTTACCACTGCCAGGCCCACCTGCTCAAATTTAAACATGAAAAATAAAATAATAAAAGAAATTATCAAGAAAGTTGTGAAGGAGCATGAGACGTGACAAACATCGACAATCTTGATAAGATAACGAAAACAAATTCCAGCCCCCGAAACTTTTATTAACTTCAGCGCACAGAGGTCAACTTCTTCAAAAAATATAAGTGTTCGGTATTAATTTGGAAACTGAAGCACTCACCTAAGACAAAAACCACCTTGAACTTTTTATTGGTGTCTGAGCTTCCATTTGCTTCCTGCACCAAAGTTAACTTGCATAACATCACTCGTACAATAGCCAAAAAGGCTAAATCTCGACTATGTTCTACCAGATTTCGCCAAATGTCCTCTTTAGCAATATCTACAAAGGACCTATTGTGCTGTCATATAGGCCGATAATAGCGTCATATCAAATGCGTTCTACAAATAAATGTGTAAAGAATACAATACTATATGCGGTATTTCTTGACTTAATTAATTAGAGAGTCCCATGAATTAATATTAATCATAGTCAAAACACAACATAGAATAAGCAGACTGAGTCTTCTATCTCTATCAAAGTCATCAAAATCGGAAATCCTAATACATGCAACTTCTGCTCAACTTCAAGCTTCTATCTAACGTAACTTCATAAAATGTGAAAAATAGTATCAGTCTACTCTGCTTAGAAAATGTGATGACAAACCTCACAAAATAAAAAAGCATTAACCATGGTTTCCTCACTCACGCACTCTTTCCGAAGCTTCCAAGGATAATGTATCCCATATTGAAGGGTATCTTTGAATGCGGCCCTCAGAGAAACTGAAGGGTATATCACTCAATCTATAGTTGAGGAGACTGACATTAATGTTCGAGCTTGTGATCTTTCGATTTGTTATGGTGATGACGGTATACATCTTTATTGTATTGTCCTCATTATTTATTTCTTTCCAATTATCTTCAGGTACCATGTATGAAGTCCTAGAAGAGTTATTATGTGATCCCGGCGACATCCATGACAAGTAGGTAAAATGAATAAGATAGTTACTAATGAAAATGAGTTGGAAACTTAGGGAATGAAAGTAGCATTTCTTTACATCATTGATAACCTTTTCCCCCGGTGCTGTAAGCCCCCATCAAATCTCTTTTGTTAATACTTAAGGTGTTACACTATGTTTTGTATTAATGTCTAAGAATGTTAATTGTGAATATTTGTGAAAATATGCAGACTTTCTGCAGTATGAAGTCCCAGAAAAGATGTCATGTGATCCCAGCGACATCCGAGACGAGAAGTTAAATTGCATAGGGTAGCTAGTTACTAATGAAAATTAATTGCAAACTTAAGAGATGGAAGATTTGGAACTAATATTTGTTTACATCACCGGTTACTTTTTTTCTTGGTGTTCTAAGCCCCATCCAAGTCTTTTGCTATAATGTGTTATAGCAAAAGAGAGTTGAATGTTAGTTTTAGCAAAAGAGACTTGGATGTGGGCTAACAACACCAGGAAAAATAAATCATCAGTGATGTAAACAAACGCGACTTCCATATCTTCATGCCTTAAGTTTACAAGTATTTTTCATTAGTAACTAACTATCTTATTTAATTTACCTACTCGTCACGGATGTCGTTGGGATCACATAACAACTCTTTTGGGACTGCATACTCAAAAAGTATGCATATTACCACAAATAGTCGCAGTTAGCCATTCTCATACATTAATACAAAAATAGAGTGTAACATCTTAGTTTTAGCAAGAGACTTGGATGGGGACTTGCAGCACCATGGGAAAAAAAAGTCATCAATGATGTAAACAAATATTAATTCCATATGTTTCATCCCCTAAGTTTCCAACTAATATACATTAGTAACTAGCTATCTTATTCATTTTATCTACGCGTCAAGGATGTGGCTGGGATCACATAAGGGATCACATAACATCCCATAACAGCTCTTCTGGGCTTCATACCTAGTGAAGACAATTCAAAGGAAAAAAATGACAATGAAATAATAATGAGGACAAATACAAAATTACAGATGCATATCATCATCACCTTAACAAATCGATATATCACAAGCTCGAACATTAACGCCAGCCTCCTCAACTATAAACCGAGCAATATACCCTTCGGTTACCTTTGGAGTTTCCATGAGTTGAGCGTCCGACAAAAAGATGCATTTTGTTGTTATGAGTAGTATCTAACGAGTTTTATAACTCCTCCTTAGTTGTGTAGTATACCGTCTCAAAGTACCTCTGATTCTGGTGCAGATCGATCTGGTCGTTTTCGCTCTACCTAGAAGTCTTGACCAAGAAACACATATTGTCCGTTCCTTCTCATTGCACTACAATCACACTCCACCCTCGTCGGCACCGGGAGTAACATGTCCACATCTGTATACTATCGTTTCACAGCGGATGCAAGAATATGGAGAGTATATTGAAGATGAGAGTCAATCGGAGATCACATTAAGAAAATGTATGATAAATGGAGGGAACTTAAAATTTAGGGTACTTAATTACCCGTCATGAAGCAGCAAGAAAGCTAGTAGCTTCTATGCCACCAAAATTAAAGTTATTGACATAGTGTTTAAGACGAGCATGTAAGAGTTCTAGTCGGCAGGCCACCAAGCATCAACTATAGAACCCATTTGTGTAGATGATTTTTCTTCTGAGGAGGAACAAATGGAAGAGTTTATGTGTGAGAGTAGCGTAGGTAGCAACTAATGATGTGATGGCTTAGACGTAGTATTAGTAGGATGTTTGCTTTACGTTAATCTTAACTAGTAGGTGATTCCCGACGGCGAGAATAGGACTCGCTAGATTGATAGGCATTACTCATAATAACAAGGTGCGTCTTCTTTTCCGGAGCCGAGTAAATACCAAAGTTAAGTGTGCTTGTTTTGGAGCAATAAAGCAATGGGTGACATGTGACAAGCGTGTCAGAATGCGTGTGAGTGAGGATATAGCAAGCTGAAAAGACGTGTTGTTATGATGGATATGATCATCAGTTACAGATCATCAAGCAATCTTAAAAGCATAACACCGTTCAAATGTTGTGACAGCAGAAAGCATTGCATGGTCTGGACTTCGGATCCAGCAGAGTTGTCAGTGGCGAATAGTGACCTGTAGCACTCAGGGCACCGCTATCCGCTATTTTCGGCTATTTGGCCGCTAAAAGGCCATAACGACACTATAAGTCTATAACCCACCTAGCGATGAGGGACTGCTACGCGTCGCTAAACGCAATAGCATAGCTAAACGCCGCTATTGATAACTATGGGATCCAGATTTCTACTTTTATCCGTCTTTAATTTAATCTCAGCATACCCAAATTCCAAGTTGGGCTTTCGGTTGCAACTTAAATGTTAACTCAGCTAGCAGAACCCAATCAAGAAAAACATAGAATCAAGATTAAAAAGAAACACCTTGTTTGCAGCATCAACCACAGTCCCCATGATTGTCTACTTCAGTAATTCAGATGAAATAAACTGCATAGATAAGATAGAACATTCAACAAAGAGAAACATGAAGAGAATCTACGAATAGGATCCAATAAAACTGATCAGTTGCAGAATACATCATACATGTTATTTTTGCTATAAAAGTTCATGTGATGTTTCAAACTAATTAACAATAAAAGTCATTGTTGAAGCATTTATCTCACGTCGGGAAAATACAAGTCTTGCACTCAATATATAAAGATCCTGGACTACTCCCATTACCAATTGGTTTTGAGATGGGGTTGCCACAAGTCAAGGCATGGCAGCATCAAAGCAAAGTTCAAAAAAGATTGCACGGATATGTTAAAGCATATTAAAAAGGAAAACCGAACGATACCAAATTCGGTCTCCAAAATATGAACACCGTTTGTTTTCGGAAAATCTTGAATGAGACTAAACATTTTAGGTTTGACAAAGAGAGGGGCATTTGGGTCATTAAATTAGCATCTTAAACACCACATAGGACGCTGGTCCGACCAACTCAGGATCTTACATTGAGCTTGAGCCTGCTCACAGGTTTTTATGCATACCCCAAGCTTCAGAACTCGTACCTCTAAATTAAGTAGGTCAAGGTGTTCCTTGCTGGTCATGACCAAGAGGTACGGGGTTCGCATCTGAGCATCTGAGGGCGTAAAATTTGGAAGATCATGAGTGGTCTGATCAGCGCCTATCCAAGAACACTCGTCCACAGCGCCAATGCAAGAACACTCGTCCACGCAAAAAATCCAATCGGTCAAATTCTTAGATCATACACATGGTCATAATATGTGATATAGGCTAAATCTTGAAGAAGTCTTTAAAGTTAGGCCATTACTTTGAGTAGAAGGACAACATAGAGTAATTGTGATTCAATCTTTTATATGGGTCACAAATAACATACAAGCACGACGAACGGAACCATCTTTGTGATGTGATCCAAAAATTAAATCATCATCAGTCAGATCACTTCTTGAAAATGTGAAAATTTCGAGTAAATATAGCTATACACAAAAACACCAACATTACAGTTCACTGATTTAACGTAATGGATCGATGAATTAGACCATACTTAGTAAAATTACATCTTTCACAAGAAATAAAGAAAAGCAGCATGCGCATGAAATCAAAATTAAAGCAGTTCTGATCAAGAAATAGATGAAAGATGAAAAAATAAAGATTTCGGACTCAAAAAATCTTGTGAAATAATGCAAAAAGAGAAAGGATTGTCGTGGAGATTCTAAAACAGGGAAGTGTTTTAAACACAAAAACAATGGCAATTGGAAATAGAATTTCACGAAATTCGGATTTGTACCACTTTTAGGGTTAGTTTATAGGGAAATATATCACCCATAAAAAAGATATTATTGTATTTCAACCTATCTTTATAGAACGCGAAATACTCCCATTTTTTTTATGTTTTAGGGTTCTTCTGGTAGGCATATAGGTCAATGGTTTGAGTAGGTATATTACACAACATGATGTAAACCACTTCCCAATCCCTTCTCTATATAAATTCACAACTTTTTTGTTGTGCATGTCCTCTGTCCTCTCCTGGGATCTCCACGAAGATCCCCCTCTTTTTGCATTATTTCACAAGATCGAGGTGAGTCCCATATTTTTTTAACTTTTTCTTTTCTTTTCATCATTTCTTGATCTGACCTGCTCTAATTTTGATTCCATTTGCATGTTCTCCTTTTTTTTGAAGATGTAATTTTTTACCAAGTATGGTATAATTCATAGACAATTAAACGACACTATAATCTTCATGCCACCGACCCCAACATAGTTGGGATTAAGGTGCTGTTGATGATGATGATGATGGTATAATTCATAGATCCATTACGTTAGATAAAATGTTATTAGAAGTATTGTGTTTGGGTATGTCTATATTTAACTCAAAATTTTCCTATTTTATAAAACTGTGAGATGATGAACTTTACTGATGATGATTTAATCTTTGGAACACATTTACTCTATGTTGTGCTTCTACGCAAAGTAATGACTCAACTTTAAAGATTTAGTCTCTACCACGTATATTTATAATGTTTATTACCTAAGAGTTTGACCGATTGGATCTTTAGCATTGACGGATGTTCGTGCGTAGGCGCTGATCAAACCACTCATGATCTTCCAAGTTTTTTTGTCTTCAGATGCGAACCCTGTACCTACTTAATCTATAGGTACGGGTTTTGAAGATTGGGGTATGCATAAAACATATGAGGGGGTTCAAGCTCAAATATAAGATAATGAGTTGTTCGGACCAGCGCCCTAAGTGGTGTTTAAAATGCTAATCTAATGACCCAAATGCCACCCTATTTGCCAAATCTAAACGTTTAGTCTCATTTAAGATTTTCTAAAAACCAATGTGTTCATATTACAGAGACCAAGTTTGTATTATCCAGTCTCCCTTTTTAATATGCTTCAACATATTTGTGCAATTTGTTTTGAACTTTGCTTTTGTTACAATAGTAAGTACTTCTTGTTTAAAATTCTATTGTTTGGCTTAGATCTTTATGCAGTGTGATTGATTTTCTTTTCTTTTTTTTTTCTTTGTCATTTGTTCTTCTTGTTAATCTTGGCAAGAAAAAAAAAAAAAGATGATTAAATTAGCACATCTGTTACACCTCAAACAATATTATGATGTTAAGGCAAAAGATAAAAAGATCTTTCGTATAAGATCCCACAAACGGATTAATCTCCTAATCTCAACAATTAAGTGAAATAATAAGAAAAAAGGTACGGTGATCAACTAATTTAGAAAAAAATCAAGATCAAGCTATCATCTTTTATAAAAACGAATTAGCAACACCATACGGCTATCAACTAATCAAAATACCCATCTCCAGAAAGAAATCTAAATAATTGGGGGGCGGGATAGCAGATCTGAGTATAAAAACAGAGAGGCAGCGAAACAAAATCACAAGAAAACAAAGAACTCCGAGATAATAATTGAAAAGCGGATCTGCAATGTAATTACTCACCTCATAAACCGGTTTTTAGCGGAAAACGAAGAGAGGGCAGAGTCTGTAGAGACTCTCGCGACTCAAAGGCCAAGAGAGGAAAAAAAAGTTTTTAGAGCGAGAAAGAGAGGGGGAGAGGGAAGTGCTGGAAAATGTTGAATGGGCCAAGAGAAGTTGAAACAGAAAAAACGAAGGCAACGTTAACAAGGTAGGGGTGTTATAGAAATTCGAAAACCGGCCAACCAATCCGAACCAATCCCCAACCGAAAGCAACTCCGAACTTGAAACTTACCAATTGAAATCGAATTAATTCAGGTTTAGATAACTTAAAACTGAACGAATCGAATTATCCCGAATTGGACCGAACTAACCCAAATTATTTATACTATATAAAATTTTATTTATATGACTAAAATTTTTAAACTTATAAAATAATATATCTACACATATATTGTAGTTTTGATAAAAATAATGATTAAATATATCAATTAAAGATCTATCTATTATTTTAGAACAAGTTTTATTAATATAATTAAATTTTTGCTACTTTATTAAATAAATATATATAAATTAAATATGTTTGGGTCAAAACCGAATTTGACCAAACTAATCCGAAATCGAAACATTTGGGGAGGGTTTGAGTTTTGAGTTTTGAAAACCGAAATCGACCGAAATCGAAACCGAATTTTAAAGTTTGGGGAGGATTTGGGTTTCGAAAATTTTATTCCGATCGAAACGGAAAACACCCTATAACAAGGTCTTGAGGAAAGTACAACAAGAGAAGCGCAGAGGACATTTTTTTTTCTTTTGGGCAGAGGGCAAGTTCTTTGGAAAGGGAAATTATGTGGTTTTGCGGGGCTCATTTGGTAATGGAGAATAATTCAACCAAAAAAAATATCACCATATATATAAGTAAAATTACCAACTTTAGGTAAAGGGAATTGTATATATATAGGACTTGGTTGGTAATTGACGGGTAGTTGATAGCTGCAATTTAATTACATTAGTCGATATAATCAGTACTATATAATTAATCTATTACTATACAATAGAGAGTTTTTTCTTCATCTAATAAATTATTTTAATTCATTTTTCATTTTTTTTATTGTTTTCCGCTCAAATTTTAATAGGAGGCCCAATAAATTTTTTGCTTATTTTGTAATTAATACGGAGTTTTTTTTTTCCTAAATGAAGACCTATGTTGTTTTTGTTTCCCAATTGAGGCCTAAAATAATAATTTGGGTTCCAAACTGAGAACTAAAAACAAAATTCATGTCCTGATTTAGGAGCAAAATATCAAAATTTGAGCCTTGAATTAATAATTTTGAAAAATTGAGCCTTAATTGAGATTAAAAAAAGAAAAAAATTATTCAAGACTCGTGGCACTCAGTCGAAGATATGTATGTTCAAACTTATTTGAAATTTTGTCGAGTTTTAAACATTATGTTTGAACTTGATTTGATTAATAATCAAATGAAGCTCAAACGAGCTTTAATTGAGGCGAGCACGAATCAAGCTCGAGTAGTTTGTCTTTTTATATGTTTTTTTATAATTTTTATTTAAATCGAGCCGAATCCAAATCGAGCTTAATATCTTATCAAACAAAAAAATTGTGTTCAAATTTGTCAAGGTTTTTAGATTTTTGAGTGTAATTTATACCGGTTAGCATGCTCTAATGAGTTAGTTTTTTGGTACAATTAGTAAAAAAGAAAAACAAAAGAGGAAAAGAACAGAAACTAGAATCTAATAAATCCTTGCGTATGTAATGTCCACATTTTTTTTTTGTATTTTTAGTAATTTTCATTTTGGTATATTTTTAGTTTTCAGCGACTCGCTTGTAACCGTTTTGATATTTTGAGAATGTTTAATTTTGCATGTTTTTTCATCGAGCGTGTTTCAGAGTTATACTCAATTTCGTGTTTATTAGCGATTTTTTGCTTTTTGGTTCGTTTGGCGTAGTCATTGTTCGAAACTGTTGTTTTGTATTTCACGTAAGTTCGTTTAATGTTGTTAGGGGTCTTGTGAGCTTCGGTTTGGTTGTTCGATCTCGTATCGTGATTTTCGGACATTTTAGGCCGTTTTGTAATTTCCTAAAAACTTAGGGTATTTACTTTCACTGTCGTATGTCAAACCTTCGGGTAGGCGGAATCGTGTTTTCTTGTAGCGCTTAAGTTCGTCGTCTCGAACTCTTCGTAAGCGTGTCTTCATATTTCGTCAACATCGCGTTTCTATTTCGTGATATTCTTTCCCAGTGTAATCGGTTCTCGGTCTGAATTGCATGAGGCTTCCGTACGTTATCAGTAAGGAATGACGTAAGTTAGGTAGGTCTTATTTACGTACGTTAGACTTCAGTAACGTACGTTAAAACCTTTAGAGAATCGGGCAGAGACTTCTACCTACATACGTAACAAGCAGTGTATTGCGTATGTTAAGTGAGTAACGTATGTTAAGCTCTCCTAGCCTACGTACGTTAGATAAGGCGGGTATATACATACTCATGTCAGCGTTTTCTCTACTGGGTTCATTCATTTTCCTCCCTTCTGCGACCGGGCAATCTTTTGAGCGATTTGGTTCTTCAGTCTACCAATTATCATCTTCCTTGAGTTTTTGGTATAGATTAACAACACCAAATCATGTTTTTCGCCTTCGAGCCGAGGTATAATCTCTAGAACCCTAATTTTTGGGAATTGAGGGTTTTTCATGATTTTGTCCGATTAGCTCCGATTTGTTCTTTGATTCTCGATGTATATAATTAATCTTCACCGTATTCATGTTTTCCCTACGAATTCATGGTAAATTTTAATATGTTTGTGAAATTGAGAGGGTGTGGTTGCGATCCGCCCTCATTATGAGTTTGTATGGATTTTCATAATTCGTATGCGGGGTTTTCAGGCATATTTTAGTTTCAATTCTAGTCGTATGGTTGTTGATAATTGTTTTACGGATCGTTTAGGTTCGGAATAGTCAAGTTCCTTCAATCGTGGTCGTTTACCGTCTGGGAACATTCCATCATATCTCAAAGGCAAGTAATTCTTATGAAGCTTACATTCTTAAATGTGAAAAGTACTATATAAGAGTGTGAGAGTATGTATGTTCACTCTGGGAGGGTCCGTCGGGGCCTCGGAGTGATCCACGCATGGTTGGGTTCACTAACATTGGGGTTAACCACTCTGGGAAGGTTTGACGGGGCCTCGGAGGGATCCTCGCATGGTTGGGTCCATGGTTAATCATGAGGATTTATATTGCTGTGGCATATTTTGGATATTGCATTTCCGAAAATCATTATCTTGGCTTTTGAAACTATTGATGCTTGTACTTTAAAATGTAAGATGTGAGGGTTCATTTGTATTACTTGCACTAGCTATTCCACAGCTAACCCATTCGGGGAAAATACGTTTCATGTATTTCAGGTGCAAAGAATTCGAGTGGGCGAGTACCGGGGCAGTACGACGGTGACGGCCAGGCGTGATACTATGATGAATCATGTTATTTTCTTCAAGTCCCGTCCTTTGAGATTATTTTTATCATGAATTGTTAGTTGGTACTCGAGTACTATAGGAGTTGTTCTTTCTAGTTGTTTATGTTGGACATGTTAGTTTCTTGTGGTTTTGAACATTGTCATTGGAGTTTTCATCGGTTGCTTTGATGATTAATTATGTTTTGGATATTGTTATTAAAATATTGAAGTTCTGAAATGGTTTGTGTATGAATTTAGCCTTGTGGATCCCAGGTAGGGATTCACGGAGATGTGACATATCCTGAATATCTTGGGGTTGTCACAGCGTCCGCCAACAAATGATGATCGAGACCCGCAGGAGGAGATACATATTCAGTCCAATGATCTGCACCACCAGCAGCTCCCATCTTGGCTAAAATGTCCTCACATTGATTTCACTCACAAAGAGTATGAGAGAGCCGAACAACGCAATCACGCCACAACAAATCTTTAACAGATTGAATGATAGCAGCATATTTGTTCCATCTAATCAAAGGGTGGGAGACCAATTGGATGATACTTTGTGAATGAATAACAAACTAAGGACCTTCAACCCTTAGACCAAGCAAAAGCAAGACCGTGCTGTAAACCCAACAACTCCATGTGAAGATTATTCGAGATTCCTATATGACCCGCAAATCCCCCAGACCACTCGCCACTAGAAATACGTAACAAACCACCAAAAACAGACTCCCTGGATTACCAATGTTACTACCATCAACATTTAAAATAAAATCATAGTCTCCACTAGGGTGCCAAGACACTAACCTCAACATACGAGAATTTTTGTCGCAGAAGTATTGAAACTACTCAGAATTAGATTCGCTAGGTTGCCTAATAGCCAACCTTAAAGAACCAGAAGGAGTATGTTCTTTAGCGATACAATTAGAATTACGGTCCCTCCACAACCACCAAACTCCAACAACGAAAATATGAGGATTTGGCCTTTGAATAGCAGCTTTAAACCAGTCATGAGGATTAGTCGTGTGGAAGAATAAAGGAGCTTGAAAGCCAAGACTGCGCCACATAGAACTAGCAGGAGGACAATCTCTAAGACAGTGCAACACAATTTCACAATATTACCACACCTCTGGCAATGCGGAGTGTTCATTGTTCCCCATTGGTGAAGTAAAGAAGCGGTGGGAACAGCCCTGTGACACGCAAGCGATTAATCTTTTTCAGTCCTCGGATGGACCAAATCCAACTCCAAGAATGATCGGTAGTATTAATGACATGAGAAATTCGCTTACTGAAAAGCCAACTATATCCTGCCTTGGCAGTGTAGATGCCATTCAAATTGCTCTTCCAATAAACTCATCTTCAACTGTAGTGTTAAAACTAATAAACATATTATATATATGATCCTGAATGTTAATAGGGAGGAAGGAATAGAGCTGATCTAGATGATGCCATGAACCACCATAATACATATCAGCAATAGTCAATTTATAATCATGAATATCAATGAAGGGGACCCTCTTAGCAAGAGGTCCAAATTCTGTCCAGCTGGAGTACCAAAAGGAAGATAAACCATTTCCAACTCGAAACTCAAATCCATCCTTCAAGATTTTTCTAGCTTTCATAATCGAGTTCCACGTGTAAGATCCATTCTTTTTGTTCACTTGGAGGATTGGTCTACCACCCAAGTATTTGCTACTGATAAGATAAACCCATTGTTTATTGGAAGTAGTATGAATATCCCAAACCAATTTCCCAATCATCGCTGTGTTGGCCTCACGGGCTATCTGTACACCAAGACCACCGTCAGAGTTCTTACTAGTTATCTTATCCCAACTCACAAGATTAGTGACATGATTCCTACCACCCTTCCATATGAAATTCCTAGTTAGCCTGTCAATTCTGTCACAAGTATTTTGAGGCAACCAAGCAGTTTGCATATAGTAAACAGGAATAGAATTAATTACTGACTTGGCTAAAGTAATTCTGCCCGCTTTATTGAGAAGCTTATTTTTCCGCCAACCTAATCTGTTATGAATTTTCTCCACGGTGAACCGAAAATCTGAATTGTTCACCCTACCTTGAAACATGGGAAATCGCAGGTACTTATCAAAAATGGTGGTGCTTCTAATGCCAGTAGTTGCCAAAATACTGTCCTGCTTCCTGCGAGGGACAAATTTAGAAAATAAAGCTCCAGACTTTGCCAAAGGCCTAAAGCTTGGGCAGAGGCATCAGAAGTATCTGCGACCAATTCCCGTTTCTTGAGAGTTGCATTGGTTTCCATCTACCATTGTCAACTGCTGATAAGATAACATGAGACAACTTCTCCATACAAATAAAAAAACAAATATGGGGAGAGGGGATCCCCTGGGCGAAGGCCTCTAGTGGGGAAAAAGAGGGGAGACGTTTACCATTCCAAATCAAAGATAAGAAGGCCGAAGTCACACAATGCTTTATTAAACTCACTGTCATTTCAGGGAAACCAAAATCCATCAAGCAGTTTTTAAGGAATTACCAATTTACATGGTCATAAGCCTTTTCCAAATCAATCTTATAAGCCACATCTCTTTTTTTTTTTCCTTAGAAGTATGCATAGTGTGGATAACCTCCTCGAGGACAATAACATTATCACTGGTGCCTCTACCAGAAAGGTAGCTACTCTAAAAAGGCCCAATAATGTGATCGAGGTGAGGCCGAAGCCCAAGAACTGTTGGGAAAAACCGACAATATAACGTCACAACAAAATGCGGAAACTCGTCTGACAACTTTCCCAATCTTCAATTGTAATTTCGAGGTTACCGACGAGTAGAGTAAATCAATTACAACTCGATAAATAATACAAATGATATAAAAAACGATAAATAACGAGACAATTTTTAGCGTGGAAAACCCCTAAAACGAGAGTAAAAACCACGGGACCGAAGCCGCTTAAACTTCCACTATCACCAATACACAATACACAATCGTCCCTAGTACAAACTAGAGGTATACAACAATAATCTTCAAATACTTGATAATAAACAATCTTCAAGTATTTGGAATCCACAACAACAAGATCGAGAAAGAAAAACACCGAAAATAGCTTACACAAAAAGCTAACAAAATATCCGAACTTCCGAACTCAAAACCTCGATCTATTCTGGTGAAAAGATTTGCCCAATCGCTACCAAGCTCTTATCAAAATATCACGACGATCCGATCGATACACCTCCGGGAAATCGAACAAGTATATTTCTCACTTTCTTTTCTCTCTTGTGTGTTTCTCTCAAAATGGTGGGTGAAGTGATGAAAGACGCAGCAAACATCTGCTAAAGAAGGCCCCAAAAACGTGTGTTGACTTCGGGTGTCGCGGCACACTCAACAAAAATTGTCCAGTAAAGCCCCAGGGGGCCGCAGCCCGGGAGGCAGAGCGCCGCGGCCCGAGTCTGAGGCTCGCGCATTCGCAACAAAGCAGCGAGGCCGCGCCGGCAGAATGGGCCGCGGCCCGAGTCTGAAAGCGCGGGTTCTTGGCCAAAAATGGTGTGCCGCGGACCGGATGGTTTGTGCCGCGGCCCGGAGTTCAGTCGACTCCGAGAAGGCCTATATTTCGGAAATAACTCCTACAAATCTCCCCCTTTCCGGAATATAGGAAGAGTTCGCCATCCCGACGATCGAACAACACACCTTAACCTTCTCTCTGCTCAACGCCTTGGTTAACATATCGGAACCATTATCATCGGTGTGAACTTTATCAAGTTCAAACAAACCATTCTCCAATGCATCTAGAATCCGATGATATCTCACATCGATATGTTTTGTTCTCTTGTGAAAAGTCGCATTTTTAGCCAAATGAATCGCACTCTGACTATCACAAAGAACCACATAATGCCGTTGTCGGAATCCCAACTCTCGTAAAAACATTTTCAACCATAAGAGCTCTTTACTCGCTTCCACCGCCGCAATATACTCGGCCTCCGTTGTTGACAAGGCAACACACTTTTGCAACCTTGATTGCCATGACACGGCTCCCCCTGCAAACGTCATCAAATAACCGGATGTGGATTTTTGGTTATCTTCGTTTCCTGCCATATCCGAATCGGAATAACCAACAAGCATCGCTTTCCCATTTCCAAATGTAATCCCTAATTTGGAAGTACCCCGTAAATATCTAAATATCCACTTTACGGCTTCCCAATGCTTCTTTCCAGGATTCGATAGAAAACGGCTCACCACTCCCACGGCATGAGTAATGTCGGGCCTCGTACATACCATGGCATACATCAAACTCCCGACCGCAGAGGCATAAGGAACTTTATCCATTTCCTCAATCTCTTCCTTCGTCGTAGGACAATCCTTGCTCGTCAATTTAAAATTGTTAGTAAGAGGCGAACTAACAACTTTAGCTTTGTCCATGTTGAATCGTTTAAGCACCTTCTCGATATATTGCTCTTGTGACATGTGCAATTTCCGGGCTGCTCTATCTCGAGTGATTCTTATCCCAAGAATCTGTTTAGCGGCCCCCAAGTCTTTCATGGCAAAAGACTTATTCAACTCTTTCTTCAAGTTGGCAATCCTTTCGGCATTCTTGCCAACGATCAACATGTAATCTACATAAAGCAATAAGATGATAAAATCATCCTCCCAAATTTCTTGAAAAACACGCAATGGTCCAGGGTCGTCTTCCGGTATCCTTGCTCCCCCATAACCGACTCGAACTTTTTATACCATTGCTGTGGTGCTTGCTTCAAACCGTATAGACTCTTTCGGAGTCTACAAATATAATCCTCTTTTCCCTTAACCTGAAACCCTTCAGGTTGCTTCATATAAATCTCCTTATCGAGGTCTCCATGAAGAAATATCGTTTTGACAACCATTTGCTCAATCTCAAGGTCGAGACTAGCCGCTATACCAAGGACCAATCGAATCGATCATATCCTCACAACCGGAGAAAAATTTTCATCAAAATCAATGCCTTTCTTTTGACTAAAGCCCTTCACTACGAGTCTAGCTTTGTATCGGGGTAGTGAACTATTCTCCTCCGACTTCACCTTATATACCCATTTATTTCTCAAAGCTCTCTTGTCCTATGGCAACTTCACCAACTCGTACGTATTGTTCTCATGCAACGAGCTCATCTCGTCTTGCATGGCATCCATCCACTCCTTCTTGTTATCATCCTCCATAGCCTTTGTGGAATATTCGGGCTCTCCCTCGTCGGTGAGTAAGACATACTCATCGGCCGAATAACGAGTGGAGGGATGACGGTCCCTCGTCGACTGTCTATGTGGAACAAAAGATGGCATGTTCGTCACGGGTAGCTCGGGATGAACTCCATCGGTATCATCTTGTACCAACTCATCATTTTCACCGGCATCATGTTGTTTATCATTTTGGACATCCTCTCCACCGGGTGTTTCAACATGTTGTAGAGGAACGGGGTCCAAATCAATAAGATCATAATCATGTTGTGGAGACAACTCTCCATTCTCAACATCCTTCATCGTTTGATCTTCAACAAAAACAACATCTCTCGAACGAACAAGCTTCTTAGTCACCGGGTTATACAATCTATACCCGAACTCATCAAGTCCGTAACCAATAAAAATACATGGCTTCATCTTGGAATCAAGCTTCGACCTCTCATGTTTCGGAATGTGTACAAATGCTTTACATCCGAAAACCCGTAAGTGGCGATATGAAATATCTCTACCGCTCCACACTTTGTCCGGGACATCAAATTTCAAAGGAACACACGACGTCAAATTAATCATGTGAACCGCCGTGTTCAAAGCTTCTCCCTAAAATAACTTTGGTAATCCGGCATGTGAGAGCATACAACGAGCTCTCTCAACCAAAGTCCGATTCATTCTCTCCGCCAAGCCATTAAGTTGCGGAGTCTTCGGTGGCGTCTTTTGATGTCGGATCCCTTGCTCTCGGCAATACTCATCAAAAGGCCCAATGTATTCTCCACCATTGTCCGTCCGAATACACTTCAACTTCTTCCCGGTCTCTCTCTCCACCGAGGCATGAAACTTTTTAAAAACGTCTAGAACTTGATCTTTAGTCTTTAAGGTGTATGCCCACATCTTCCTCGAATGATCGTCGATGATTGTGACAAAATATAGGCAACCACCAAGCGTCCTAGTCTTCATAGGACCACAAACATCGGAATGTATAAGATCAAGAACATTTTCCTTCCGTGAAGGGATATGGCTCTTAAAAGTGACTCTCCTTTGCTTCCCGGCTAGACAGTGAGAGCACCTTTTAAGATATACATCGTGAACCCCGGATAGCACCTCCTTCTTTGACAATAGCGCCATCCATGTCTCGCTCATGTGACCGAGCCTCTTATGCCATAGCTCGGTTACGTCATTATTGTCAATTGTGTTCACGGCATTAATCGTGGACTTTGGATTTGTCACGTACAGTTTCCCTGTCTTCTCTCCTCTACCGACAATCAAGGAACCTCGAGTGAGTTTCCACACTCCCTTGCCAAAACCGCTATGATAGCCATCATCATCGAGTAAACCAACGGAAATCACATTTAGCCTCATATCCGGAACATGTTTCACATTACGTAAAACAAGTTCCACACCGGTGTCGAACCTCAAATGCACGTCTCCTACTCCAACAATCTTGGATAACCCATCGTTACCCATCTTGACTATCCCATTGTCACCCGGAGTATAAGAGGAATAGAAATCCCTACGTGATGTAACATGACACGTAGCTCCACTATCGACCACCCAACTCGAATCATATCTGGCAAGGTTCACCATATCATAATCGCAACATACAAAGAACTCTTCGGTAGTAGTATTTACTTCGGCTTTTTCATTACTCCCGCTCTCCTTCTTTTGAGTGTTTTCTCCGCCTTGGCGATTTTCCTTCTTTAATTGTCGGCAAAATTTCTTCGTATGCCCTTTCTTACCACAATGGTAGCATTCAACATTGGCATACTTCCCTCTAGAATTACTTCTTTGCGGCCCTCAATTACTCAGACCTCTGCTTTGACCTCTCCCCCGTATTTCGGTAACTAGAACATCCGACTGTGACGAAGATCCATGTGACTTTCTTCGGACCTCCTCGTCCAGCATGTTCCCCTTAGCAAGTTCCATCGAAATGACACCATCAAGGGCAGAGTTAGACAATGACGTACGAAACGTCTCCTAAGTATCCAGCAATGTGCCCAACAACCACAAAGTTTGAACCTCATCTTCGAATTTAATGCCCATTCCAGCAAGTTGATTAATGATGCCTTGGAATGCATTCAAATGATCCGACAGAGGAATCCCATCTCGATATTTTAAATTCATCATTTGTTTAATGAGGAATAGCTTATTATTCCCCGTCTTCCGAGCATACAATTGTTCGAGCTTGTGCCACAATTCTCGAGCGTCCTTTTCTCCACTAATATGATTCAACACATTATCATCAACCCATTGTCGAATATAGCCACAAACTTGGCGATGCAAAATAGTCCACTCCGCGTCGGACTTACCTTCCGGTTTGTCTTTGCTAAAGACCAGTAGATAATAATCCTTCACATATAGAGGTCTTCCATCTTGCCCTTCCATACATGGTAATTTGAACCATTCAAATTCACCATTCTACTCGTGTTGGCTTCCATCTTACAACTGAGATAATAAACAACCACGAAACAAAAATTCCGTGGCTCCGATACCACTTTGTTGGGAAAAACCGACAATATAACGTCACAACAAAACGCGGAAACTCGTCTGAAAACTTTCCCAATCTTCAATTGTAACTTCGAGGTTACCGACGAGTAGAGTAAATCAATTACAACTCGATAAATAATAAAAATGATATAAAAAACGATAAATAACGAAACACAATTTTTAACGTGGAAAACCCCTCAAAACGAGAGTAAAAACCACGGGACCGAAGCCGCTTAAACATCCACAATCACCAATACACAATACACAATCGTCCCTAGTACAAACTAGAGGAATACAACAATAATCTTCAAATACTTGGTAATAAACAATCTTCATGTATTTGGAATCTACAACAACAACAAGATCGAGAAAGAAAAACACCGAAAATAGCTATTACAAAAAGCTAACAAAATACCCGAACTTCCGGACTCAAAACCTCGATCTATTACGGTGAAAAGATTTGCCCAATCGCTACCAAGCTCTTGTTAAAATATCACGACGATCCGATCGATACACCTTCGGGAAATCGAACAAGTATATTTCTCACTTTCTTTTCTCTCTTGTGTGTTTCTCTCAAAATGGTGGGTGAAGTGATGAAAAACGCAGCAAACATCTGCTAAAGAAGGCCCCAAAAACGTGTGTTGACTTCGGGTGCCGCAGCCCGAGTAGGGTGTGCCGCGGCACACTCAACAAAAACTGCCCAGTGAAGCCCCAGGGGGCCGCGGCCCGGGAGGCAGAGCGCCGCGACCCGGAGTACAGTGCTCGGCAGATTCGCAGCACAACAGCAGGGGGGCCGCAGCCCGGCAGGAATGGGCTGCGGACCGGAGCACAGCAGGCGCGGGTTCTCGGCCAAACATGGTGTGCCGCGGCCCGGATGGTTTGTGCCGCGGCCCGGAGTCCAGTCGACTCCCAGAAGGCCTATATTTCGGAAATAACTCCTACAAGAACGAGGACCTTACTGATGAGCTTATAGAAAGTATTACAAAGACAAATCGGACGAAATTCCTTAAAAGTCATTGGGGTTATCCACTTTAGGAATGAGAGCAATAACAGTGGCAGCTATATCACGATCAAAGTAGCCAGTTTCGAAAGCTTTAGAAACAATATCAGCATTATCATATCCTATAATGTGCCAATATTGTCTAAAGAAAGTACTTTGAAACCCGACCAAGGAGACTTGTAAGGATACATATGGTTGAGAGCAGCGCAGACCTCCTCCTTATTGACATGAACAACCACATCAGGGAGTTTTGGCATGGTAATCTCAGGGGCAGCACTCAGGGGCAGCAATGCTGCCAGCATTTGTGGACGAGTGATGACAAATGAGGCTATATTGCTTCTTCCTAGAGAGTGGCATCATCCGTGCACCAATTCCCATTCGGTAATTTAAGACCATGAATCTTATTGCGCTCCCTTCGAATGACCGTTTGAGCATGGAATTTTTTTGTATTTTTATCACCGAGCTTCACCCATTTCTCTCGAGACTTTTGAAACCACATAATTTCTTCTTGATTCAAGATAGTATCATAATCAGCTTGTAGTTGCCTTTCCAAATATTCCATTCTAGCTGAGCCCATCCTTTCTAGAGCTCTCTGAACGCCTTTCAGCCTTCTTTCGATCTCCTTCTTTCTTTCCTAAATGTTGCCAAAGACCTCTTTATTGAAAACTAGAGAATTCGCCCTAATATTATAAAGTCCTATCAAAGGACACGGATTGTTTCTTTCCCAAGCATGCTTCACAACATCATGATAAATGGGGTGAGTGATCCACACCGCCTCAAAACGGAAAGGGCAAACACCATGAGTTTGAGGAAGGCCGCCACAGCATATAAGGAGAGGACTGTGATCGTAATGGAAATGACATAATATTTCAACGAAAGCTTCCGAAAAATGATGCCGCCACATAACATTAGCTATTGCTCTTTCTAGTTTCTTAGCCACCCGCCGCTGCCCAACGCACGTTCGCTGCCAAGTAAAATACCCTCGATCCCTGACATATCCATCATAAAACACTAGTCTAGCACATTCAACAGGCCATTGGATCTGTTAGGATAGAAAGCACCCCCCCTTTCACCTCACTCGGATTGATTACTTCGTTAAAATCACCCACCATTAGCCAAGGCCCCTGAATCCTGTCCCGAAGATCAATAAGGTAACGCCAAAAATCCGGTCTCATAGAATATGTTGGACTAGCATACACTCCAGTTAGATACCAACAATAATTATCCAAAGCTAGATGAAGAGTGATGGCATTAGAATGAAAATCCACCAAATTAGTAGTAACGGTACTGGAGGGATGCTGCATAATCCAGATGGCACCGGACTGACCTCCGTAAATGGTGTATTGGTGACGGTGTGAGGTTTTTGGACAACACCGGCAATAGGAAGAGCTGGCCGTTTGTCTCTTTTGCAGCTTCATTACGTTCTACAGTCGGCTCATTCTGAATCCGGATGGTATCCAATTGTGATACCACTAGAGCAACACCGTTGGATCCATTTGACTTTGCCCAATTTCCATGGCCTTGGTCCATTACTCCTTCGCGTAAATCAATTGTGGGGCCTCAATATTGTCTCTGTTTTTTTGACGCCATTAGTGCTAGAATTATGAGAAGCATAATAACTGCAAGTTTTAGCTTTGCCTTTATTATCGGCCAGATCCCGAAATAACATTCCCACTAGGTTTCAATTGTTTAAAAATATGTGCACAACTTTCTCAATATATATCAATATAATATAGTAAGTGTTTAAAAATTTAAAATTACAAAAGTTTCAAAAATTTAATACAAAAAAAAAGAATTAAATTGAAATGAATTATGGTATTTTTTATTTCTTAAGTTTTTGGTTTTTCGGATTTTCCGGAAAAATATGGAATGAAACTGAAATTGTTACCAAAAAGGAGAAAATCCTTCAAAGTTGAGTATTATTGTTAAATAATTACTAAAATGGAATTCCCTCATTACTAACCACTTTGTCCATACTAGATGTAATGTTTAACCTATTTTCATAAGGGATGTATATTTAGGCCACTGACCCACCACTTGAGTCAAACAAACAATAAAAAATGGGGTTCTAAATTGAAGTGATGTTGATGAGTAGATGTACAATTTAAAAAAAAAAGGAATACTCGGTGAGCGGACCGCATGATGGTGATGTGTGATTGAAATCACATGCATGCAAAAACTAACTGAAATCACATGCATGCAAACAATTGAAACAAAAAGGAATGAGAATAAAAGAGGATGAACCAATAATGTTCACGGTTAAATGTGTAGCAAAAATTTGCTCAAGGACATATTAAATGAAACTCACAATCACTATTAAAATTTTAAATCCAATGGCGTATCGAAAAATCCCAACTTTCAACTACTTGTCGTAAGATAAGCATAAACGGCAGCATATTAAATATCACCATAAAACATAATAGATTTTAGTAGGGTTTGGATCATGAAATTGAAATGGAAGAAGCTTACGAGTTGAGTTGAAACCATCACGCAATTTCAAATGTATATAACTAAGAACATTAACCAACAAAAATGAGGTATATAATTCGACAAGACAACAACATCAAGAACTAGATTCAGCAATCGCAAATTGCGACAGTGCACCTGCAGATCCAAACCGGGACCCACTGAGGAATCAAGTTTCGGCACACACACTACACACACTGCACACACAGTAAAAAATACACACACTGCACACAATGACACACACTGCGCGCACACACACATGCTGCACACACACTCCAGACACAAACAACACAGAAAAAAAAACACCACACACTGACACACATTTGACACACATTGCATACACACACTGCACCCACAGTAAAAAAACACATAAAACACACACACACACACATGATTTTAAAATAATAACGTCCCTAGAATAGCGATTTGGGGGCGATTATTTCCTCTTCACCTCGGCCAATCTTCAACTCCTAGATCCTTTCTTGTTCCTGCAGGCGCTTTAACATATCTGATTCGGGATTTCATTATCTTCACTTCAATATTATTATTCGATTTTATTATTAATATCTATGCTTTGCGTTTTGAGGTTTGCGATTTGATTTTCGAAAATCTAGGTCGCCGGCCCTGGTTTTCTGATCTGTGTCTGCGGGTTGTTGTTCGTTTTTTCAGCGATTCGTTTCTGCTTTGTTGTTCGATCTACTGTGTCTGGGGTTTGGTGTTCGACTGTGCGATTTGTTGCTTCCGGAGATTTTGTTGTTCGTTTTCCTGTTGCTGCGATTTGGTGCTGCCCGTTCTGTTCTGGGCGGATTTTTCTGGTCTTTTTGTTGCGCTGGTGTTCGATCTCTTTCGCGTTCATGTTTCGATTTCTGTTCTGGGTGGATTTTTTTTTTCTGATTGTTTCGCGATTGGGGACGGCCCTAGCCATCTTTGCAGGTTGTTGTGCAGCGGTTGGTGCCCGTTTCTGTTCTGGTCTTTGGTGCTGGTTTCAGTGGTTTGCTGTGTCCGATTGCTGATGAGTTTTGGGATGTCATCATCCATATCGTGTGGTTTGATGTCTTCGGTTGCTCCTCCGGCCACGGCGGCTTGTTCTATCCAGGCCTTTGATGTTCTTGGTTTTTCTGAACTAGGTGCGAAGGTACTGAGCAATTCCGAGCTGGAAGTGATGCAGTCTAAAATTGGAGGAGTTTTTGGTGATTATTTAGCTAGGCCTCCTGTTCCGGCTTCGTCTCTCGGCGGTGATGTTGTGCAACCGGATGTGCAGGGCAGTCGGCTGGGTCCTATCCGGAAGCCCAAACGTGATATGAGGTTCGACCAGCTTCCTATCCGGGATTTAGGCCAGGTTTCCTCTGGTCCGTTTTTTGGGCAGGATACGGGTTTGTCTAATTTGGGTCTTGTAGGGCCCTGTGATTCTATAGGCAGGAGTAATGAGGATGTATGCCCTGAATCTTCTTCAATGGGCAAGTTAAGATTATCTATTTCTGATTCTGATTGTACAGTGGGGAAATTATGTGTTAATAGTGCTAATGATGTTCACAAAGATTTTGCTGTTCCTGTTATCAATGATATTGTCAGTATTGATAATGTTGGTCCTAATAATATATCTGTTGATTTGGCTGGAAAATGTAATAATAAAGTTGATACAACCTTACAAGATACTCTGAATTTTGGCTCTTTTCCGGCTCAAATTTCGTCGGAATTATCTCTACCTTCTGTTGTGGTAGGGAAGAATTTTGTTAAAAAAAGGGTTTTAAAATATGTCCAACCAGAAATTCATAATGATGAGATTATTGTGAAACCGTCTGCTATAGTTGGGATTGTAGGGGCTAAAAAGTGGCAATTTACTCTAGTTGGGTATTTTTTGGGGAAAGCACCATTCTTCAACCAAGTTAACAACTACTTTATGTCTGTTTGGAAGGGCCTCCAGGATGTGTCCTCTTCATCTGGGTGTTTTTATTTCTTTAAATTCGATAGTGAACAGCTCTTGGTTGACGCTCTCGAGGGTGGTCCTTGGTTGCTCCAGGGCCAGTCCATTTTTCTTTCTCGATGGAAGTTTGGTATGTCTATGCAGAAGGTCCAACCTAAACGGGTTCCTGTTTGGGTGAAACCTCGTAATGTCCCCTTGGAGTATTGGACCGATGAGGGTCTTAGTATTACTGCCAGCGCTATTGGGGAACCTCTGTTTGCGGATGTGTTTACTAGAAACTGCTTGAAATTGTATTATGCTAGGGTTTGTGTCATGTTAGATGCTAATACTAGCCCGATCCGCTCTTTTCTCATGGTTCTCCTGGTTTGTGGCGAAGAACGCCCTGGTTTACGTAGGATTGTTGTCGAGTACGAGTGTTGTGGTGATTGAACGGTGTTTGGGCACCGTGATCAGGTGTGTCCGCGTAAGCAACAGCCTATTGTTCAGAAACCGACCAAAAAGGTGGGTGTTTATGTTGCGAAGACCTCTCAGCGGCAAGGGTCTTCTTTGTTTTTTCGCTTGGTTCAGGAACCGACCAAGCAGGCTGGTGTTTATGATGCGAAGACCTCTTAGCCTCAGGGGACTTCATTGTCTTCTCGCTTGGTTTCTTCCGGATGCACCCCACAGGCGGTGGTCACGCCGACTGTCAATTTGAGTTTGTCAGAGGTGGTAGTTTCTGCTCAGTTAACTGCCGAGTCTATTGTTTGTGGTTCGGGTTTAGATATATCGCGGCTTAGTAGTATACCTTCCTACTCTACGGTTACTACTAGTTCGCCTGTCTTGTCCCCGGGTCATTCTGGTTCAGGTGCTTTGGTGATGACCTCACCTAACAGGTTTGAGGCTCTTGATGGCTTAGCTGATGACTTGGTGGATGATGTTACTGAGGTTGTGGATGTCCTTTCTGTTTCTTCTTCTATGGGCCTTATTTCTGAAGCAGCCCTTTTTGAGGGTGTTAGATGATTCCATTTGTTGTGTGGAACGTGCGTGGCCTAAACCGTTTGGATCATCAGAACTCGGTTCGGGAGGTAATTGCTTATTTTAGTCTTTGTTGTGTAGCTTTACTGGAGACGAAAGTCTCGGTTGGTAACTATAGGCATATTGCTTCCCTGGTTAATGCTTCTTGGCAGTGGTTTTTTGACTATTGAAATGGGCTTGGTAAGCGGATTTGGCTGGGCTGGGATACTGGCGTTGTCTCTGTTGATATTATTGCTATTGATCCACAGTTTATTCACTGCCGGATTATCTCTCTTATTGACTCGTCCAGCATCCTAGTTACTTTTACTTATGGTTCTAATGATGATATTCAGAGAAGATTACTTTTGCAGTATTTGACTGATTTCTCTGTTTTGCATGCTAGCAAGCCTTAGGTGGTTATGGGTGATTTTAATGTTGTTTTGGATTGTAGCGAGATCTTAGGCGGAGAGATTATTCATCATGATGATGAGCTTCCTTTGTTGGAGTTCAGAGAGTTTTGTCAGCATGCTGATCTCGAGACACTTCCGATGTTGGGCTCCTGGTTTTCTTGGCATAATAAGAGCCCTTCTCCTAGATCCTTGTGGAAACGGTTAGATAGAGTCTTGGGTAATCTGGTTTACTGCTTCTATACATGCGATTTGCCTCGGACCTCTGATCACAGCCCGTTGATCTTTGGTATTGGTAGTTTGCCTCGTCGTAGGGGTAAGATGTTCAGGTTTGAGAACTTTCTGGCAGATTCTGAGGACTTTCTACCTGCTGTCTACGATATTTGGCGTCATCTTATTGTGGGAGCCCTTGACAGGGAGCTGTGCGCAGAGTCAACCTCTCTTCTGTTAGAGCAACGTTCATCGAGAGTGCAGTTGCCAAAGTCCCATTAGGTAAGGCTCATGTGAATTAAGCCATGAGCTCAGGTATGGTTTGGAGCTTTTTCATATCATATGCTTCTTTGTTTATATCACGCTATACTTTGCTGCGCATTAAGCTGGGGGTCTTCACGGAAACAGCCTCCCTACCGTGAAAAGTAGGGGCATGGTCTGCATACATCTTACCCTCCCCAGACCCTGCTCAGCGCGGGATATACTGGGTATGTTTGGTTTGGTTTGGTTTGGTTTTATTGTGGGAGCCCCTTTCTATGCGATTTGCCGGAAGTTAGATGCCCTTAAGCCTGTTTTTCGCGCTATGAGGAAGAGGAAAGGGACTTAGCTATGAATGTGGCTTCGGCATCAGCTTTCCTTTCTGCCACCCAGTCTATCCTTAGAGAGTTCCCTTTGTCAGACTCAACTTTACAGTTTGAAGGGTGTTGTCGATGGGTTTCTTCTTTCGGAGGGTCGCCTCTAGGAGGGCTCGTTCGCGTATTTTTAGGTTGATTTCTGAGGATGGCACTAAGCTGACAGATTCTGGGCTCATTAGGGATGCGGTTGTAGGGTTCTATGAGAGGCTGATGGGTTCGTCGGGTCGGGTTCAGCCTATCTCGTACAATCAGGTGAGACCCTTTGTCACTTCTTCTCTTCCTCCTGATGCTGCTTTACACATGATCAGACCGGTTACTGATGAGGAGGTTCGTACTGTTTTCTTTGGGTTCGATATGAATACGGGCCTAGGCCGTGATGGGTTTAATGCTGCTTTTTATCGGCGGGCGTGGCCGATTGTTGGGGGAGAGATAACTTATGCTATTAGACATTTTTTCTCTACGGGTCAGTTCGTTAGGCAAATCAATACTAGTCTCATATCTCTTGTTCCAAAAGTTGCTTTGCCGAGGAGCATGTCAAACTTTAGACCGATTTCTTGTTGTAACCTTTTATATAAGGCTATTTCTAAGATTGGATTCTTTGATTGATCCGGCTCAGACAGCTTTTATTTTTGGGAGAAGGATTAGTGATAATATCCTTCTCGCCCAGGAGCTCCTCATGGTTATGGGCAGAGGGGGATGCCTAGTCGGTGTGTCTTTAAGGTTGACCTTATGAAAGTTTACGACACTGTTGAGTGGGATTCCGTTTTGATTGCTTTGCAATGTATGGGTTTTCATCAGACGTTCATTGCATGGGTCAGAGAGTGTATCACCACTCTGGCATATTCGATTTCCTTGAATGGGGATGCTGAGGGTATCTTTAGAGGCCGTAGGGGGCTGAGGCAGGGTGACCCTATTTCTCCGTATCTGTTTGTTATTGTTATGGAGGTCCTCCATGGTATTATCTCCCATGAGATTGCTCAGACTCCGGAGTTCAGATTCCACTGGAAGTGTGAGGCTACCCGCACTTTCATGCTTGCTTTTGCCGATGACCTTCTCCTGTTCTGTAATCCCGATGAGGTCTCTGTTGGTGTTCTTAAGAAGAATATTGAGACCTTCGCCTCCCTTTCTGGCTTACGAGCCAACCCGAGTAAGAGTATTATCTTTCTTTCAGCGAGTGCTCAGGTGCAGTGGGTTCAGCTTTAGCAGTTGTTAGAGTTTCAGCTGGGTCAGCTTCCTGTGAGGTATTTGGGAGTCCCCTTGATTTCTTCGAAGCTGACGACAGCTATGTGTTCCCCTTTGATTGATTCGATTGATGGTCGACTGAGTACGTGGGCTAGTACTGCTCTTTCCATGGCAGGTCGGTGCCAGCTTATTCGCTATGTCTTATCTTCATTACATATTTATTGGGCTGGTATTTTTATTTTACCTAAGGGCGTACTCTATTTGATAGAGAAATGTATCAGGCGTTTCCTATGGAGAGGTTCTCATGATTCGGGCCATGCCAAGGTGGCTTGGGCTAAGGTTTGCTTGGATGTGGATTGTGTAATATCCGCAATTTCGAATTTCGGTAATTTTCTTTTTTTCGGAGGAGGTTCGTTTTGACAACTCTATCATGACCTTTTCGTCATTCCGAGAATGATTAATTGTGCACTTTTTGTCACCCGAGTTCGTTTCGGTGTCGTTTTGTTGAGTTCCGTGTCCTTAATCGACTTTTTCACGTGGGAGTTCGACTTTGTTAGATCACCATTAATTTTTGGTAAAGCCAAAAATTCTAAATCTTTGCAATATTATAGAGCATCGAATTAGCTTTCCAATGGTTCAAACGGTGAGTCAATCGGAGTCCGGACGAGAGAGTTATGATCGTTTTCGTTCACCCGCTCATTTGGCCGATCCTTGCCCGTAGGACTCGGCCGTGTCGCTTTAACGGCCGTCTGCGTACTCGTCCGGATAAGCGGTGGCGTCGCCCGCAGGCCGGCCGTGTTCGAGGACACGGCCGAGTCAATGCCGGCGCCCCTTCGCGACACGGCCGTGTCATGCGGGACACGGTCGAGTCCTGCCGGCCGATTGCGCGCCACGACCGTGTCATGTCGGACACGGTCGAGTCTGTCACTTTATTTAAGGCACAGCGTATTTTTCACCAGTTTCTCATTCCTCTTCTTCCGTTCGCATGTGGGTGTACACATCATGGAGACATGATGTTGTTCTTTCAATCCATGAAGTTTTGAGGCTCATATCATCAATCATCCGTCCTATAACATCCTTCAATCCAGCGAATCAAGGCAAGTTTTCTTAAAATCTAGTTTTGGGGATTTTGCTCGATTTGTCCGTTTAATCCGTTTTAACTCAGAATAGTGATGTATTTATGATTGTTAAACATTATTATGTCGAATTCCTTGCTGTTCCTCGGTTGAATCGCCGAGGATTTGTCGTTTTCTTGAGTTTCTTATCGACGCCTTGAAGGTGTCCGATAAAATGTCACAAAGAGGATACGAGCGTTCTACGATTATTATTCCTCGTTCGTTCGTTAATTTATTGATGGTATGATGTTAGGGTCAGATTTCTCGCAAAGAATTCGAGTCGGAACCCTTAGTTCGTCGTTTTCTTCAAGCTTTTCGATCGTGGGTGTATTCATTGTCTTCACGGAGAATCGTAGGTGTTCGAGGTGTCCCGACGATCCGTGATTGTGGGAGTGTCCTATCGATTATCGAGGCAAGTATCTTGCCCATACATTACGTGTTTTGTGGATATAATGGTTGTTAATCGTCGATATGTGCTAAATAAATATTCATAACCATCTTTCTCAAAAGTATCGGTATATTTACCAACAAGGTTTTCTTAAAGACGACTTGTGTGTTAGAATTAATATGCTTAATTGAATACGTGTATTAATGTTGAGTATAAGATCGTAATACTTTCGTGTGATGCCATTGTGTGTGATTACGTTGTCGGTAAGTTTTGAAGTTTAGTCCTTTGTTAAAGCTGTACGTGGAGACATGTGGTTATCGATGAATTATGTGAATTTATGTGATATTGGTTGTGCCGTTCGGTCTTTGTTGGAATAGTGTGCTTTCTTGTTGATAGTATTAGTTATGGGTTATGAGTATATGTTGGATGAACTGGCCATTCTAGTAAGGTACCTCGACT
This sequence comes from Orobanche coerulescens, assembly GCA_033398695.1. NCBI lineage: Eukaryota > Viridiplantae > Streptophyta > Magnoliopsida > Lamiales > Orobanchaceae > Orobanche > Orobanche coerulescens. The sequence goes on from CM065811.1 coordinate 166,702,422, forward strand.
ATATATACTGTGATTGACCTTCGAGGCTTGCGGTTTGCAACTGTGATTTTGGAACGTGTGTGTGTGTTGTTCCTTCCACCCGGAGTGTCCGACGGGATGTCCGGGGTCGATACTAAAGTGCACGGCCACGGAAGTGGACTTGGGTGCGTGTGTGGATGAACTTCCACCGGAGTGTCGACGGGATGTCCGGGGTCGATCTTAAGTGCGGCGCGGAAGTGGTTTCACCCGGAGTGTCCGACGGGATGTCCGGGGTCGATACTAAGGGGTACGGCCGCGGGTTACCATTGTGGTTTTCATCATGAGGATGACGTCGATGTTATCGTTAATTGTGATATTGTCCTAGTATCACAATGCTTTGTGCTCGGGGTTGAGAGACATTGTATATCGAGTCTTGGTGCTTGGCTAGAATGGCATAAGATTAATGTGTTATGTGTAATGTGTCCTTGTAAGTGATTTGAAGTGGATGATCGGGTCGTGGACCCTGTGTTTTGTATTAGGAATGGTTAGGTCGTGGACCGTGTTTTGTTAAACGGATTTGTATTTTGAAAAATGAACTTTGAAATTTGTGACCCTAAATGGCTTTCGAGGAACTTTAGAATTTTTCAATTTCTAACGTTTTTAAAACTCCCGAGATTTGGAAATGTTTTCAAAGTGCTTACTTACTTCGTTTCTACTTTCAAGACTTGAATTATTTTCAACTAAATATACCTCGGGAAGTATTTCGTTGTATTCTCGGAATGTGTTGTGTATGGCTCGTATTTGCACTTTATACTTGCACTAGCGAAACAATGGAGTTTTGCTAACCCCCGAGTAATCGGGGTGGATATCTGTATTGTGTCCAGTACATGCGGGTTGTCGGGAGCAAGACACAGGATCGGCCACGAGGATGATGAAAGGCGAATGATACTAATCACACGAAGGCGGTTTTGACTTGATTAGTCGGAGTCTATTGTATTGTCTTTTCCATTTGTCTTATTGTTCGTCGTTGCAAGTATTTTACCCTTGCATGTGTATGAGTCTGGATGAGTTAATGGATTTTTATTTGAAAGTAAGTGACTAAATACCAAATCGGTCAATTAGTCCATTATTATGATTCTTCGCTATGTAATGAAATGTGTTGTTTTGATGTCTAGCTTTGGTGGATCCTCACGGAAAGGGTGCGGCGTGTAATATTCCGGTTTGATGCGGGGTGTTACATTTATGGTATCGAGAGATTAGGTTGCGGAAACCTAGGTGTCGGGTCCATCGTGTATTGTTGGGTCTTGTCTTGTCAGTTGAGTCGATCGATGTCGTGTCGCGACGCGTCGTTTGGAATGTCGTAGTGATTAGTATCGGGATGCGGCCATCATCTTCGTGCTATCTGTGAATGTAAGTCTCCCTACTACAGGTTGTACCACGAGCTATACGAGCCTGTGTGATTTTGTGTTATGTAGTTAATATTTGAAGATGCATCGTGAGTAAGTGACATATATTTGTTGATTCCCGTCTTGCGCTAAAATGTAGAATGATATTGCTGAATGTATCCTAGTATAAATCATTTTTCTTACAAGGGTATAAACCTTGGAATTTTAAGTTTTCGAATCCTTTCGGGGGAGTCACGTAAAATTTTTAAAATGCCCTCCAAGGGAGGAAAAAGTTGATTTTCGTATGTTGACCACAAGGTCAGTAAGTTCAAAACTCGAATTATTGATAATTCTTTTCCACTGTATTATAAGTTTTCAAACCACGAGTTTTGAACTCAAATAAGGTCTTCAAAATATACTCAAGACGTGACTCTCGTTTGTAACTTTTCGGTTTCATGAATGTTGGTCAAAAGATGCGTATTGATGATGCTCTCGTTGTTGAGCAGTGGTGCCAGCTTTAAAATTAAAATAGTAACGTGAATGTTGAGTCCATCGGTATGTATGTGTTGAGATAGTCCTCTATATTGAGAAGTAAAATTTTCATTTTTGTAGGATGATTTTCTTTTGATGGTTGCTTGTGAGTTGTTATAATTATGTGAGTCGATGACATTTAGACTTGTATGTTGTTGCTTACTTGTAACCTTCGAGTCTAGTATTACCTCATATATGTTTGCAATCGTGTTGGTGATTAGAGCGATTAGCACGGGCTTAGTACGAGCCTAATGAGCGCTAACGTGGCGTGTTTAGTGCACGTTAACCTTTGTTGTAACGCGCCAATCAACTTGGGCGAGAGGCTATGGAACCGCATTATAGCCGTCGGGTCTAACTTTGCGGCCAATCACTTGTAGTTGTATTCTCTACGTGGTGTCTAGTGATAACAATCTGTTGTGCGTGAATGCGTGTTAAGACTTTTCGTATTGCTAGGTGATATTTGATTGTGGTTGATGAATTGATAAATTATATCTGTGTGTGTGTTCAAAAACACTTTCTGGAAACTTCACAAAGTTTTGACGGTTCGATTAATCGGAAGCTCGTGTATACTTTGAAAATTATTTGGAAATTGGCAAGCGGCCTTGGATTCTCAAATAAAACCTCGGTATTTGAAAGAGTTGTTTTAAAGTACCTTGAATATTTTGTAAAGTATTACCGTCGTTGATGTCTGTGAAGTGTTGGGAGGATTTTCGAAAATTATTTTAACGTATTGTTGCATTTTCAAATATTTTGAGTGTATGATTTTCAAAATCTTTCACACCATAAAAATATTTTATTTCAAAACCAATGCGATTTTTATTTTCAAAAAAATATAGTGAAAGATGAAAAATCTCACTCGATGTAAAGTTCAAACTCGGATTTAGAAATGTTAGAGTATGTAAAAATGATTTGATGATCTTGCATGGTTAACTTGTTAGTTATTAACGGTGATGATGATACGTAGAGGCTTGATGACTTCAAATGATTTCAAATGAGACGGTTAAAATATGTTGTTTACAAGTTTTGATGGAACAACCCGAGGTACCAAAAGTATTTTTAAAGTTTATTTTAAATAACATACAAATCTAAGGATTTTCAAAAGATTTCCTTTAAAAGGATACCTCGTGGATTTTCTTTTCGAGTTGTTATTGGTTACCTTATGTGATATGTCGTGCTGAGTTGGTACTTTAGCTTAATATTTTGCGAAGTTGTGCAATCGTATTGAGTGGGAATCTGCTTAGTATGCCGATGGGCTGAGGACGCAGTCGTGACCACGATACTAATGGCCATGAAGATCGGATGTGGACCAAGAGGATATGGTCGGGAAGGTTGCTATTCCAGCACTTCGTTCTCGTTGTTTAGGTTTCTGTACGAAACCTCTTTTAAAGGTGATATGATGTAATACCCACATTTTTTCTTTCTTTCTCTTCTGTTTCGTCCAACCGTATCGACTCGACCGTGTTCGTTGATGGTTCGACACAGTGTTGTTTCCCATTTGTCATTCGAACGAGTTCGATATTGTCCCAAATTGATCTATATATAGTTTTGACCTTTCCAAGTTCGGAAAATTAGTCTCGTTTTCGATCTTCCAACCCTTCGCGGTGGAATTCCGTATTTGTTCAGCGATTGGCTTGCGTTTTGATTGATGTACCGTTGGGTTGGTCAATCGTATTGATTTTCGTTCGTTGTGTTTTGTGATTGTTCGGATAATTGACTTAATTGTATTATCCATTTGATGACGCTTGTCACTTGTTGGTTTTATTATATCCCTAACGGCGGCGTTGTGTTGGTCGTCGTGGAGCGTGTTTTCACACCGTATATTCCGTTGCGTTGTATGTAACGTTTCGCCGTTTGGCATTAGTTACGCATTTCTTGCGTATCTCATTGAGTTTTCCTAGCGGGATATTGCTTCTCCTACTTGTTTTAAGTTTCGGGACGAAACTTCTTTTAAGGAGGGTAGAATGTAATATCCGCAATTTCGAATTTCGGTAATTTTCTTTTTTTTCGGAGGAGGTTCGTTTTGACAACTCTATCATGACCTTTTCGTCATTCCGAGAATGATTAATTGTGCACTTTTTGTCACCCGAGTTCGTTTCGGTGTCGTTTTGTTGAGTTCCGTGTCCTTAATCGACTTTTTCACGTGGGAGTTCGACTTTGTTAGATCACCATTAATTTTTGGTAAAGCCAAAAATTCTAAATCTTTGCAATATTATAGAGCATCGAATTAGCTTTCCAATGGTTCAAACGGTGAGTCAATCGGAGTCCTGGACGAGAGTTATGATCGTTTCGTTCACCCGCTCATTTGGCGATCACGCCGACCGGACTCGGCCGTGTCGCACTGCACGGCCGTGCGTACTCGTCCGGATAAGCGGTAGCGTCGCCAGGCCCGACCGTGTTCGAGGACACGGCCGAGTCAATGCCGGCGCCCCTTCGCGACACGACCGTGTCATGCGGGACACGGTCGAGTCCTGCCGGCCGATTGCGCGCCACGACCGTGTCATGTCGGACACGGCCGAGTCTGTCACCTATTTAAGGCACAGCGCGTATTTTTCACCCGATTTCTCATTCCTCTTCTTCCGTTCGCGGTGTGGGTGTACACATCATGGAGACATGATGTTGTTCTTTCAATCCATGAAGTTTTGAGGCTCATATCATCAATCATCCGTCCTATAACATCCTTCAATCCATAATCAAGGCAAGTTTTCTTAAAATCTAGTTTTGGGGATTTTGCTCGATTTGTCCGTTTAATCCGTTTTAACTCGTAATAGTGATGTATTTATGATTGTTAAACATTATTATGTCGAATTCCTTCTTTGTTCCTCGGTTGAATCGCCGAGGATTTGTCGTTTCTTGAGTTTCTTATCGACGCCTTGAAGGTGTCCGATAAAATGTCACAAAGAGGATACGAGCGTTCTACGATTATTATTCCTCGTTCGCTCGTTAATTTATTGATGGTATGATGTTAGGGTCGATTTCTCGCAAAGAATTCGAGTGGAACCCTTCCGCTCGTCGTTTTCTTCAAGCTTTTCGATCGTGGGTGTATTCATTGTCTTCACGAGAATCGTAGGTGTTCGAGGTGTCCCGATCCGTGATTGTGGGAGTGTCCGTATCGATTATCGAGGCAAGTATCTTGCCCATACATTACGTGTTTTGTGGATATAATGGTTGTTAATCGTCGATATGTGCTAAATAAATATTCATAACCATCTTTCTCAAAAGTATCGGTATATTTACCAACAAGGTTTTCTTAAAGACGACTTGTGTGTTCCGAGAATTAATATGCTTAATTGAATACGTGTATTAATGTTGAGTATAAGATCGTAATACTTTCGTGTGATGCCATTGTGTGTGATTACGTTGTCGGTAAGTTTTGAAGTTTAGTCCTTTGTTAAAGGCATACGTGGAGACATGTGGTTATCGATGAATTATGTGAATTTATGTGATATTGGTTGTCTTGGTTCGGTCTTTGTTGGAATAGTGTGCTTTCTTGTTGATAGTATTAGTTATGGGTTATGAGTATATGTTGGATGAATCGCCATTCTAGTAAGGTACCTCGACTATATATCGTGATTGACCTTCGAGGCTTGCGGTTTGCAAATCGTGATTTTGGAACGTGTGTGTGTGTTGTTCCTTCCACCCGGAGTGTCCGACGGGATGTCCGGGGTCGATACTAAGGGGTACGACCACGGAAGTGGACTTGGGTGCGTGTGTGGATGAACTTCCACCCGGAGTGTCCGACGGGATGTCCGGGGTCGATACTAAGGGGTACGGCCGCGAAGTGGTTTCCCACCGAGTGTCCGACGGATGTCCGGGGTCGATACTAAGGGGTACGGCCGCGGGTTACTGGGCCAGGTTTTCATCATGAGGATGACGTCGATGTTATCGTTAATTGTGATATTGTCCGGAGTATCACAATGCTTTGTGCTCGGGGTTGAGAGACATTGTATATCGAGTCTTGGTGCTTGGCTAGAATGGCATAAGATTAATGTGTTATGTGTAATGTGTCCTTGTAAGTGATTTGAAGTGGATGATCGGGTCGTGGACCCTGTGTTTTGTGACCGGAATGGTTAGGTCGTGGACCCCGTGTTTTGTTAAACGGATTTGTATTTTGAAAAATTATCTTTGGGGGTTTGTGACCACTAAATGGCTTCGAGGAACTTTAGAATTTTTCAATTTCTAACGTTTTTAAAACTCCCGAGATTTGGAAATGTTTTCAAAGTGCTTACTTACTTCGTTTCTACTTTCAAGACTTGAATTATTTTCAACTAAATATACCTCAGGAAGTATTTCGTTGTATTCTCGGAATGTGTTGTGTATGGCTCGTATTTGCACTTTATACTTGCACTAGCGAAACAGTGGAGTTTTGCTAACCCCAGTGTCGGGGTGGATATCTGTATTGTGTCCAGGTACATGCAGGTTGTCGGGAGCAAGACACAGGATCGGCACGAGGGATGATGAAAGACGAATGATACTAATCACACGAAGGCCAGTTTTGACTTCAGTTAGTCGGAGTCTATTGTATTGTCTTTTCCGCTGTCTTATTGTTCGTCGTTGCAAGTATTTTACCCTTGCATGTGTATGAGTCTGGATGAGTTTATGTATTTTGATTTGTAAGTCTGTGACGAAAGACCAAATCGGTCTATTGGTCCGTTATTTTGATTCGTCGGTATGTAATGTAATGTGTTGTTTTGATGTCTAGCCTGGTGGATCCTCACGGAAAGGGTCTGCGGCGTGTAATATTCCCGGTTTGATCTGGGGGTGTTACAGATTGTGGGGGCCTTGGCATTATCCCGTTGAGGCTCCAGAATCAGGCTTTGATGACCCATCATACTTGGGCTCTTCTCACGGGCTCTAAGCACTCTGTTTGGGTTAATTGGGTGCGGACCTTTAGGTTGCAGCAATGTTCTTTTTAGGATCTTCATGTTTCTTCTGCTTCAGCTTGGTATTGGAAGCAGCTTCTGAAACTGCGTCCCCTAGTTATGGGAGCATTTCAGTATTCTATTGGTGATGGCTCGTCTTTCTTCTTGTGGTCGGACCCCTGGCATTCCATGGGTGTGATTAGGCATTATGTTCCTAGAGCTTCTCTGTGGACCGGCATTGATGTGTGTGCTAGGCTTGATACGGTTCGGTTATTGATGAGGGTTATTGGGAGTGGCCGGTGGTCGATAGACCTGAGATTCTGCTGATTACTTTTGCTCTGCCGCCTATTATTGGGGGCCAAGATCGCATATCCTAGAGACTGCATAGTTCGGGTATGTATTCATCCTCTTCTGCTCTTCGGTTCCTCAGAGGTTATTCGCCCCCTGTTCCATGGGCCCCTCTCTTGCACGGACCGGGGAAGATTCCTAGGCACTTTCATCCTCTGGTTGGCTATTTAGGAGCGTTTATCGACTATGGATAAGCATTGACTTCAGCAGGTTGATAGGATTTGTGTCCTTTGTGGTATGTCGCTAGAGACTCATTCTCATCTATTCTTTCAGTGCCTTTATTCTGGTCGGTGTCTTTCTATTGCTAGGAGGCAGTCCGCTTTAGTTGGCCTCGCTCTGTGTGGAGCTCGGGGTTGCTGTGGGCGGCTAGGAGGTGGAGAGGTAAGCACGTGGTCAACGTGGCTTACCGTATTTTCCTGGCTGCTTTGGTCTATTTGATTTGTCATGAGAGGAATGAGAGGAGATTTGGTCAGAGGCGTCGAGATCCTCATACGGTTACTTTCCAGGGGATCGGTCTCGTTCGAGACATTATCTCTCAGAGATGGCCCGCTCGTTCTCTATTTACTGTGGCTGTTAGACGTATTTGGAGGATAACTTGGTAGTCTTCATCCTTGCTCTTTGTAATGTTGTTTGGTGCACCATTCTTTTATGGTTGTCGGGGTACTGGTCAGCCTTTTTGGCCACTCTTATTATATTAATGCAATTGACTTTTCCCCACAAAAAACACACACACTGCACACACTGACACACACTGCACACACACACACACACACACACACACACTACACACAGTAAAAAACACACACACACACACACTGCACACACTAACACCCTGCACACACACACACACACTGTAAACACACAGAAACACAGTACAGAGACTGCACACACTATAAACACACACACACACACACACATACACTGCACACTGTAACACCCCCAAGAAATCCCGGGAATGTAACAGCGCCGTGGACCCCTACATGGGACCCACCAGGCTATGTGACCAATTACACTCATCAACTCGCGAATTCAACGCAATAACACCACATCATAAAGATGCAAAACAATAATAATCCACCCGGTTCAACCGGTCAAGCAACATCACAACAACCCAACGAAAATATAATGGACGAAGCAGTTCAATTCGCAAAAATCAAAAGCTCCTAAGTACTCGAGTACTTCTATTAGTTTACAAGTTTTCAAAACGATTTAAAGACAGAAAACAGATAAAACACTTCTTTGGCACAATCATCACGCACGACCGTCATCCTCGTACCGATCCAGTGCCCGCTCGTTCCGCTATTCCTGACCTGAAATTCATAAAACGAATTTCCCAAAAAGGGTCCCCCCAAAGGGGTTAGCAATTACGCTAGTACAAGTAACCAAATGAACAACTTACACCTTATACATATAGTCAAAGCATGCAAATGAGAAAACACCAGTTTGTAACACACATTTCCGGAAACGCCATAACCCAAAACACATTTATAAAAATGCACCACAATTAACCGTTGATCCACGAGAAATACACCAAAATGAAAAACGTACGAAAAAGGAAAAAATGCGGATATTACACACACACACACACTCCACACACTGCACACACAATCCACACACTGCACAGTAAACACAAACACACACACTGCCCACACAGTAAACACAGCACACAAACGGACACTTCATACACGATCTGTTGGGAGAAAATTCTTAAGACAAAAGTTAACATCTATCCCAAAGGGAGAAGATCCTTACGATGTTAACCACGTCTATCCCAAAATAATTCGTGTTTCCAAAAATAGTGTTGTCGTACACACTCATATATTTACACACACAAACACACATATATTTACACTCATGTAATTAAATGTATTACCTTGGGATATATCCAACTAACCGCCTGCTCCGATTTACTTGTATGCATACCATCCGTGGTCTTGAATGCGGTCACAACACTGTTTAAAAGTAACAATAATATATTGAATCGTCGATATAAAATTTTCAAGTAAATATGTTATAAATAAAATTTTACTTTTGGAGTATGGCCTTAACGTGTCGGGCTTATTATGTAATGAGCAAAACTATATAATCATTCATCTTGTGGGTATAATGACCACAAGTTGCCAATGATGCCTACATTGATAAATGCATTTGAAAGAAAAAACATATTACTAAACTATGTTGTAAGAAAAATAAAGAAATAGTTTTGTTAAAAAGATTTTTTTTTTGAAATTTACAATCTTTAACTTACTTATGATGGTAAGCTCCCATGTATATTTGCTTCTTCGACTCAAGCATACGTGCCGATATATATCTCGAGATCTCCTCTCCCCTATGTCCCATATTTTGTATGGATTGAGGATCAAATATCCATACAAATCCTCGTCTATCGTGCCCACATTCATATTAGCCAAATACCTAATTTGTTAAGCAAAATATTACTATAAGAACCTCAGACTACGAATGTAAAAAAATTCCATAAAGGAAATTACTCACATAGTCCAAAGCTGTACAATTGATAAACTAAGCCACTTTTTTCCTTGAATGATATCTAAAATATCAGTGTGAGGGATGTACAATGGAACATCACCACAGCCAAACATAGCTGCATCCCACGGCACTGGTAACGGATTGTTGTAAAGACTCGATGCAACACTAAGTAAGTCTTTCATGATGTCATCTTTGGTCCTCGACCCATCATTGTGACGAGCCTGCTTCCTAGGTCGCTGAATATCCTTTTTCATATAGTAGAGTGTAAAATACAAGTACATTTGAAGTAATTTATTTTGTTTGAATTATTAAAAAGAAAAGGAAAATATTTACCTTTGAAAAATCAGAGACAACGAAATCTCGTGGCCATGCAATAAATCCACCTAAAGCTTCCCCCACGACTCTCACCTCATCAATCGCAACAGGGACTTCAGCGCTGGCATCTACGACCTCCTCAACCACTACCTTAACCAAATGAGTTGGTAAAGGAGCACAATGTAGGGTCGAATCGCCCTGAATAACCCTACCGATAGCAACTAGACGGGGAGGATGCTCGTTCACATAAAATCCAGCTCGAAGAGTGTCTCCAGTCAGAGTCCTCTCTCCGGAAGGTCCAGAAATAGCATCAGCACAACTCCCCCTCGTGCTGACACAAGTAACCTCATCAGATGTACGAATATCAACAGGCCGCTGGGAACTAGCACCCATTGTCTGGGCGAACTCTTTCATCAATTTTTTTGTGACATCAAGGGTGATCTTCTTCCTTAGCTGCTCCAACACATCTTCACTTATGGAAGACGTCAGTCCACATGATCATCCAAAGTAATTTCGAATACCCACACCAAGACCGATGCCACGAACACGACCAGGGTGCTCGGGTCTTCCAATGGCAGCCGCCAATATATCCTGTCGTCCCTCAGGAATGAAGGTACCTTGTGTATACTGCTCCTCCAAATCATCCTACAAAAATTTAATTTGGCACCATATAACAAAATTTTGAAATATGCAAGCAACTAATACAAGTTGATGAAGGAGAAAAAATAATACAAGAATGCAGATAAAAGTAATTGGGTAGAGATAAGTGGTTATTTACATTTAATAAAGCAAATAATTTACCTCAAATTTTTAGTGTTTGCTAGCACTTAGCAAAAAAAAGTGGAGCTTTTTATTTTTCTTACAAAAAAATAATTCTTCAAAAGGAACTTACAATCCTCTCGACAATCTCCCGTGCAGCATCGGATGACGTACCCCCTGTCTTTTTGTATGACCAAACTTCCACCTTTGATGACGCGTAGGTGGAGACGGGGGATCAATATAACATTATCTTCTCCAAATTTAAATGCTTCTTGGCGCTCCTTCATCTTCCTCTCCATCTCCCGTACTTCTACACCCTCCTCGAGCCATATAATGCGGAATGTTCATTTTTGCTAATTCTTGTTTATTACTTCTTTGTTCCTGTTACAAGTATCAAATAACCCATAAACAATTTGATAAATATTTTCAAATTTAAAACATCTTTTTCAGATTTTATGTTCTCAATTAGAAATATGTTCTTAATTAGAATTTTTTTTATTTGATTATTGTAAAATTATTTTCAGATTATTGTACAATCCTTTTAGGAATATTGTAATATATATATATATTAAATATTTTCAAATTTAAAACATCTTTTTTATTTCAAATTTTATGTTCTTAATTAGAAATTGTTTTATTTGATTATTGTAAAAATATTTTCAGATTATTGTACAATCCTTTTATGAATATTGTAATATATATATATAATAAATATTTTCAATTTAAAACATTTTTTTATTTCAGATTTTATGTTCTTAATTAGAAATTGTTTTATTTGATTATTGTAAAATTATTTTCAGATTATTGTACAATCCTTTTATGAATATTGTAATATATATATATTAAATATTTTCAAATTTAAAACATTTTTTCTTATTTCAAATTTTATGTTCTTAATAAGAAATTATTTTATTTGATTGTGTGTTCATTATTTTCAAAGTTGAACTTTAAAAAAAAAAAACTTAAAATATTTTTTTAGATATACCTCCCAAGCGGAGTCCTCACGAGTCTTTTTGAAGTCTCTCCAGTCCTCCTCGGAGATACCATACTTGTCACAAGGAGATTTTCCTTTGCTTGGACCATATATGTACTCACCGGTCAAATCAGACTTGAATTGTCTCCATTTTATGCCAATTGAATGCAAAGACTTCTTTTGAAAATGACCAAGATTGCTAATCTGGCTAACATCAAAATTGGCCTATATATTGACAATAAAAACTAGAGTTAGCCACACACATTACACACACACACACAATGCCACATACACACACACACACAATGCCACACACACACACACACACACTGCCACACAACGGAACATGACACACACACAATTTTTAATACAAAAAAGAGAGTCATGTACCAATATATCCTGCCACAACATTTCTTTATCTGGTTTGTCGGGTACTTCCTTCCAACTCTTGTACAGTATCGACACATAATCTTTGGCAAGTTTTCCCAAGTACGTACTTAACTTCAATTTGTGTTCGTATTTGATCTTTCCCCGTACTGGATCAATGTCAAGAGGTAATTTTTTTCCGTCAACACGGCGTTTCGACATACTTCTACATCGCGTGGGATTTCTCGATGTAGAAGTACCACGTAGATGAGAATTGGGAGACCGAGAGGAATGAGGAGAACGAGCGGGAGGGGGTGTGTGAGGGGAACGAGAAGGAGACGCCATGTGCCTGCATAAATAAATAAATTTAATCATCAACCACGATATACAGTGCACACATAAAACACACACACTGCACACATAAAACACACACACACACTGCACACACACCCACTGCACTCACACTGCACACACTATACACACTGCAATAAGAAAATCTCGGCAGTAGCAATAAGAAAAAAATTTGGACAGTTTCAATAAGAAAATTTGGGCAGTTTTCAAATTAAAGTTTCAACTTTCAGGTCCCAACACACTAGTAGAATGCAAATCTAGAAACACAAGTAGAGTCTAATAGACAGCAAAATAGAAAAAATACAAACAATGCAATCAATTAATAACAATGCTGCACACACACATTGCACACACACTGCACACACTGCACACACACACACACTGCACACTGCATATACACATACACACTTTTTTTAATAACAAATAAGGAAATAAATCTGGGCCGACTTAATAACAATGCTGCACACACACACACACACGCACACACTACACACACACTGCACACACTACATATACACACACACACACTTTTTAATAACCAATAATGAAATAAATCTTGAATACTAAAATACAAAAATTCATAAACCAACACAACATTCAACATTAATACTACAATTCAACAAAACCCACTTTATCATTCACAATGTCACAAAAATGAACATTAATACTACAATTCAACCTAATCGAATATGCCTCCATCAACTATCTAACTTGACTCTAGATAACATTGTTTTCTCATATGCCTTCATCATGATCATCTCGAATGGCATGTATGTCGTCTGCTTCATTTTCTTCAACGATAGTGGGCATCCATATTGATAAAGGAATAAACTCACAAATGTCAAAACTTGATTCTCCAGTTTCATTATTATCTACACTTCTACCCGGAATGACCACTGACAATATTTCATTGCATGGATCCTTGACATAAAACACCTCTTTAGCTTGATATGCCATGATAAAAGGCTCGCCAGTGTAAGCTATCTTATGAAGATCTACCAATGTAAAGACCAGTTCATCGATTACCACACCCGTGTTATTTCAACCCACTTACACTTAAAAACAGGCACTCTAAACTTAACATAATCAAGTTCCCATGTATCTTAAATAACTCCATAGTAACCTGTCGATGCCATAACTGGATTTTTATCTTTCGAGCTTGAAAAGTGCATAGACTCGGTTTGAAGAGTAACTCTGCTATTTTGAACCGTACTTTTGTCATCTTGTGACTTTGTATAGAATGAGTACTTATTGATATCATATCCATTCCAAGTTACGACATCAGACTTCGGCCCGTAAGCTAGCCATTTTAACATTTCAGATGCGCTATCACTTTTGGAGATTTATACCTTAAACCACCTCAAGAAAGCATTATTATGTTCAATCAACAACCATTTCTCGCTCATTTGGGGATTCTTTGTCTTCAAAAGATTCTTGTGAGCAGACAAGTATGGAAGAACCTCATCAATGTTATTCAAAACGTACAAATTTACTTGAAGCACCTCATCGCGATTCTTAGTTAATATTTTAACACCCTTTCCATTAAGTTTCCCATCATGTCGAGACTTCGGAAGCCCTACAGATTGTGTTTGTGACATGTAATCTGTGAAAAACTCAATTACTTCTTCTGCAATATACCTCTCAACAATAGATGCTTCTGGACGAAATGGGTTTTTAGTATACCCTTTATAAATCTTCATGTATCGCTCAATCGGAAACATCCATTGCAAATAAACGGGGCCACACCCTTCAATCTCTCTAACTACATGGACAAGTAAGTGAACCATAATATCAAAAAAAAAGGAGGAGGAAAATACATATCCAATTGGCACAAGATAACAACAGTCTCGTTTTTCCACTCATCCAAAACCAAAGGATCAATCACTTTACTACATATAGAATTGAAGAAAAAACACAATTGAGTTATGTCATTTCTCACTTTTTTAGGCAAGACGTCACGTATAGCCACATCTAGAAGTTATTGCATCAAGACATGACAGTCGTGAGACTTTAAGCCGACCAATGTCAGATTTTTCATCGATACAAGACTCTTATTATTTGACGAATAACCTTGTGGCACTTTAATGCCTTGTAAACAATTACAAAATCTGATTTTATCTCTTTTGGATAAAGTATAACATGCCGGGGGAAGATAAGTTCGTTTACCAACTACTTGCGGATGCAACTGAGGACGTATACCCATTTTCTCTAAGTCTTGACGAGCCTGGACATCATCCTTTGTTTTGTGTTTAACATTGAGAAGTGTGCCGATAACACTATCGCATACATTTTTTTCGACATGCATAACATCTATGCAATGTCTAACATCTAGGTTTCTCTAGTAAGGAGATAAAAAATATTAACCTCTTATTCCAAATGTTTGTCGTAGCAGCCTTCTTTTTAGTTTTTTCCAAATATAGTATTTATGTTCTTCACACGATCGTATAATTGCTCACCTGTTAAGGGCATCGACGCAAGTCCATTTTTCCAGGAATCCATTAAAAGCTTTTCGCAATCTACGATATGGGTGATGGCGACTGAGAAACCTCCAATGTTGAGTGTAAACTGTTTTATTTCCATATTTCAACTGGATGTAGCTTGTGTGTTCTTCACATATAGGACATGCATGATGTCTCTTTACACTATATCCACTCAAGTTTCCATATGCAGGAAAGTCATTAGTCGTACAAAATAACATTGCACGTAGCTTGAAACTTTGCTGGCGGTAACCATCAAACACGTAAATCCCTTCATCCCACATCATTCTCAGGTCATCAATCAACGGACTTAGATAAACATCTATGTCATTTCCTGGTTGTTTTGGTCCTGAAATCATCATTCACAACATAACGTACTTCTGTTTCATACATAACCAATGAGGTAGATTATATATCACAAGTAAAACAGGCCAAGAGCTATGCTTGGTGCTTATGTTACTGAACGGATTCATTCCATCTGTGCTTAAGTTATATATCACCAAGCTATGCTTGGTGCCTAATGTTTCTTGCCTCACTCTTGAAATCTGGAAATAAATGATCTATTTTCTTCCATTGCGCAGCATCAGCTGGATGACAAATTAGCCCGTCGTATTTTCTCTCATTTGCGTGCCATGGGAGATTCGTTGCATCATCTCTATTAGCAAACAATCGCTTGAACCTTGGAACAATGGGAAGGTACCATAACACCTTCGCGGGAGGTCCTTGTTGTGTGTTCTCTCCATCATTCTTCACTTTGTATCGTGATACCCCACACATAGGACACTTATGCAATTCTTCAAACTCTTTTCTGTACAGTATGCAATCATTGGGACAAGCGTGTATTTTTTTTATACTCCATACGCATCAGACACAAAACCTTCTTCGCCTCATAGGTATGCTTAGGCAATGTATTGCCTTTTGGTAGCATCTCATTCATCAACTGGAGCAATTCGGTGAAACTTTTGTCACTCCACCCATTTATTGCCTTCAAATTAACCAGCTTCAACACGACAGATAGTCGTGTGAAATTTTCACACCCCAAATACAATGGAGTCTCTGAATCACTTTTCAACGCATCATAAACATGAGCTCTTTGAAATGATTCTTGTCCGACATCACGAATCATTTCTTCAAATTGATCACCATCTATATCTACATGAGTGTTTCTAGTTGGAATATCTACTATTTTGCCATGCCATATCCACACCGTATAGTTGGTGTTTATCCCCTCACAAACAAGATGTTCAGGAATTGTGTCAGCCTCATGTCGTCTCCCATTCATACACTTCACACAAGGACAAAAGTATCTTTCATCGGGTTCCGAGCGATGTTATCGAGCAAATTTAAGAAATTGCTCAATTCCATTGTCATACTACGCACTCGCACGACTTGCATTCATCCAACTTCGATCAATTTCTTCTTTTCTGTTACACATACTATGAAATTCAATTTTCTATTGTTTTCTATAAGGGAAAGAATTTCATTTCTATATGATTACTAACTTTTTGAAAATTGTTTTGAGAGAGAATGACAAATGTATGGTTGTCCTATAACGGTTGTTTAAAATAGAAACATGAACGGCGGTTGTCAAAATAGAACTTACTTTATACTATGTCAACTTATGGTTTTGTCAAGATTGCTAACTCTATCTGCACGAACTATTGGAAGAAGATCCTTAAGACGAAAGTTAATATCTATCCCAAAGGGAGAAGATCCTTAAGAAGTTAACCACATCTATCCCAAAATAATTCGTGTTTCACAAAATAGTGTTGTCAAAAGCAACACACACAATTAAACACACACACTCAGCTAAATCGATTAAATTATATGACAAACAAGAAGAAAATAACACGTAAAACTACATTACACACTCACAGACACATAGTGCACACACACACACATTACACACACAAAGCACACAACACAACACACAACACATACTGCACACACATTGTACACACACACACACATATACTGCCATACACATAATACACACACACTCACACACATAACACATACAACACACACACAACACACACAATACACACGCACACACACATACTGCCACACAAACAATACACACACAACTCATACAACACATACACAACACACAACACACACTGCCACACACACAATACACACCGACACACACACACACACACACACTGTACACACACTACCACACAAACAATACACACACACAACACACACAGCACACAACACAACACACAACACAATACATCCTCACACACAACACAACACACACACACACACATACACACACTGCCACACCAATACACACACATACACACACAACACACACACATAGTAAACAAACACAGCACATAATAATCCTTAAAGACTAGATACAATTACCAAATAGAAACAAAGAAGAGAGTTCGGAATAGTTACTTGATTTCAATGTAGAGGACCGCAGTTGATTGCGAAGCGTCGGGGAGGTTGAGGAGGTCGCGGAGGTCGGGAGGTAGCCGGAGGTCGAGGGTCGATTGTGAAGCTCTGGGAGGCAAATAGTTGTGTGAGTCAGAAGCGTCGGGGAAGAAAGAGAGGAAAGAAAGAAGAAAGAAAGAAAGAAGAAGAGAGAAAGGAGACCGATTAAAAATAAAGAGATCATTAACAGCGATTTTGAAGAAAAACACTGTTAAAATTAAGATAATAAATGTTTAACAGCGGTTATGAGAACAACCGATGTTAAAAAATGAACTCTGACTGCGGTTTCTAGAGAACTGTGGTTAATTATTGGACTTTAACAGCGGTTGTGACTATAACTGCTGTTACATTTTCATGATATTTACAATGTGTGCCACCACACGAATTTAACAGCGGTTTTTGCATAACCGCTGTTAAAAGTCCGCTGTTAATTGGTTATTTGGTAGTAGTGGTTGTTGATAATGGTATCGATTGTTGACATTTTGCTCTGTGTGTTGAATGTGTACAGTTGTGGTAATCAATGTGATTGATTGGTCGTGTATGAATTTTCTGTAATGTGAATGTGAAAGTTATTTGTTGTGATGCTAAGTTCACTCATGTTGGTTTGACGGGACCTATGAGGATTCAGGGCAACCGATCCTGGGATCAGAACTTAGTATGTGGTGCTGAGGTCCAGTCGTGCGGGTCTGATGAGGCCTACAATGACGCATGGCAATCAATTATGGGGCAGGACACAATACTGTAATACCCGGGATTTTCGTTTCCGGTGGATTGAACTGTTTAGTGGATTGTAAGTTGTTTGTGCCTTTATGATTGTTGTCATGCATTGATGTGAGCCATTTCGATTCAGATTGTAGTGTGTTTGTCGTCCCGTTGGCAGGAATCGTTGTTGTGAGGAGTTTAGGTGCGATCTTATTGCGTGTTCAGCAGGAATAGCGCACGCTAAGATCATGGAGTAGCGCGCGCTGTTACGAGTCGTTAGCACACACTAAGTCCATGTAGTAGCGCGTGCTAACGGGAGTTCTAGAAATGAGGCAGAAGCTACTGCCTTGGACTGGGCAGTCGATAGCGCATGTTGTGGGGCGCGTAGCGCACGCTATGGTGCGAGAGTAGCGCACGCTATCGGGAGGGTAGCGCACGCGACCTGGTAGTTCGGGTTCAGTCCAGAAGCTACTGGGCTTAGATGTTGGGCGGTATATACTTCGATAGCGCACGCTAATATTGAAGATTAGCGCACGCTAAGGCTGTCCAGTATATAAACTGGACAGCAGTCATTACTCTCATTTTCTCCCCCATTTCCTCTTCTCTCCGCGGGTGTAAGTCAAGGGCGAGGGTTCGTGATCTTGGCCGATTTCACTCAATCCAAATGTGTTTTGGAGTATCATAAGTGATTATAACATTGTTTAATTCATTGTTCTTAGTCGGATCGAGGTAATTCCTTGGTTTCTCTTCGAGTTGACATTTTGTAGATTTGTTCTTGATATTGGAAATTATCCAGTTTTGATGAATTGGTTGGCGTATAAACGTTATTTTGAATATGTTCTATGGATTGTATATCCATATCCTTGATTCGTTCAACCCGATGGGTGATTTCGGTGTTCTTGGAGGGTCATGAACATTTAATGTTCGATTAAATGTTCGAATGGGTTTTCCTTCGATAGTTTGATGTGATTTCCGTTGTTGTTGGTCTTGGTCCTTGTGATCGTGTTTTTGTTGTTTCTTATGGAGGTTGTAGGATTTGAGGCATTGTGGTCGAGCCGTGTTCGTCGGAGTATTCGTGTGTTGATTCGAGGCAAGTATTTTATTATACAACTTGTGTCTTGCGATTAGAAATTGTGTGTTGGGTTGTGATGATTTGTTTGCCTTGTAAATGTGGCTCGTGCATTATGTGTTGTGCATTATGAAGGCTTGGTGATGACTGTGTTATTTTGGTATATGTATCATGTTGTGTTATGTGTGTGGGATTGTGATAATCCTATTGGGTTGGTTGTACACATGATTGTACAATGTATTGTGTATCGATCGTGAGTTATGTTTGTTGTGTGTCGTTGATTGATGACGGTTGTTGTGATTGTTGAGATTGTGTGATGTGCGCATGATGCGTGACTTCATGGTTGTAGAACCCCCTAAATTCGATAGCTTACTACATGTATGGTTTATTATATCATGATGTATTTTAATAACAATTGTTGTGATATAATATAATCTACATCAAGTTTCATTTTATTTTACTTAATTGTTTCGCAAATGATAAATTAATTGAAATTTAAAGTAGGATATTGGTTCATCTAATGGGCTATGTGTACCAACATTTACTTATATAAACTCACTAATGTACTCAAACCCAACTTAATAAAATTTCTAAGTCTTGAATTTATAGTTGAAAGCCCAACCCAACTAAGTAATCCATTTACAACTAACTAAATACCCAACTATTTATATTAACATTCTTCACACTTAATTTAATATATATATATATACAATATATATATATATATATATGCATGGGACGGCCAAAGTGGGGAGGGAAGATGACATCTAGAGTCTTCATGCCCCCCTCATGCAAGACATCATCTTGTAACTTGTGTATCACACCTACAAAGGCTTCC
The DNA here is from genome assembly GCA_033398695.1 of Orobanche coerulescens. Lineage (NCBI taxonomy): Eukaryota > Viridiplantae > Streptophyta > Magnoliopsida > Lamiales > Orobanchaceae > Orobanche > Orobanche coerulescens. Next base: position 166,722,288 of record CM065811.1, read on the forward strand.
ATTTTCCATGCCTTGACCACCATGTTTAAACACTTAAAAATACACCACTACCACCTCATTTCACATGCAATGGAAAACAAAATCTGAAAATTAGAGAGAGAGAGAGAGAGGGAGAGAGAGTAGGCCGAAGCCAAGAAGAAAGAAGAAGAGAAGAAGAAGAAAGGCTCAAACTTAAGAAGGTAAGTTCATCATTTTATATATTAACATATAAATACATACAAAAATATATATCCTACATGAACTAACTTAAACCATGTCCTATCATGAACTCTCATGGTGTCTATGTTGGCCGAAAATAGGAGAGATCAAAGGAGGATTGATTCGACTAGCCAAATACCTAATTTCCTACACAACTCCAAGAACTAAGGTGGGTAAAACTACTTTTCAAACTTTTATATGCAAATTACCTTCAACAAAGATGCATGTCCCTTCCATGTAGTTTATATAGTCCACTCTTCTCATACCATTAGCATGCAAGATGGTTTATAACTTATTGCATGTGAAACTAGCCGATTTTGAAGATTAGAATGAATTGTCTAAAACTTCTTACCAATTAAGTATGATTTGTTTTTCTTTATATTCCGGATATTATATTTTGAAGGGGTCCTGTCTTTCGCATTAAATGCTCTTCAGAGCATTCAGACTTGTCTCTCTCCAGCTGCATTAAATGATGCCCTATCAGTAATAAATGCTACTTTAACCGTGAATACTTTATGAATAAACAAAGTATATTTCACAACGGCTTAAAGCATTCTTTAATCAAGCCTGTCGGATATGTTTTACTTTTCCTAAGTAAAACATCTTATAGCTGGCTGTTGTATCCGACTCATTAAGTCTTTTGCTGTAGCTGTAGGCTCTGTAGGATAGACTGTATGAGATCCTCAATACTGTATGGACGAGCTGTATTTCCGGACAGTTTTCATACTTAGCGGCATTATGACTCTTTCGGCATCTTTGCTGTATGATGAGTTCTAACAGCTTCCATGAGAAGTTTTATCTCAACAATTTACGATCTTCCTTGAGACTACTTGCTGTATGTTGGCAATTTATCAAAACAGGATTGTTTATCCCAACAAGGGTGGGATTCCCTTGTTTATCCCAATAAGGGAGGGACTCCTGACAGGAGTAGGGGCCCTATTAGGAGTGGTGGATGTCGGCTCTGAAGGGGCATCCAGTTCACCAGTACCTTCCAACTTAACAAACCACTAGTCATTCGCCGTAGCCGTTACAGGCTCAGGAGCTGCTGTAGGAGCATCCAGTGTTTCTTCCATAGGAGTTGCGTCCTGTAGGTCAACTACTGCGGCAAATGGTACAGTAGGCGGAGCTGCCTCAGTGACCGTTGTAGTCACTTGAGGTGCTGTAGGGACAGCTTTTGATTTGGAAGACTTCTTTGTCTGCATCTTCTTCTTCTTCACGACAGCTGTAGGAGAGCTGCTGTCGGGAATGGATCTCTTTTTACTAATGAGCTTCTTCTTGCTCTCATTAGCCTTGGTCTTCGAGGAGTGATCGGTAACATGTCTGGGATCACTCGTTGGTAGAGAGAAGGGATTGGGCCTATTGGCAAGAAGAATTGTTTTGTGTGGACTTGGAACCACCTAAAAATATTCCAGCATGGATCTTCTTGGCAGCAAGTGGCTGTTGTATGCTACATCAAGTCAGAATATAGTTCAGAATCAGGCCAAAAGACTTTCTTGCAGAATTTGGCTTGGATGCCTCCTCCTGGAGACGTTTCATAATCACTTGGCACTAATTAACTTTTCTCTGGATATGATGGCAACCATCATACGGAACCTCAGATTGGTGCACATCTCGAAAGCTCCAGTGTGATTTTCCACAAACGTGCAACATAAATCATGAAGATAAAGGTAGAAGAAGATGAAGTTCCTCTTGTGACATGATAGATGGACTTGAGATGGCAGGGAGTTGCTGGTGAAAATATTCCAGTAGGCTTCGAGCAGATCTTCAGAGCCAAAGTTTTCTAGCTCCTCCAAAGACAGTCCATCAGCATGCAATTTGTACAATTTCTCAAGGAGTTCCTGATTGATGGAGATCTCCTTATCCTGTACAGTGCCACAATAGCAGTAAAGGCAGAGCCTTTCTTTTCAGATTAAAACCCTCCGAGGATCCAAGTATATTAACAAAGTACGAAGAACAAGATTGTTACCTCTTATAGCGTGTTTTCGATTGAGCCTTCTAGAGACGTTGCAAGAAGCGAGCATCCTCTATGATATCCACACAACGAACAAGTCCCGAACATTTAACGGATTGCTAGGCCTGATTCAATAAAGATTTCACTTAAATCAATTTGAATATAGATATGTTCTTGATTATGGTAAGAACAAGAACACCAAGAATATTATTCAAATGTTCTTGAACTTTGATCTAAAATAACAAGTATGAATCTTTTTCAATATGTTATTTAAGATCATACTCACAAGATTAGATGAAGATTATATGACTATTCTAAATACTTTCTTGGTCAAAGAATCAATCTTCAAAGATATGAAGATATGTTCTTGATTCTTTTGATTATTCAACTCTTGAATATTATCTTCAAGACTTTGAGAGAGAGAGGAATATCAAAATCAGATTTTTTATTCTCTCTACACAAATATGTCTTCACTTGTGATTAAGTCTTGTTTGAGGGCTATCACAAGACACTCTTATATAGTCCTGTACATGGCTAACGGTTCACCAACCCTTTCACCAACTTATAATCAACCGGAACAAAATAGCTGCTCTGCTCATTTAAGTGTGTGACCCTGTAGGTTCTAATTAATATGGCAATGAGTATAAAATAATTTTTACGACTCATAAGTCATAAGCGGCCTCTTGCTAGACATTATGACTACCCGCATTAAAAGAATTAATTCGACGGCACGAATGAAATCCCGTTACTGTACAATATTTAATCTTCTCGTCGCGCGATATCCTAATTAAGCATAAGGCATGGATAAGTCGACCTTATATAGCTGAATTAATATTCTTGATCTCAAGTTACAATTGTCCAATTCAAATATTTATCAATAACTCTTTATTGATCAATTTGAGCATGGCCATGCATTTAAACAATTTAACTTATCAAGGGCCTGTGGATATCTTCTCCGTTTTATAGGAGGGACAAGCCCCCTCTAGACAAACTACTTCCCTCTGCATAAATCGTACCGTATCCAATCACAAACTATATGGTCCCTTGTTACAGAAGACGTTGGTATTGAGTTAAAATACGATACTCATTATGTAGGAAATTGTAGTGTCTTTAGGTAATAAGGACTTAAATAATATATAACAACCAGAGGAATTATAATGACTTAATCCATATATAATTCTGTTTCTTAGGTCATAACCAATACGATGTCTCTACATGTATCTATAATGTGATATAACATCTCATGTTCATGACCAGTAAAACATAGTCATCGTATCATCATCATACTAGTAATCATATTACTAGGGATATCTAGAATAAATATTCTTTAATGCTTTAACGAGCTTTACTATCAAGTCACATACTTGATGATCGTAAGCAGAATATTGATTCCATAATATAATCAATATTATATAATAATAAATGTCTCCACATTATTATTAAACAGTAGACTTAGAGCATTATACCAACAATCTCCCACTTGCTCTTAGTCCTATACAGACATAAACTAAAGACCAATAGCCTTTATATAACCATCATTCCTCGCTTGAGAAAGCGGCTTGGTTAAAGGATCCGCTATGTTATTACCCGTGTGAACTTTACATATCCTCACATCGCACGAGTGACAATCTCTTGAATGAGGTGAAACTTTCTAAGTACGTGTTTGGATGCTTGTTGTGATCTTAGTTCTTTAACTTGTGCAATAGCTCCATTGTTATCACAGTGCAAATTAGGAATTCAGCATCCAGGAAAAATTCCTTCACGATCTGTTCATCATAATTTTCTGGGTGAAGACTACCCAGCATGTACAAACTGGTTTGCTTGAAGCGAGAAATAACCAGATTCATCCAAGGCATATCTTGGTCTTTAGAGATTATGCGCTCTTAAATAACAGAGCAAGCAAAGATACGTCCGTCGATTCGATTTTTCTTCAGAGAGAGAGATGAAGTTTGCGAAGAAGACATTTTGCAGAGAGAGAAGATAGAAGGATTAAAGGTATATAAGTTTTATGATGTAGACTCATTTAATATGCAGAAAGCGTAAAGATCTGTCATCATATTGTCCCTTTTATAGTCTGTAGAGAGGCTAGGTCACAATGAACGATCAGATTTAAGGGATGGGAACCATCTTTGAATAAACGTACAGGATGAATTCAGATATACATCTAATCCACCCGTTTTCGAAATTGATGCCCGTCCCACCTCTAACACACTTCATGTTCCACTATTGTACGTTTAGATGATTCGAATTTTAAAATTGCGGGTTTAAGGTACTAGAGTCCAGATGTCGTTTCAGTATTGAAAGATAAATCGTTTTAAATTCATATAATGCACATAGAATAGAAACTGTTTTGAAAAGGTTTAGGTTTATGAAATTAGATACGCTTAAAATATTAATTGAAATCCGACAATGTTTGTGCGGTATCCATGAAACTAAAACTTCTCCCTTAAAAGGCACATACAGGATTCAATTCTTACAGCAATTGACGATTAATGTTGTATTCTTAGGTCCTATTGTGTTACCTCTTAATTAATGTACACATCATCTGTAGAAAAGTAATTTATGTTTCACAAAATAGTGTTGTCAAAAGCAACACACAACTAAACACACAGACTCAGCTAAATCGATCAAATTATACGACAAACAAGAAGAAAATAACACGTAAATCTACATTGCACACTCACATACGCACAGTGCACACAACACAACACACACAGACTGCACACACACACACATACTGCCACACAGACAATACACACACACACTCACACACAACACATATAGCACACAAACACAACACATAACACACACTGCCACACATACAATACACACACACACACACAAACACACACACACACACACACACACACACACACACACACTGTACACACACTGCCACACAGACAATACACGCATGCACACAAACACACACACACACACACACACACACACACACTGTACACACACTGCCACACAAACAATACACGCATGCACACACACACAACACACAACACAACACACAACATAGTACAGCCTCACACACAATACACACACACACACTGCCACACACACACACACACACACACTGCCACACCAATACATGCACACACATACACACAACAAATACATATAGTAAACACACACAACACACAATAATCCTTAAAGACTAGATACAATTACCAAATATAAAAAAAGAAAAGTGTTCGGAATAGTTACTTGATTTCAATGTAGAGGACCGCGGGTCGATTGTGAAGCATCGGGGAGGTCGGGGAGGTCGCGGAGGTCTAGGAGGTCGCGGAGGTCGTGGAGGTCGGGGAGGTCACAGTTCGATTGCGAAGCATCGGGGAGGCAGAGTCCGGGTGAGGCAGAAGCGTCGTGGAAGAAAGAGAGAAGAAAGAAGGAAGACTAGTTAATAAATAAGACATTATTAACAGCGGTTACAACAGAAACCGCAGCTAAACGTAATATAATAAATGCTTAACAGCGGTTATGAGAACAATCGCTGTTAAAAAATGAAACATGACTGCAATTTTCGAATAACCGCCGTTAACGTTCAGACTTTAACAGCGGTTGTCCTCATAACCACTGTTAAAGTTTAATGGTATTTACAATATATGCCACCGCACAAATTTAACAGCAGTTTTTGCATAACCGCTGTAAAAAGTGCGCTGTTAAATGACTATTTTATAGTAGTGTAATCATACCTTCTCCTTCCGATGGTAAGGATATAACTCATAGTTCTGAGTGTACGATTAATTAAAGTGGACACTGTATTCATGGGTCTAACATTCCCCCTTAATTGATGAGTTAAATTAAAAACTTACAGGGAGTTTTAGTCGAGCTGTAGTATTCCCAATTCCTGGCGGAGCATACAGAACCTTGATGTGCTAAGAGGCTTTGTAAAGATGCCCGCTAACTGAATGTCTGTATGAATTGTCTCGATCCGAACATCTTTATTCTCCTGTATGAATTTTCTCGATCCGAACATCTTTATTCTCCACATGATTCCTAATGAAATGATGCTTCATATCAATGTGCTTCATCCTCGAGTGCAATCCAGGATTGTGCGTGATTGTGATTGCACTCGTGTTGTGGCACGTAATTAGAGTTTCTCTTTCCTGAATGCCATAGTCCTGTAACTGTTGATGCATCCACAGGATCTGCATACAGCAACTTCCAACGGCATAATATTCCGACTCAGCTGTAGAAAGCGAGTTGTCCAATTGTTTCTTACTGAACCATGACACAAGTCTTGGTCTAAGAAAATGACAAGTCTCACTCATACTCTTTATATCCAACTTACAGCCTCTGAGATCCAAGTCGCTGTAGTTTACCAAATCGAATCCTCATTCCTTAGGATACCACAATCCTACATTGATTGGTCCTTTAACATATTTAAGAATTCATTTGGCTGTGGTGAAGTGTGACTAGGTGCTACCTGATACCGGGCACACACTCCTACAACAAATTGGATATTGGGCCTGCTGGCTGTTAGGTACAAGAGTGAGCCTATGAGCTTCTTATAAAGTGATTGATCAACTGGCTTTATAGCTTCATCAGCACTTATCTGTGTGGAAGTGCTGATGGGGGTGGATGAGGACTTAGAAGTATTCATCCCAAACTTGTTGAGCAGCTCCTTGCTGTATTTCTCCTTACCCAAAGAAGGGACTTGCTACCACTGCAATGAAACTGGTCATTGGAAAAGGAATTGCAAGGTCTACCTAGAAGAAATGAGGAAACGGAAGAGCGGTGAGACTGCTGCTTCATGTATTCTTGTTATAGAAATCAATTTATCTACTTCTTCATCATGGGTATTAGATATCAGTAGTGAAGCTCACATTTGTGTGAATGCGCAGGGGCTGTGAAGGAGTAGACAACTGGCAAAAGGTGAAATGGACCTACGTGTTGGAAATAAAGCAAGAGTTGTTGATATTGCCGTAGGGACTTATGATATAAAACTACCAAGTGGACTTGTATTGGAACTTAATAATTGTTATTGCGTTCCTGCTATGGGTAGAAACATTATATCAGTTGCTTGCCTTGATTTGGAAGGATATGACTTTACTATTAAGAATAGTGTAATGTCCATATTTAATAAAGGTGTTTTTTATGGAGATGCCTTGATGAGTGGGAGATTATATCCCATAAATCTCGAAAGTTCCAAACCTGTCTGTAACATAAATGTCAAAAGACTTAAATCAAATGATTTAAACCAAAAATATTTCTGGCATTGTCGTTTGGGCCATATAAACGAGAAACGTATAACCAAACTCCATAAACATGGAATCTTAGACACGTTTGATTTAAAATCATATGATACGTGCGAATCTTGCTTATTAGGCAAAATGACCAAAGCTCCTTTCACGGGCCATACTGAGAGTGCTCCAGATTTATTGGGCTTAATACAGACTGATGTATGTGGACCAATGAATACAAATGCTAGAGGAGGTTTCCAATACTTCATAATGTTCACGGATGACTTATGCAGATTCGGATATATCTACTTAATGAGTCATAAGTCTGAATCGTTTACGAAATTCAAGCAATTTCAAAATGAAGTACAAAATCAGTTAGGCAAACTATTAAAGCACTACAATCAGGTCGTGGTGGTTAATATTTGAGTCATGAATTTGACGATCATCTCAAAAGTTGTGGAATTGTTTCACAACTAACTCCACCTGGAACACCTCAATGGAATGATGTGTCAGAATAGAGAAACCGAACCTTGTTAGACATGGTTAGATCGATGATGGGTCAAGCTGATCTTCCAATTTCTTTTTGGGGTTACGCCTTAGAGACTGTTGCATTCATTTTAAATCGAGTACCATCTAAATCGGTTCAAAGCACACCATATGAGATATGGACAAGGAAACAACCTGTTTTGTCTTTTCTTAAGATTTGGGGTTGTGAAGATTATGTGGAACGACTTATTACTGATAAATTATCACCCAAATCGGGTAAATGTCTTTTTGTGGGATATCCTAAGGAAACTAAATGATATTATTACATCCCATCAGATATTATATTATATTTACGCTGTTCTATTTCGATATATGATGAGATCATAAATCTTATTAGTTCGATAAAAACCCAACACGGGCAGGGAGTGATCTAAAGATTTTCAAATTTTTCTCCTTTTGGGTATACACTTTACCCAATGCTTCAAAATCACCGACAATGCCAGTGAATCTGAGGTCAAGCTCCTCAAGAGTTTTGGATGATTTCATTTCAAAGGATTCAAATTGCTGAGTGAGTTTTGAAATTTTGTTTTCTTTTGAGAGCTCAGTTTCCTCACAAATCAGCTTGAGTTTCTCCCAGATTTACTTAGTTGTCTTACAACTTTTTACCTTCGAGAATGTGCCTTTGTCAAGAGTGACAAACATCGTATTCTTAGCAACATTGTCAAGGTTAGCACGTTTGCGCTCGTCAGCTATCCATTGCTCGCGTTCCTTCTCGAGCATTTCAGCATGAGGTTGGCCTTCTATCCTTGCGGCAGGATTAAACTTCATTATCTTGATGGGGCCTTCTTGAATGGCAAATATCATCTCCTCGTGTATGGCAGCAAGATGAGCCTTCATCCTAATTCTCCAGTCATCAAACTCGTTAATCGAAAACATAGGAACCTTGTTTATCATAGAGGTATCCATGTAAGAGAATAGGAAAGATATAAACTGTTTTCAAAGAAAATAAGTGATTTTTGGATCTGATTCGGTTAAAAATATGACTAATTCTTTTTAGAATCAACTACTCTGATCCCACTTGGAAAGTGATAGTACAACGAGCTGTACGATTTTCGAATGTGAGTGCGTAGCGGAAGTTTGTTTAAGTGAGTTGTTGTAAATACAGTAACTAGGCGTTCTCCTGATAGCTTAGTGCATACAGGGTTTTACAATGTATACTTATAAATAAATCACAGTTATGAAAACAATAAAGACAGAAGGTAATAACACGCAATTTAAAGTGGTTCGAGGTAAATTCCTCTACGTCCACTGGTCCTCCACACAGGAGCAAAATATTTATTATAATCACAACGTACACAACTACGTGACTATAACTAAACCTGTCTCTGTATCGTTCACACAGATTGATACAGGGACCGAAGCTTTGGGCCGTTCACACAGATTGCCTTGAGCTCTTTATTGACTTGCTTCTTCACACACAGTTCAAAGCTTCATCTACAATGCTATTCTTCCCACACAGGTCGGAATACGCAAGGATCTTCGATCCACACATGGCTGATGGTTTTCTCAACGGTAAAGGTAGAGTTCTCTAAACAACAATTTGATCTTTGATAAACGATAGCTGTATGCTTGTGCTGTTCTCATTGAGGACTTGTATATTTCTTCGCTTGAGTACTTGTTGTATGCTCACGAAATATACTGCTTAATAATCGCTAGAATGTCAGAGTGATTTGTCAGAGCTTTTGCGATAATGAATTGCTTCAGTATTTAAGTCCTCTGGCTTATTTATAACCTTGGAAATGTATCCATTATAAATGAAGCCATTGCAGGTAGGTGAGATGTTGATGTATGACTCTTGATCGGCGGCTGATGAAAGTTTGAATTAAAGCATATCGCATTTAATGCTTCAGACATGCTTTCTGTCTTCGCATTAAATGCTCTTCGGAGCGTTCAGACTTGTCTTTCTCCAGCTGCATTAAATGATGTCCTATCAGCAATAAATGTTACTTTAACCGTGAATACTTTATGAATAAACAAAGTGTATTTCACAACGGTTTAAAGCATTCTTGAATTGGGACTGTCGGATGTGTTTTACTTTTCCTAAGTAAAGCATCTTACATCTTGGTGTTGTTTGTTGTTTCTTTAGTCTAATACTCGCAAGCGCACGATTTGTTCGATGTAGATATGCGGTGCAAGCTCGATTCCACAGGGAGGACTATAATAGTGAAGTCAAATTATTCCTATCGTTTTGAACCAAATTATATTAAATTCTAACCTAGTCCCAAATAATTTTATTTTTGAATGGTTATAATAATTGCATTAAATAACAGTAATTTTTAAGTAGATTTTAGATAAATTGATTTTAAATAATTTACTAGGCTTTAGAGTCCACCAATGTCTATTTATTATTTATTTTATATTTTAATTATAAGAAATTCAGGGAATAGATTCTGAAAACAATCTCACTATTTCCCTATAGATTTGACAATAAGTACAAAATTATAATTCAAATATAGATTTTCCTTCGCTTAAAAAATGTAATTTCTAAGCATTATATGTATCCAATTTAATGGAAAACAAATAATCAAAGAAATTAACTAATATCAATAATCACAAAGCAATGGGGAATTTATAACTATCAAAAATACGTGATATAATTGATGAAATAATATTCCCCTATTGAAGCGAAAATCATAATCGTTAAAAACATTTATTTGGAATTATTATATAAATATTAATAATAATATAGACATGGTTTCATCATAACCCCAGTAAAAGAAAATTACTCACTCATAATAACAACACAAATAAATAAATATTCCATAATATTATTACTCAAATATAATTTTATTACACACTATTTTTATTTTTCTCCCTTACAATTTTCTCTATTTTTTCTCCTCCTAAAACACTACACATTCATCCCCTATTTATACTACTTCAAAATCAACAAAATAATAATTTTTACAATTTTAAAATCCCACCCCCTAATCATACACGGCTGCTATGAGGTGCTGATGTCATGGATGACATCAGCACAGAGTTGAAATTCTGGTCCAATCATTTGTTGGCACGTGGCACAATATGGTCCGTCTATTTAATTGTCCTTCGAGCGGTCATAACTTCTTCATACGAACTCGGATTCGGATGAATTTTTTTAAAACGATCGTCTCGGCAGGACGAATAAAGTGAGACGATCGTGACTATATTTGAATTTTGTAAAAATATCGCCCTTGAACCAATTGATCTGTCTTGTCGGTTGGTTAACTCGAGATATAATTTAATTCCAATTAATTATCCAAAAATGACATAAAATTATAGAAAATTCTAAAAAAATGAAATAATATAAATATATGGTAAAACGAATAAATTATCACACAAAACACACAATTATATACAGAAAATACTAATAAAAATATTACTCAAAATATACTAAACAAATTTCCCCACACTTATCTTTTGCACGTCCTCGGGCAAATCTTATACCCGAGTTATAATACTCATATGCTGAAAAAATCATGACAAAACTAATATCAAGAGAGAACAAGTGATCATGACCCAAGTGAGATCAGAGAAAAATAGGATGCCGCACCAAATTCTAACAACTTCATTGAGAATCGAATGCAAAAAGATTCAATACCCTCACGGTGGATATCACTCTTCACTCAAGTGTATATACGAGATATTTGAGAAAAGTTCACTCATATCAAAGCATAATATGTCATTACCATATGCTTGGTCAAAAATCAAATCTCCACTACTTAAAAATAAACTCATTCATAAATCAAAAGGTCTTTCTTTTGGTTGTAACGTGGCTTTGGGTATGGGTAGGATAAAGAAAAAATTATGAGGTTTGCTAGCCAAGATCAATTGTGAATTTAGATGCGTAACATATCCTACAAATAACAATCAATACCCCCCATTCAGTAATGAAAACTCTCAAACCATCATCCCCAAGTTATTCTGTACATGATAATTGAATATTCATCTGGTAAGGTCATACTCTTGTGTAAGGAAAAGTATGCAATGGATCTTCTGAAAGGAATTATGTATCACTCAAGGGATAGTTCAAGTGCTATTTTATATATAGTGATGATTTTCGCACTTGACCTCCCGCTTTTTCTTTTTTTTTTCTTTCTTTCAGGCCTTTTTTTCCCTTTTTTTATTTTTTATTTTTTTTTATTTTTTGGCCTTTATTTATATATATATATATATTTTTTTTGTTCAATACTCCAATGTACTTCACACCCTTTCACTTTCAATCAAAAGCTCTTAATCTCCACAATACTCTTATGAACATCGGCCCCTATTTGTCACACATCTAGTTCACAATTAAATCTTTGACTAGAGAGTGAAAATGGATGAGTCATCAACAAGAATGGATAATGGCTAAAGTAATGTGCTTGATCAAAGAAATAGGCTCAGGCTCAATGGCGCTTCTAAGGATAAAATATAATGGGTGGGAAAAATATAAGCCAACAAGGGGTTAATCCTAATTGCCTTTATCATCTTAATGCAAGAGTTTATGAATGTAGTCTCGAAATGTATAAATGAGCAAGTTCTAGAATGAACACAATATGTTTGACCACACAACAAAAAATATAGAGCGTATATATAAGGATTGCTCTAAGGCTCAAAACTCACAAAAAGGGTGTTGTGTACTGAATCCCATACACCTTCATCCAAATCCATTATCAAAACCAGTGAAACATCCCAAAAATAATTTTTTCACTAACATTTTCTCAAGAAAATGGTGCCGTGATTTTCAACATCTTTTTTTTTATATTATATATATATATAGATATAGATATACACCTTCCCCCACACTTAATGATAAACAATATCCTTATTGTGTAAAAAGAACAATGGAGTAAGGGTTTAAATAAGGCTTCCCTGTTTATGAAAGACGACGCTTCGCTCAAGCCTTTTTTTTTTTTTGGACCTGCAAGAAATAAGTGTGGCAAAACAACAAAATAAAATATATACCCGGAAGTATAAGACAAACAACCTAGATGCGCTTCAAGAGAGTCCGAAGAGTCTCCTTACGCTGCCATTAATACTTTTATTAAAAACAAACGAGAAAAAGTACAGTAATAGAAATAACAATACATAAATCGTGGATAGATGCGCGTCAAGAGATCGAAAAGAAAACTCCTTAAGCTGCCATCATTTTCACGATTTTTACACCCGCTAAAAAGTAAAAACAACAAGAGGAATGAAGTGGGATATCAGAGGGAAAGGAATGTATCAATTTTGCATTTTCGCACAGTGAAATCTTCCATCCAAACAATATTAGCTAGAGCTGGGTCTGGTTCAGGAACAAATGCAACAAGTTTTTTGATCAGCTCTTCTGGTGTTGTTGCAACAACTATGATTCGTTTAGCACGCTCAGAAATAAAACCTTTTTCAGAAGAGTAGTTGATGAAAGATAATAAACCATTGAAGAAACCATTGACATTTAGCAGACCTATTGGTTTCGTATGAACATTTAGCTGAGCTCTGGTAACCATATGAAAAAGTTCTTCAAGAGTGCCAAAACCACCGGGAAGGGTGATAAAGGCATCAGCATTATTTATCATGTGAGTTATGCGGTTTTGCATATTCACAGCTCTGAACTCATCTCCAATGGTTGCTCCGGTGATTTTACTTTCAGCCACATGTTTTGGAATGATTCCCAACACTTTTACTCCTTCCATATAGGCAGAAGCAGCAGCATGTCCCATTAATCATAGACTTCCTCCTCCGTAAACTACATGAATGCATTTTTGTCCTAAGGTACGACCCAAGTTGTGGGCTGCTTCAGTAAAGTAAAGCAAGCCTCTTTCCCATGACTAGCTCCACCAAAAATGCAAATGGAGTTAAATCTTTTTGTGGAAGATGATGATTCCATTTTTTGAAAAGAAAATTACTTAGAGAGATAATGAAAAGAATACAAGTTTGAGGGATGCAGAAAAGAAACAACTGCAACGTTTATTTATAGATGCAAAATAAAGTAAAAAGATTTATAAAATCTGTGACCGCGTTAATTGCGCTTCAACTACTCAATAGAATAATGAATGCATTGATTGCGTATCACTTTTTATATTCAGAAAATCTAAAAAAACGACAAAAAGTAAAGATACTCACGTGTATGTACAGTAGTTGTGATTGTGGCTCACATCTTCCTCTGATTTTACGTTCAGAAACGGCTTAAACGCCTTCTATGAGTCGGGGAGAAGCTTCCCATCCAATTTTCTTACAAATTGGCAAACAGAGTCTTTTAACGTCAGATTCCCAAGACGTTGTTCATATTCTGGTTTGAATTTATTCCACAAACATCGAATCCCGTAATGTACGAGTCCACTAGGATGCGTGTCAAGAGAAATTTCGATATCATCTAAATTCTCCTTATTCAGACCATCCTTGATGAACTGAATTTTATCTTCTCTGTTTGTGGAAGGAATTCCTAAAGATCGACATCTTGAATCACAGTTCCACCTAGCACATTTGTAGCAAACGACGATTTTCTTTGCTCGTCGTTTCTTGGCATATGAACTTTTTCCAAGCCCTGGTAAAAATCTAGTTGGTGTTTCCGTGAATTCACCCGCTATTCTCACTTTGGCTTCAATAATGAATCGAATACCAAAAGGTATGCCGTTATTCATAAGCAACCTCATCCTTTCAACTCTGGCTTGGTAAAGTTTCAAAATGACTTTTTTACTAAGAAAGGGAAATCTTTTTTCAATTGTTTTCAAAGTTTGTTCCATAATTAAAAATAAAATAAAAATATCTACAAAATCAGTTGTTGTGGGAAACTGAAAAATCCAACTTTACTAGCCACGGAGTACCGTTATCCGCCACTTGACCGGGCAAACACAATGGAGAATTAATCCACAATATCGGGGTCTTTAAGAAGAACCTCTTCTACCTCAAAAGATTTTAATTCCAAATATGGTTTTAACCGTTGACCATCCACTTTAAAAATATTACCATTTTTTGGATTTTCAATTTCTACAGCTCCATGAGGATAGACCGTATGAATAATAAATGGACCTGACCATCGTGAACGCAACTTGCCTGGAAATAATCACAAACGAGAGTTAAAAAGGACTTTTTGACCAGGAGAAAAAGTTTTTCTCAAAATGTGTTTATCATGAAAAAATTTCATTTTGTCCTTATATTTCCTTGCACAATCGTAAGCATCATTTCTGATTTCTTCCAATTCATTTAGTTGAAGTTTCCTATGAATTCCAGCCATGTCTAATGAAAAATTTAATCGTTTTATGGCCCAGTATGCTCTATGTTCCAATTCAACAGGCAAATGCCATGGTTTTCCAAAGACAAGCCTAAATGGAGACATTAGATGGGAGTTTTAAAAGCAAAGATACGGTAAGCCCACAATGCATCATTCAATCGCAAAGACCAATCTTTTCTTGTAGGATTAACAGTTTTTTCAAGAATATTTTTGATTTCTCTGTTTGAAATTTCAACTTGTCCACTTGTTTGAGGGTGATAAGGAGTAGCAACTTTATGTGTAACACCATATTTTTTAAATAAATGATTCAAAAATTTATTACAAAAATGTTTTCCTCCATCACTTATAATTGCTCGTGGTGTTCCAAATCTGGAAAAAATATTTTCTTTCAAAAATTTTACCACGACTTTGTGGTCATTTGTTTTGCAAGCAATTGCTTCTACCCATTTTGAAACATAATCGACGGCCACAAGGATGTAAAGATTGCCAAAAGAAATTGGAAAAGGTCCCATAAAATCTATGCCCCAAACATCAAATATTTCAATAATTAAAATTGGGTTTAAATGCATCATATTTCTTTTAGAAATTCGACCTAATCTTTGACATCTATCACATGTGCTGCAATATGAATGTGTATCTTTGAAAAGTGTTGGCCAATAAAAACCACATTGCAAAATTTTAGCAGTTATTTTCTTTGAACTAAAATGACCTCCACATGCATGATCATGACAAAAGGAAATGATATTTTGTTTTTCATGTTCTGGCACACATCTCCTAATGATTTGATCAGGACAATATTTGAACAAATATGGATCATCCCAAAAGAATTTTTTTACTTCGTTTAAAATTTTTGTTTTATCTTGGTTATTCCAATGAGATGGCATGTTACCAGTAACAAGGTAATTGACAATGTCTGCATACCAAGGTATTTGAGAAACAGACATGAGTTGTGTAACACCCCCAAATCCTATTGGGTTATTACAGTGTCGTGGACCCCACGCCAGGAGATCCACCAGGCGAACATGACTAAAATACATTAAATTAAACAACAAGGGAAAATCATAGTCCCTACCATGATATCCGACACAATATTCCGATAAGGAATTTCAACGACAAAAGTGGTCTACATGGACAAAATGAAATACAACAGCATCCACGAACATCTGTTCGGGTAATACAACACGACAACAACTGACAAGACTGGAGTACACTCCAACTGACTGACCAACAATGAACAACTCGGACTAGTATCGCTCGTATGCCTCGTCGCCATCGTCATGCCCCTGTGCCTCAACTCTCTCCTCGCAAGCACCTAAAACATGAAAACATGTTCCGCCCACGGGTCACCATCCGTATAATGAACATCAAATACATGTATAACATGATATGCATCCAAAGGCAGAATGAAACGGTATAATGATGATAATAATACGAGATGCTCACAAACCAAGGTAAGAACCGAGCATTCGTGAAATACTATGCCCACGGCATACTATTAATACCTGTTCGACAGGTTAGAACATAAGTGCCCAACGGCGAATCATAATCACAGAATACCACAATGAATTACACGACATGAACCAAACCGTAATGGATTAAATATGAATCACAATGCCCGGAGGCTCCAATGAAATTAACAAGACAATCACAAGGCCTAAAAACCACTCAGCCGAAACTGTCAAATATCACAATCACATGAAGCCAAAACAGCCCGAAGCTGTTATTGATTAGGGCCGAAGCCACGGCACGAAGCCGTATCACAACTAGGGCCGAAGCCACGGCATGAAATCCGTATCACAATTAGGGCCGAAGCCACGACATGAAAGCCGTATCACAATTAGGGCCGAAGCCACGGCATGAAAGCCGTATCACAATTAGGGCCGAAGCCACGGCATGAAAGCCGTATCACAATTAGGGCCGAAGCCGCGGCATGAAATCCGTATCACAATTAGGGATGGTATGCTGTCTTGAGTCGGCCAGCACCATCCTCGACAGTCCCAACTCAACACCTCGATTGCCTTAGAACGGCTAACCGATGACAATGATGCAGCGGATGATTCCATGAATGCTTGAGCGCTTCGATTTCCTTATAATGGCTAATCGATGTGAACGATATGATGAATGATTGAACACTTCGATTTGCCTGCGAACGGCAATTCGATAACAATGATATAAAGGATGCCTCGGCACCTTTAATCGATTCTGAAGCAGCGAAGGTGAGAAATGAATAAGCCAATGCCTTTAATCGGCGTGTACAGTTTTAATGACAATCCAAAAAGGAGTAACAATGATCTCAACAATGTCTTAAATTGACATCTATGTTAACAACAATCGATACATCGACCCCGCGAACCGGCTATCGACAATGACATTAATAATGAGTATCACAATGCCTAGAATCGGCCGTTAACGAACAACAATAAATATTTGGCAAAATTGCCGAAAGGTATCGTATCGAACGATCTCTTAATATCAATGAATTCATGAAGAGACTAAGTCTCGGAATGATACAACACATTTATACACATATATGATGACATTAATCTCATTGACTAGTACAAGTATAAAACTTGCCTCAAACCGAAGGCGAGGAAGTCCTTCCACGAACAACGTCCTTAATAGGGAATACCGCCACTCGAACAACCTTGAATTACACAAGCACCAACAATTCGCAATATACGAATCAAACACGAATATAACGAACTCAAACGTCGATACGATTAAACTAAGTCCATTGAGGCATTAAAACAAACACGTTGCGTCCAAACTCCTATTGTTTACAATCAAACTTCAATATACCAATATCAAATCCCCAAATAAGTGTTTCAAACCAACAAACATCTTCCAAATGATCAATAATCCAAAATGAATATCCGAAAATGTGATTTCAACAACAATTAATCGAAAACCCCTAAATCCAACACAACATTCAAAGTGTTCTTGAATAATCCCTCAATAATCCAATGAATCCTTATACAAACTCATAATCATATACATATCCCTTCATATAACATGATTATAACGTCCAAAACATCATATCTCAACACAAAATCGAAGTCCAAGGTGTTGAAGGAATTACCTCTTGAAGATCCAACCACTTCGATCCGAAGAACACGAGTTTAATCGAGTATCCAAGCTTCCCAAATGATTGAAGGTGATGAAAAATACACACTCAAATGATAATTGATGAAGAAATTTCTCCCTCAAGCTTATCTCTCTCGGTTGCAGGTGAAGAAGTGGGAAAGAAATGGAAGAAATGAGCTGAAATGCTCAAAAAACGAATTTATAGGGGTTGACTCGGCTGACAGACTCGACCGTGTCCGCCTGACATGGTCGCGGCGCGCAGCTGGCCGGCAGGGACTCGACCGTGTCCTGCTTGACACGGTCGCGGCGCGGAGGGGCCTTCCGATAGTGACCCGTCCGACAGCGACTCGGCATGACTCGACCGTGTCCTGGAACACGGTCGGGCGTCTGGGCAGTCGGTTCTGGCTTATCCGGAAGAGTTCGACTCGGCCGTGCCAGACGACACGGTCGGGTCCTGTGACAGAAACTTCGGCATTTCCGGACGAGTACGGCACGGGCCGTGTCGGACGACACGGCCGAGTTCGGTCGGCAGTGATCGGCCGATAACTGAAAAAATGAGCGGGTGAGCTAAAACGACCATAACTCTCTCGTCCGGACTCCGATTGACTCACCGTTTGAACCATTGGAAAGTTAACTCGATGCTCTATAATATTGCAAAGATTTAGAATTTTTGGAGTTACCAAAAATTAATGGTGATTTAACAAAGTCGAACTTATATGAGGAAAGTTGAAACAATGAACAATAACGTTACACAACTCGAAGTTTTTCCGAACGGTGAACACGGTGAACGAACATGATTGATGAATGATTATAAATGAGTGAAAATCCACTGAGTGACAATCACCGAATGAAATTACCGAATGATAATGATGAATTACAACCGGTATTACATACACCCCTTAAAAGGAGTTTCGTCCTCGAAACTCGTGGTAAACAACTCGGGATATGAACTATCCATCAAGATCTGAAAACAATAATGCACATCTAGTCCTCGGGACCAAATCAATCGCACGCCCAAGTCCCCAAGACTTGACATCTCGAATCTCAGTGAATGATTTCCCAAATTATCAAGAAATCTTGAGCACAACGCCGAAGGGGTGAACTCCCAACAGTTGATCCAAATCTCAAGATTCACAAATATGATCATAATAAAATAGATCAAGAATAAATGATCCACAGTCACGATACATTACTACGGATTGAGTTACACAGTCATCCAAAAACAAGGTTACATCTCAAATGTAGTCAACATCGTTATCCTTCCATGTCATCGATCTCCTCTATCTCAACGATTTAAGGTATATCCGCAGATGAACTCGCCGCTAAATATGATCTCGGAAGGTCATGAGAATGAAAGTGACTAAAATGAATGATGAATGATAAATGACTACAAATCCGACAAGGATTTGGAATGACTCACCAAGGTGAATTAATAACGTCATGAGTGATAGCTCTCTGAAGTGATTGGAACCGCCGTTCCTCGTGAATTGAATGATTAATCGATAATTATGAGTCCCAACATGATTGATATATATGATGAATGAATTAGATGAATGAGTGAACGACAATGAAATGAATGATTGTCCTACTACCGAGCAAGAATTAACTTGTTCAAAACCGGTGATGAATGTCCTTACCTCGGGTTCTCGAAGCCTGATAGGACCCCTTGGATGAAGTACGGACTGGAGTAACAAAATCCTTCGAGGCTTGTGAGCCCTCTCGAGATCTAGCGGCACCAGAACTCCTGCAGTATTTCTGAAGGTGTCCCGGGTTCCCACACAGAAAACAAACAATAGCTGGCACCGTACACCGAGTATTAACGTGTCCTGCTGAATCACAATTAAAGCAAACAACAGTCGAACTCGTCGTCTGAGAGGAAGAAGCCTTCTCGGACGAAGACGACTGGAAAACGACCTCTTGAACGTCGGAGCCCGATGTCCCTCTGGACGAATCAGCATCCTAGTCCTCTCACCCGAAGGAACTGGAGGATGTTTCCGAGTAAGCTCCTTGATCAAAAGCTCTGCTCCAAGAGCCTTCCCGATGAACTCACTAAGTGAATTACAATTGTGGTTGAACAACTGCATCCTCAACTGCGGATTTAGCCTCTTGCTAAAATACTTGATCTTATCCGCTTGAAGACGGATAACGATGAAGCAAATCAAGTAGTCCGTGAAACTTCTCAGCAATGACAATAACACCCTCGTCCTCGACGGATTCAGGGTTCAAAACCTCTGATAACTTGGCTTCCCGCAGTGGGTCCGGATAATACCTCTCTATCATGAGAGTCTTGAATTCGCCCCAAACACAATCTCGATCGGTGGGTTTCACAGAAAGCCACCAAGAATAAGCACCCTTACTCAAGTAGTAAGCCGCTACCGCCACTTTACTCTCCTTCGGACACTGAAACATGTCGAAGAGTTTATCAAAATGCTCAAGCCAATGAACAATATCAGCTGGTTCCGACGAACCCTCAAAAGTAGGCGGCCTCTGACGAGAGATATCGCCAACAATCTGATTCACTCTCCCAGTCTGTCCATTAAACGGCTCCTGGAATTCCTGTTGCGGTGGACCACGAACCATCGAGGTCTGCATGGTCTCCATCATCCGCGTCATCTGAGTCATCTGGGCCATCATGCCCTGCATAAATATGAATGGGTCAACCCGAGCACCTTCCGAGTGAGATGCCTCTCGGGTACGACTCCCTGACGGCGACTGATTATCTGCTGATGAATGAGTAGCCTCACTATTTGATGAATTAATGATACCACTCGCATTCGCACGGGCATGCACACGAGATCCCGGGTTTCGGCCCGTACCGCGGCCTCCTCCCCTGCGTCCTCTGACAGCTCTATCCATACTGAAGTAGGAAAGTCACATGATGATTATAGATTCCGCATGAATATCGCATTATGATTACGTTACAGAGTGACAATAATGAGCATACACGCTCTCGCACAATGAATGCATTAATGATTTAATGAAATGATCGTCGACATTACGTCAGAGTATGATAAGATCATATGAAACATCAAATGAGGTAACATGATTGCCTGATGAAATTCCTGAAATGATTACCTTGAACAAGTTAACAAGGTTGAAAATTCGATCCTCAAGATCAACAATCAACCGTGAGATGGGTGAATGATTAATGAATTAATCAATAATGAGATCAACTGAGTGATGAATGAATTAACTGAACGATGAGATTGACTGAGTGATGAATGAATTATGTGAGTGATGATATTGACTGAGTGATGAATGAATTAACTGACTGATGAATGAATTATCTGAGTGATGATATTGACTGAGTGAGGAATGAATTAACTGAGTGATGGATGAATTATCTAAGTGATGATATTGACTGAGTGATGAATGAATTAACTGAGTGATGAATGAATTATCTGAGTGATTATATTGACTGAGTGATGAATGAATTAACTGAGTGATGAGATCAAAATGATGATTGAGAATTATTAACTGATAAATGAGTTGATCCTTAATGCTTACACAAGTCACACGTGCTCCAAAACAATTAGTCATGAATCAATCATAACACTAATATCACATATAGGTTTCAGCAAAGCATGAACGATTAATGACATGATGGATGTATGAACACAAAGAGAATCGAGTCCTTACACAGGTCATACGAAGTTTCGAGGTCTCGCGATACTAGTCTTCACTGACGACGACTCGATGAATGAATGACTCGTGCAGTCGCACTAATATTACGACTCACAAAACCTGACTGACTAGATTGTCATAACCTGACAATCCCACTACTACCGCGTCGGTAGGATCACATAACTCACATCTCAAGGTATTTCACAACCCAAGGCTCCGTACCATTTCTGTAACACCCCCAAATCCTATTGGGTTATTACAGTGCCGTGGACCCCATGCCAGGAGATCCACCAGGCGAACATGACTAAAATACATTAAATTAAACAACAAGGGAAAATCATAGTCCCTACCATGATATCCGACACAATATTCCGATAAGGAATTTCAACGACAAAAGTGGCCTACATGGCCAAAATGAAATACAACAGCATCCACGAACATCTGTTCGGGTAATACAACACGACAACAACTGACAAGACTGGAGTACACTCCAACTGACTGACCAACAATGAACAACTCGGACTAGTATCGCTCGTATGCCTCGTCGCCATCGTCATGCCCCTGTGCCTCAACTCTCTCCTCGCAAGCACCTAAAACATGAAAACATGTTCCGCCCCCACGGGGTCAGTCATCCAGATAATGAACATCAAATACATGTATAACATGATATGCATCCAAAGGCAGAATGAAACGGTATAATGATGATAATAATACGAGATGCTCACAAACCAAGGTAAGAACCGAGCATTCGTGAAATACTATGCCCACGGCATACTATTAATACCTGTTCGACAGGTTAGAACATAAGTGCCCAACGGCGAATCATAATCACAGAATACCACAATGAATTACACGACATGAACCAAACCAGAACAGGATTAAATATGAATCACAATGCCCGGAGGCTCCAATGAAATTAACAAGACAATCACAAGGCCTAAAAACCACTCACAAATATCACAATCACATGAAGCCAAAATGCTAAGTCATTATTGATTAGGGCCGAAGCCACGGCACGAAGCCGTATCACAATTAGGGCCAAAGCCACGGCATGAAAGCCGTATCACAATTAGGGCCGAAGCCACGGCATGAAAGCCGTATCACAATTAGGGCCGAAGCCACGGCATGAAAGCCGTATCACAATTAGGGCCGAAGCCACGGCATGAAAGCCGTATCACAATTAGGGCCGAAGCCACGGCATGAAAGCCGTATCACAATTAGGGCCGAAGCCGCGGCATGAAAGCCGTGTCACAATTAGGGATGGTATGCTGTCTTGAGTCGGCCAGCACCATCCTCGACAGTCCCAACTCAACACCTCGATTGCCTTAGAACGGCTAACCGATGACAATGATGCAGCGGATGATTCCATGAATGCTTGAGCGCTTCGATTTCCTTATAATGGATAATCGATGTGAACGATATGATGAATGATTGAACACTTCGATTTGCCTGCGAACGGCAATTCGATAACAATGATATGAAGGATGCCTCGGCAGACGAAGGTGAGAAATGAATAAGCCAATGCCTTTAATCGGTGTGTACAGTTTTAATGACAATCCAAAAAGGAATAACAATGATCTCAACAATGTCTTAAATTGACATCTATGTTAACAACAATCGATACATCGACCCCGCGAACCGGCTATCGACAATGACATTAATAATGAGTATCACAATGCCTAGAATCGGCCGTTAACGAACAACAATAAATATTTGGCAAAATTGCCGAAAGGTATCGTATCGAACGATCTCTTAATATCAATGAATTCATGAAGAGACTAAGTCTCGGAATGATACAACACATTTATACACATATATGATGACATTAATCTCATTGACTAGTACAAGTATAAAACTTGCCTCAAACCGAAGGCGAGGAAGTCCTTCCACGAACAACGTCCTTAATAGGGAATACCGGCCACTCGAACAACCTTGAATTACACAAGCACCAACAATTCGCTTAATATACGAATCAAACTCGAATATAATGAACTCGAAACGTCGATACGATTAAACTAAGTCCATTGAGGCATTAAAACAAACACGTTGCGTCCAAACTCCGATTGTTTACAATCAAACTTCAATATACCAATATCAAATCCCCCAAGAAGTGTTTCAAACCAACAAACATCTTCCAAATGATCAATAATCCAAAATGAATATCCGAAAATGTGATTTCAACAACAATTAATCGAAAACCCCTAAATCCAACACAACATTCAAAGTGTTCTTGAATAATCCCTCAATAATCCAATGAATCCTTATACAAACTCATAATCATATACATATCCCTTCATATAACATGATTATAACGTCCAAAACATCATATCTCAACACAAAATCGAAGTCCAAGGTGTTGAAGGAATTACCTCTTGAAGATCCAACCACTTCGATCCGAAGAACACGGGTTTAATCGAGTATCCAAGCTTCCCAAATGATTGAAGGTGATGAAAAATACACACTCAAATGATAATTAATGAAGAAATTTCTCCCTCAAGCTTATCTCTCTCGGTTGCAGGTGAAGAAGTGGGAAAGAAATGGAAGAAATGAGCTTAAATGCTCAAAAAACGAATTTATAGGGGTTGACTCGGCTGACAGACTCGACCGTGTCCACCTGACACGGTCGCGGCGCGCAGCTGGCCGGCAGGGACTCGACCGTGTCCTGCTTGACACGGTCGCGGCGCGGAGGGGCCTTCCGATAGTGACCCGTCCGACAGCGACTCGGCATGACTCGACCGTGTCCTGGAACACGGTCGGGCGTCTGGGCAGTCGGTTCTGGCTTATCCGGAAG
The DNA here is from genome assembly GCA_033398695.1 of Orobanche coerulescens. Classification (NCBI taxonomy): domain Eukaryota; kingdom Viridiplantae; phylum Streptophyta; class Magnoliopsida; order Lamiales; family Orobanchaceae; genus Orobanche; species Orobanche coerulescens. The sequence goes on from CM065811.1 coordinate 166,746,851, forward strand.
AGTTCGACTCGGCCGTGCCAGACGACACGGTCGGGTCCTGTGACAGAAACTTCGGCATTTCCAGACGAGTACGGCACGGGCCATGTCGGACGACACGGCCGAGTTCGGTCGGCAGTGATCGGCCGATAACTGAAAAAATGAGCGGGTGAGCGAAAATGACCATAACTCTCTCGTCCGGACTCCGATTGACTCACCGTTTGAACCATTGGAAAGTTAACTCGATGCTCTATAATATTGCAAAGATTTAGAATTTTTAGAGTTACCAAAAATTAATGGTGATTTAACAAAGTCGAACTTATTTGAGGAAAGTTGAAACAAAATTAATGGTGATTTAACGTTACACAACTCGAAGTTTTTCCGAACGGTGAACACGGTGAACGAACATGATTGATGAATGATTATAAATGAGTGAAAATCCACTGAGTGACAATCACCGAATGAAATTACTGAATGATAATGACTGAATTACAACCGGGTATTACAAGCTGTTCATCAGGGAATGTCTCATTAATAGGAGGTTCTTTATCAGTAAAATTCACGATTAGCCTAGACAAATGATCAGCAACAACATTTTCAGAACCTTTTTTATCTCTAATTTCTAAGTCAAACTCTTGTAACAATAGAATCCAACGGATCAAGCGAGGTTTAACATCTTTCTTAGAAAGAAGATATTTTAATGCAGCATGATCGGAGTAAATTATGACTTTCGAACCAATCAAGTAAGGTCGAAATTTGTCTAAGGCAAAAACGACTGCAAGCAATTCTTTTTCAGTTGTAGAATAATTTATTTGGGCATCATTTAGAGTTCTACTTGAATAATATATTACAGTTGGCAATTTATCTTCTCTTTGACCCAATACTACACCGACGGCATAGTCGGATGCATCACACATTATTTCAAAAGGAAGATTACAGTTTGGAGATTTGATGATAGGTGCAGAGCTCAATATAGATTTGAGTGTCTTAAAAGCTTTTAGACAATGATCATCAAATACGAAAGGTGTGTCTTTTGAAAGTAAGTTACATAATGGCCTTGAGATTTTGCTAAAATCTTTGATAAATCGACGGTAAAAACCAGCATGGCCTAAGTGTAATATCTGGGGGTAATTTTTTTTTTTCGTGTTACTGTTGAGTTGTACGTATTCATTTGGAATTGTACAAGTGTTGTTGTTTGGACCGATACAATGTACATTGTAATAGAATATTTCGGGATCGAAATATTTTTACTGGTCGTCGGTTTGGTTTCGTCGTTTGGTTGTTGCTTGGCGAGTTTGGAATTTTGGCTAAGTTTATAGCCATAGCGTACGCTACCTGTGTAGCATTACGTACGCTGATTTGTTGCGATTACGTACGTTACGTCCTGAGGTTTTCGTACGTAATGCGTGGTAGGTGGTGGGAACCTTCCTCGTGGTCAACTTTCGGGGCGAGGGTATCTTTGGGGTATCATTTATATATATATATATATATATATATATTGTCAACTTTTGATTCTCTCCCTCACATGATTTTCTCCCTCATGCTATATAAATATACATATCATCATCCTCACATCCCTCTCTCCCTCACGTTAATTGGCATGTTATCTTTATGTATATATATATATAATATATACACCTGCATCATCTCTCCCTCTCTCACTATTTTTTTTCTTTTTCTTCTTCTTCTAGATTTCTCTCCATCCCTCTCGCCACCCTCTCTCTCTCTCTCTTGTTCTCTCCCTCTCGCCCTCCCTCTCTTCTCTCCATCTCTCTCCGTCATTTTTTTTTCCGGCAAGGTGGAGCTTGAGGACGGGCGGCCGGCTTCTCCATTTTTCCGGCGAGATGGAGCTTGAGGACGGGCGGGCAGCGGCTTCTTCGTCTCCGGCGACGACTGAAGCTCGGCGACGGCAGGCGGCTCGCGACCGGAGCTCGGAGGCGGCCTGGTCGGAATTTCCGAACCGGAAGGCTGCAAATCCGGTCGACGTGTTCCGGCATTTTTTTTTTGGAGAGGCGGAGCTCAGACGTCCACCGGTTCTTCATGGTTTCCGGCCATGGACGGAGCTCCATTGATTCCGGCGACCGGAGGTAGTTTTTGTCCGGAACGGACGGCGGAACGGAGGTTTGAGATTCTTCCGACGAGGAGTTGCAGATGGAGTTGGTGAAAACCGGCCATAGACGGAAACGGACCGGAGTTGGACGAAGTCCGGCGGGTCATTTTTCCGGCGGCCGATTTCCGGCATGGGAGTTCTTCGGACCTGGCCGATCGGCTTCTTCCGCTGGTTAGTTTTTGTGTGTGAGTTTTCTTTTCTTCAGTTATATATATATATATATGTATATATATATATGTATATATATTATGTGTGGTGTATAAAACAGATGTTTGTGTATAATGGTAGTTATGTGAGTATGTGTGTATGTGTGTTAATATATATATATTGTGTGCAGGTGGGTGGGTGCAGAGTGTGTTGTATATATATATATATATATATATATATATATATATATATATATATATATATATATATTATATATGTGTTGCAGGTTTGTGTGTGCATGTGCACAGTGTGTATGGGTTTTGTGTATATATATATAGAGTTATAGATATAAATATATATATATGTGTGTGTGCTGTATATATATTATATATATGTGTATTCGGATAAATACGAGTATAGTATGTGTTCGTGTTGGAATCGGAATTATCTATTGTATTGCTTTCGGTCGATATCGTGTTATCGAATGAATTGTATCTCATTCAAGGTTGTTCGAGTGCTTGTGATTGTCGGAGGACGCGTTGATTGATTCGTGGTAGGACGTTGATCGTGGAAGGACTTTCTCGCCTTCGGTTTGAGGCAAGTTTTATACTTGTACTGGTCAATGAGATTAATGTTATCATGTATGTGTATGAATGTGTGTATCATTTCGAGACTTGGTCTCTTTGTGATTTTGTTAATATCAGGGGATTGTTTGATACGATACCCTTCGGCAAATTATGCCAAATATCATTGTTGTTCGTAAATGGCCGATCCAAGGCATTGCGGTACTTGTTGGTAATATTGTTGTCGATAGCCGGTTCGCGGTATCGACATATCGATTGTTATTGTTGATTGATGTTCCTTTGAGATATTGTTGTTGATAGCCGGTTCGCGGCATCGACGTATCGATTGTTGTTATTGATTGATGTTCCATCAAGATATTTTTTTGTGAATCGTCGTTATTGATATCAGTGTTTTTCTATTGATGTCGTTTTGGCCGATTGAAGGCATTGACGTATTCGATTATCATCTTCGTTATCGGTAACCGATTAAAGGTGCCGATACATCCGTTGTACAATTGTTATCGGTTAACCGTTCTGAAGGTAATCGATATATTGAATTGGGATTATCAAAGATAATTCCCATCCGTTGTATAATTATTATCGATTGTCCACTCTAACGGTAATCGATATATTGAATTGGGATTATCAAATATAATTTCTACCCGTTGTCAAAAAGATAATTCCCATCCATTGTATAATTGTTATCGATTGGCCATTCTACGGTAATCGAAGTATTGAATTGGGATTATCAACGATAATTCCCATCCGTTGAATTATTATTGTCGTGTTGACCGATTCAAGGCAGCACACTATTATTCTTGTGAACTCGGTAATTTTGTGATCGTTGAAGGTTGAGAATTTTCCCGAACTGTTGTGTTGTGATCGTTGCTCGTGTTAATCGGTCCTTAGGGATTTTGATCCCAGGATGGTTGTTTCGAATATTGTCGGTCGTGTCGATCTTTCATTATTCGTGTGTCATCGTTCACTTGGTGAGTCGTATGATTTGTTTTGGATGTGTTATCCTTTGAGCTTCGTTGTAATGTTGTATCGTGACATATCCGGAATCATATCTGCGTTCCGATTGGTTATTGTGTAGGATTTTTAGCCAGGCACATATAGTCATTGGCGGATATTATTCCGCATTGGACTGTGCACACGGGACATAGTTTCGTGAGGCTAATTAGGTACATTGTCCTACGTATATTCTGAATTCCATATACGGGGCGGACATGTGCACGGACACATTTCCGAATCGGGCGTACTGTGATGTCCATCTTTTGAGCCATAAACTTTGATCGTCCATAGTATTGGATGAGTTTGACGTTTTGTGATTGAGCGTTCATACGCCTGAGGGGTATGTTCGACAGTCATGTTTGTTTCTTTGAGATCTGTATTGTGATGATTTACAGCTTCGGGCTGTTCGGCTTTCAGGCCATCGTGATATTTTGGCAGCTTCGGGTTGTTCGGCCTTCAGGCCATCGTGATATTTTGGCAGCTTCGGCTGAGGGCTTTCAGGCCATTGTGATGTATCGGTATTTCCGTTGGAGCCTTCGGGCATTGTGATCCTATTTCAGCGTTAGATTGATTTACCTTCGGGTAATGTATTGTTGTGTTCTATATTGATGTTTCGCCGTTGGGCACATATGTTCTAACCTATTGAGCAGGTATTGATCGTATGCCATGGGCATAGTATTCCACAAATGCTCGATTCTTACTTTGGTTTGTGAGCATCTCGTACTACCATTGTTGTACTGTTTATTCTGCCTTTGGATGCATATCATGTTGTGCATGTACTTGATATTCATTATACTGGATGACTGACCCCATGTTTTCATGTTTTAGGTACTTGCGAGGAGAGAGTTGAGACACAGGGGCATGACGAAGGCGACGAGGCATTCGAGCGATACTAGTCCGAGATATTTTGGTGTTCATGTTGGTCAGATAGTTGGAGTACTCCATTTTTGTTCAGTCATTGTCGTTTTGTATTATCCGAGCAAGGCTCGTGAATGTTGTTGTATTTTTATTTTGGCCATGTAGGCCCATTCTTGTCGTTGAAATTCCATATCGGAATAGTATGTCGGACGTCATAGTAGGGTCTGTGATTTCCCATTTTAGTCAGGTTGTTGTATTTTAGTCGTGTTCGCCTGGTGGATCACCTGGTGTGGGGGTCCACGGCACTGTAATGACCCAATGGGATTTGGGGGTGTTACAGAAGATGGTATCAGAGATTTGGGTTGTGAGATACCCTGGCTTGTGTGTTATGTGGCTCTACCAAGGCGGTAGTAGCGGGTCACAAAGTTATGACAATCTGACAATGGGTTTTGTGAGTCGTGATAGTTGGACGACCGTATGAGTCATTCTTTCATCGAGTCGTCGCCGGTGAAGACTAGTATCGCAAGACCTCGAAGCTTCGTATGACTGTGTAAGGACTCTATTCTCTTTTATGTGCATACAATCATTATGTCATTGATAAAACATGATTTGTTGACACTTGTATGTGACGATCGGGGGCGATTGATTTATGATTATTTGCTTTGGAGCGTGTGGGCTCTGTATCGGCTATGATTAGCGCGATCGATGTGATCCTTTATCTGTTGAGTATGCATACTCGTGTTTTGCGTTGACCTAGCATTCTGGCCATTGAGGCGTATTTGAGCTGTGGTCATGATTGAACGTTATTCTTCCAGTCTGGAAAGAGGACGTGACAGAGGGGGTAGAGGCTGCAGCGTGGGCCGACACCCGAAACCTCTACCAATAATTTGGTGGCTGACGAATCATTTTCGGAAGTCATTTGATGTGATTTTCTTTCCTTTTGGTCCTGTACCCGAGATTTTTATGATGATCTGGGTAATCGTTCATTGTGATTCGAGACGTCAAGTCGTGAGGACTTGGACGTGCGTTCGATATAGTCCCGAGGACTATGTCTGTGTTGTTATTTTCTTTTGTGGTGCGAGTCCGTGTTTGCATGGGCGTCCGATGCTGACGAGAACGGGGGAGTGTACACCGATGATCGTAGACATGTACAATGAACGGCACCCGCGGGGTGTGTACGCCGGTGTTACGAGTCTTGCGGGTGGTGCGACTTCCTGGCTGGTCTCTGGCGGAGGAGTCATGATTCGGCTAATCTCGCTTTTGATTGAGTGTCTTTATCACTTGATTTTTTTCGCCTTATTCAGACAGAGGAGCCGTGGGGACCCGTGGGGTCGGCCCAGTTGCTTAGGCGGAATTGCTCGTATTGAGGAGTATTCCTGGAGATGTTGTTTTCTTATCCTGATGAATAGTTCGTGCCCCGACTTGTGCACCCTGAGTTTCGGGGACGGAACTCTTTTTAAGGGGGGGAGTATGTAATATCCGGGGGTAATTTTTTTTTTTGTGTTACTGTTGAGTTGTACGTATTCATTTGGAATTGTACAAGTGTTGTTGTTTGGACCGATACAATGTATATTGTACTAGAATATTTCGGGATCGAAATTTTTTTACTGGTCGTCGGTTTGGTTTCGTCGTTTGGTTGTTGTTTGGCGAGTTTGGAATTTTGGCTAAGTTTATAGCCATAGCGTACGCTACCTGTGTAGCATTACGTACGCTGATTTGTTGCGATTACGTACGTTACGTCCTGAGGTTTTCGTACGTAATGCGTGGTAGGTGGTGGGAACCTTCCTCGTGGTCAACTTTCGGGGCGAGGGTATCTTTGGGGTATCATTTATATATATATATATATATATATATATATATATATATATATATATATTGTCAACTTTTGATTCTCTCCCTCACATGATTTTCTCCCTCATGCTATATAAATATACATATCATCATCCTCACATCCCTCTCCCCCTGACGTTAATTGGCATGTTATCTTTATGTATATATATAATATATACACCTGCATCATCTCTCCCTCTCTCACTATTTTTTTTCTTTTTCTTCTTCTTCCAGTTTTCTCTCCATCCCTCTCGCCACCTTCTCTCTCTCTTGTTCTCTCCCTCTCGCCCTCCCTCTCTTCTCTCCATCTCTCTCCGTCATTTTTTTTCCGGCAAGGTGGAGCTTGAGGACGGGCGGCCGGCTTCTCCATTTTTCCGGCGAGATGGAGCTTGAGGACGGGCGGGCAGCGGCTTCTTCGTCTCCGGCGACGACTGAAGCTCGGCGACGGCAGGCGGCTCGCGACCGGAGCTCGGCGGCGGCCTGGTCGGAATTTCCGAACCGGAAGGCTGTAAATCCGGTCGACGTGTTCCGGCATTTTTTTTTTTGGAGAGGCGGAGCTCAGGCGTCCACCGGTTCTTCATGGTTTCCGGCCATGGACGGAGCTCCATTGATTCCGGCGACCGGAGGTGGTTTTTGTCCGGAACGGACGGCGGAACGGAGGTTTTGTAATATCCGCAATTTTCGATTTTTAGTAAATTTCTTTTTTCGGCCGGAGTCCGTTTTGACGGCTCGCTCATGACCGTTTCGTCATTCTGAGAATGATTAATTCTACACTTTTTGTCATCCGAGTTCGTTTCGGTGTTGTTATGTTGAGTTCTGTGCTTTTTAGCGACTTTTCCGCACTTGAGTTCGATTCTTGCGAATCTCGTCTGAAACTGCTGTTTCGAGTTTCCCGCAAGTCCGTTTAACTTTGTTAGACGTGTTGTGAACTTCGGTTTGGATATTCGATCACGTATCGTGATTTCCGGGCGTTTTGGGCCATTTTGTAATTTCTTGAAAGTTACGGGTATCCATATCTGTATTTGTCGTCTTAACCCTTTTCTTGGTCGCGTATGATTAATTATTGCATTACGTTTTCATCTCGAGTCGTTGACGTCGTCCGCGAACTTTTTGTCGTGTCCGTTCCGTGCGTTTTCGGAAATCGAGGCGTCGGGTCGTGGCCGAAAGTACCGGCCGGACGGCTATGGATCGCCGGACGAGTCTTGGACATCGCCGAGCAGCACGGCAGAAACCGGCGTAGCGCACGCTACGGCCGGACGCAAGGCTAGCTCGGCAGCTGTAAGCGCACGCTGCCGAGTCGGCCACAGACGCCATCTGGCTCGGGCAGAGGGATTTTGAGGTTCTCGGACTCGGCCAGATCGGCAGTAGCGCACGCCATCTGCCGGTCGTAGCGCGCTAATCGGGTAGGTAGCGCACGCCGTCGGCCGACTAGCGACGCACGGAAGAGTTTGTTAGTCCGGTGGCTACCGGACAGCCGCTAGCGCGCGCAGCTTCCGCCGTAGCGCACGCTAGCGGGAGTCAGCGGTCAAGTCACGGTCGCGGATTGGTCGGTGGTGCCGGGTCATGCGGGCCATGGCCGAGAGTGCTCGGCCGACATCGGGCCGATAGCGCACGCTAGGCCGGGAAGGCTAGTGCACGCTAGTTCCGCCCAAGATATAAATGATGACAGCCGACTTTCTCCGTCATTTTTCATTTCATTCCTCTTCGGTCCGCGGCTGGGGTTTCGGAGGAGACGAAACCATGTTGTTGAACAACAAATCCATGAAGTTCTTGAGGTTATACCGTTGATCAATCATCCTATAACATCCTTCGATCCAGCGAATCAAGGTTAGATCTTTAGAACCCTACTTTTGGGTAGATTTGGGGGTTTTCGCGTTTTTGTCCGATTCGTTCCGTTTTGTCGATTAATTCATGATGAATATGATTAATCTTGTTGGTATTCTTAGTTTCCCTATGGCTTCATGGTATATTTCGTGATTTTTACGGAATCGAGAGGGTTTGGTTGTGGTCCGCCCTCGTTGTTGTTTATATACGAATATACATGAATCGTAGGCGGGTTTTCGGGTGTATTCCAATTCCGTATTCATTTAGAAATGGTTGTGATTGTATTCTTCGAATCGTTAGGTTCGGTTTCATTGGTTCCTAGCGTTCGTCGGTGACTTTCCTTTCCGTTCGTTGCGTTCAAGGCAAGTATTCTTTTGGAAACCTTTATGCTTAACATGAAATGGTAATGTATATTGTGTGTGCTTTGCTCACCCTGGGAGGGTCCGACGGGGCCTCGGGGGAATCTATGACTTCACTCTGGATTCATGAGTTTGTTTCGCTAGCCAACTCGGGAGGGTCCTTAGAGGCCTCGGGTGGGATTCGTAGCTTCGTCCCGGTCCTAGGCGATGCCTGTGCGTGATTTGTTTTATGAAATGGCCAGCTCGGGAGGGTCCTTAGAGGCCTCGGGTGGGATTCGTGGCTTCGTCCCGGTCCTAGGCAAATTGTTTGACTGTTTGTTTCCGGAAAAGACATGTCTGGTTTTGGCTTTTGGAAATGATATTGGTGCATGTACTATGAAATGTGTAAGCGATTGGTTTGCCTTGAATACTTGTACTAGCGTAATTGCTAACCCCTTTGGGGACCCGTTGTCGGGGAAATTCTTGTTATGAATTTCAGGTTATGTTCAGCCAGACGAGCGGGCGCTGGGATGGTACGAGGATGTCGGCCAAGGTTGTTGACATGTGCAATTGAGTCTTGTTATTTCCTACTGTCTCTTTTGAAGTGGATGTTTTCCAAATTGTAAACTTATAGATTGTACTCGCGAGTACTTAGGCTTTTCCTTTCGGATTGTGTTTGGACTTCGTTGGAGTTACCGTATTTGTCGGTTGATGTTTATTATGCCGGTTGTACCGGACGTGTTGTTTTATGTTCTTGTTGTTAACAATTGTTTCCTTGCTAACCGAGACGGTTAGTCGAGAGGTGTTTTCTTGTGTTAGCCTGGTGGATCCCATGTAGGGGTCCACGGCGCTGTAATACACCTCGAATATCTTGGGGGTGTTACAGAAATGGTATCGGAGCTCTAGGTTTATGGATACCTAGGCTTGTTGGTTATTTGGGTCTAGTTGTGTTTTGTTTTGCACATTGTCACACCGCTGCCGGCATCTCAGTACATCCAGTGCTCGTAAGTTTTCCTTACTCGATTCTCTTGTTTTCTCGTATTGAAATTTCACTTCTCGAACTGTGATTGCCTCTCTCGTACTTATCGTCGAGTTGTTTCTCGATCCATCCGGTTTGTGTACTTTTGATTCTAGTATTGCGCCGTCCTTTGTCTCTCTGGAGTATGTGCGCCGTTCTGGGCTTGATCGTTTGTCGTTTTGCGAGCCTTCCATCGCTAAACTTCCTACCATTGGTGGGATCATTGGTGATCGAAAGATCCGAGTTTTGCTCCGTGGTATATTGTGAGAGGGCTTGACTCTCTAGTCTTTTGTTGTATGATGGAATCTGTGTTTGGTAATTGCGATATACTAAATGTATGTTGAGCCGAATGTACCGATGAGTTGGACACCGAAGGGTGCAGTATGATGTAGAAGTTTTGAACATTGATATGTTCCGGTATAGGTATTGATGGCAGAGTTTGTTGAGAAACTCACATAGCTGGTTTCGACATACGTCCAAATCGGTGATCTTTGGTTACTCTGTCAAACTTGAAGAGATAGTTTGACATATGCTTGGAATTAGTATTCCCGAGTTGCGCTTGTTGAACTGGTGATTTTTGAATGTCGTATATGCGTGTGTTCGGAAATTGTTGGTACTTGGCTAATTATTGTTATTTACAACCAATGTGTTTCTATTAATAATAATACATGCGGCGTGCATGCTTGAAAATCTCTGAGACTTGATCGTATTGTGGGTTTTTGAAAAGTGACATGAATTTGGGCGAGCCAGCCTTGTATTTTCAAATAAAACCTTGTGTCGTATTTAAAGGTCGTGTTTAAAAGTGTTTTAGGACATTTTATAAAATGCCACCGCTGTTAAGCCCTTGTCGTGTTTGAAAGGGTCTTGAAAACGGTTTTTAACTTATCGGTTTTATTTTCGAATAACTAGAGTATACGATTTAAAAATCTTAGCCTGGGGAAATCTAGGCTGTCGAGTCAAGTTGTGTTGGTTGAGTTTTGTCTCGTCGGGTTTTGTCTGACTTAGTCGCATCGCGACGCGTCATTTGAGATCATTGGTCGCGATTAGTATCGAGGGGCGGTCGTCACTTACATGCGACCTATGGATATAAAACTCCCTTCCTTGTGTTGTGCCTCGTGTGACACGAGTTATTTGTATGATTAGTCGTTAAATGATGGAATCCTTCTGTGGATTTTGATTTCACGATATGTGTTTATTAGACTCTCGTATTTTGTTTATACGAGGAGTGTCGTCACTGCTGATGTATTTTCGTACCGTATTTTATCCGCTGCGTGAGTTCTTTCAAACGGCTTTCGGTATTTTGCAAACTGAGTTTTATTTCGTAAAACCGATTCCTTGAATCAAGTTTTGGCATTTTGGCCTTGAATATTTCATGATGGTTTGACAAATGATTTTGTGAGCTTTGGAAAAATATTACCGTCATTGGTCTTTTTAACATTTTCGAAATGAGATGGGAAATTGTGCTTAGCCTGGTAAACCCGTGTGAGAAAGGTTTACGGCATATAACTTTTCGGATATGTTCTGTTGTTGTCTCTGTGGGTCATTAGCGCACGCTATGCTTTGCGGCTAGCGCGCAAGAGTGCGTTGGTAGCACGCTAAGGGGAGGATAGCGCACGCTACTCGGTAGTTCAGGCGATCCAGAGCTACTGGACTGGGTCTGAAGTTCTCGTTAGCGCACGCTAACACTTGGGGTTAGCGCACGCTAGCAGTGTATTTTTGGTCGGGAGTTTTGTTTGGTGCCGTGATAGCGCACACTAACCTTAATGATTAGCGCACGCTAATTGTGTCCAGTATAAATACTGGACACCAGTCTAGAAGTTGCATTTTTCTTCATTTCTTCTTCTTCCTCCATGAGTTTGAGACGTAGCGACTCGGTTTCGCATCTGGGCTGATTTTTCTTCCATCCAAAGGTGTTTTGGAGTATCCTAGATGATTTTTAACATCATCTAATCCATTGTTCTTCGCCGAATCTAGGCATTTTCTTGAATCCCTAGAGTTGACTTTTTGGAGTTTTGTTCTTGATATCGTTTTCCATCCAGTTTTGATAAACCGATTGTTGTTTTAACGATGTTGTTAAACATATCCTGAGGATTGTATATTACTGTCGTGATTTTGAGCGATTTGATGCGTGTGATATGATGTGTTTAAGTGAATGTTGATACGTGCGAATTTTGGGCATTTTGGCCTATTGTACTTCTGAAAAACCTTGAGTATCCTAGAAAATAAAACTCGAGACGTACTTTTAAAATGAATTATTTTCTCACAGTGCTCTCAAGATGCCTACTAGTGCCACGCTATGTTTCAAAATTATTCTACTTTGAGGATCAAAATATTTTGAGATATTTCTAATGATTTAGAAACGCATTCGCTTAGACCCGAAGGTCGAAAATAGCTGAAAAGTTTTAATTTAACGAAAGGTGTCTTCATTTTTTTTTATTAAACGCAAGATGATTTTTTTTTAAAAAAGTCTCGATGATGATGTTTGTACTACTTTTTGATATATGATACTCAAGATCAACTGGTGCTTGCAAGTTATTTTCAAAAGATGGTTTTCGTTTTTAAAACCTATCATTCCTATTTGTGGTCCGGGAATATATGTGTAATGTTCGTGCTATCGTTAGGGTGTTAACCCCCGAGTTGTTGAATTGGCGGTGTGAGCGTTGAGTAGTTCGCCACACAGTTGCCGTGGTAGCCTCTGTGAGGGGTGTGATATTGGTATTGGATGTTGTCGCCTCGTAGCGGTTTATGCGTTATCGCATATATGCGAGCTGTTAGAGCTCGGGTTGGTATGATTGTGTGCATCGGTGATTGTTCCGCATTGTGTCGGTTGCTTATTGTATTGTTACCTTGGTTCCGTTGTTGTGAGTTTCGGGGGTGAGGTCAAAAGTAATACCCGTACTATTTTGACTTCTATATCTTCTCTTTCTCCAGTCTATCGATTCGCTCGTGTTCATTGATACCTTCTGAACTTGATCTATACCTTGGTTTCATCATTCGAACGAGCTGTAATCTGGTTTTGAGTCGATCTGGTTATCACTGTGACTTTTCCGAATTCGATTCGACTATTGTGAATCTTGTTCGGAAGTAACATCTTTTGGTTCTAATAGTTCTTTTATTCAAAGTGGATTGGATTTTGAACTTCTGTATTTTCGGCTCTATCAACTCGTTTATGCTCGTTAACATTTCTGAACTTTCCCTATCCCTTGCTTTTGTTGATCGAACGAGGGTGGTATTGTTTCGGAATGACTCGTTTGTCGTTGTGACTTTTCAATCGCTATTCCCTTTCCTGTGGATCTTATGGGAATGCACATCTTGCTGTTCTCACCAGGTCATCCTGGGAGTTGTTGTTTGAATTTTATTATCCTACGTGTTTCGGACATGATCGTTCGATTTTTGTTGTCTCAATCGTTTGTTTGTTCAGTTTTTGTTCTCGTTCGTGATTGTTGAGCGCCTGTGCTCCTTCGTAACTCCCTTAAGTTCGGGAAATTAGTCTCGTTTTCGATCTTCCAATCTTTAGGCGGTGGAATTCCGTATTTGTTCAGCGTTTGGCTCGCATTTTGATTGATGAACCGTTGGGTTGGTCAATCATATTGATTTTCGTTCGTTGTGTTTTGTGATTGTTCGGATAATTGACTTGATTGTATTATCCGTTTAATGACGCTTGTCACTCGTTGATTTTATTATGTCTTTACCGGTGACGTTGTGTTAGTCGCCCTAGAGCGTATTTTCTCGCCGTATGTCTCTTTGCGTTCCTTGCAGCGTTTCGCCGTCGGGCGCGAGTCTTCGGTTTTGTGTATCTCGTTGAGTTTTCTTGGCAAGGGATATTGCTTCTCCCTACTTATTTTAAGTTTCGGGACGAAACTTCTTTTAAGGAGGGTAGAATGTAATATCCGCAATTTTCGATTTTTGGTAAATTTCTTTTTTCGGCCGGAGTCCGTTTTGACGGCTCGCTCATGACCGTTTCGTCATTATGAGAATGATTAATTCTACACTTTTTGTCATCCGAGTTCGTTTCGGTGTTGTTATGTTGAGTTCTGTGCTTTTTAGCGACTTTTCCGCACTTGAGTTCGATTCTAGCGAATCTCGTCCGAAACTGTTGTTTCGAGTTTCCCGCAAGTCCGTTTAACTTTGTTAGACGTGTTGTGAACTTCGGTTTGGATATTCGATCACGTATCGTGATTTCCGGGCGTTTTGGGCCATTTTGTAATTTCTTGAAAGTTACGGGTATCCATATCTGTATTTGTCGTCTTAACCCTTTTCTTGGTCGCGTATGATTAATTATTGCATTACGTTTTCATCTCGAGTCGTTGACGTCGTCCGCGAACTTTTCGTCGTGTCCGTTCCGTGCGTTTTCGGAAATCGAGGCGTCGGGTCGTGGCGGCTGAGCAGCTGGCCGGACGGTTGCGGTACTAGCCGGACGAGTGCCGACATCGCCGAGCAGGTGCACGGCAGAACCGACGAGCGCACGCCACGGCCGGACGCCGCAAGGCTTAGCTCGGCAGCGCACGCTGCCGAGTCACCAACAGACGCTATCGGGCCTGGGCAGAGGGATTCTGAGGTTCTGGACTCGGTCAGGGTCGGCAGGTAGCGCACGCTACTGTCGGTCGTAGCGCGCGCTAACCGGCAGGGGTAGCGCACGCTGCCGGCCGACTAGCGTACGTTACCGGGAAGAGTTTGTTAGTCCAGTGGCTACTGGACAGGTCGGCTAGCGCGCGCAGGCTTCCGGCCGTAGCGCACGCTAGCGGGAGTCGGGCGGTCGAGTCACGGTCGGCAGAATTGGTCGGTGGTGCCGGGTCATGCGGGCCATGGCCGAGAGTGCTCGGCCGATACTGGCCGATAGCGCACGCTAGGCCGGGAAGGCTAGCGCACGCTAGTTCCGGCCCAGTATATAAATGATGTATCAGCGACTTTCTCCGTCATTTTTCATTTCATTCCTCTTCGGTCATGGTGGGGTTTCGGAGGAGACGAAACCATGTTGTTGAACAACAAATCCATGAAGTTCTTGAGGTTATATCGTTGATCAATCATCCTATAACATCCTTCGATCCAGCGAATCAAGGTTAGATCTTTAGAACCCTACTTTTGGGTAGATTTGGGGGTTTTCGCGTTTTTGTCCGATTCGTTCCGTTTTGTCGATTAATTCATGATGAATATGATTAATCTTGTTGGTATTCTTAGTTTCCCTATGGATTCATGGTATATTTCGTGATTTTTACGGAATCGAGAGGGTTTGGTTGTGGTCCGCCTCGTTGTTGTTTATATACGAATATACATGAATCGTAGGCGGGTTTTCGGGTGTATTCCAATTCCGTATTCATTTAGAAATGGTTGTGATTGTATTCTTCGAATCGTTAGGTTCGGTTTCATTAGTTCCTAGCGTTCGTGGCGACTTTCCTTTCCGTTCGTCGTCAATAATTCAAGGCAAGTATTCTTTTGGAAACCTTTATGCTTAACATGAAATGGTAATGTATATTGTGTGTGCTTTGCTCACCACAGGAGGGTCCGAAGGGGCCTCGGGAATCTATGACTTCACTCTGGATTCATGAGTTTGTTTCGCTAGCCAGCTCGGGAGGGTCCTTAGAGGCCTCGGGTGGGATTCGTGGCTTCGTCCCGGTCCTAGGCGATGCCTGTGCGTGATTTGTTTTATGAAATGGACAGCTCGGGAGGGTCCTTAGAGGCCTCGGGTGGGATTCGTGGCTTCGTCCCGGTCCTAGGCAAATTGTTTGACTGTTTGTTTCCGGAAAAGACATGTCTGGTTTTGGCTTTCGGAAATGATATTGGTGCATGTACTATGAAATGTGTAAGCGATTGGTTTGCCTTGAATACTTGTACTAGCGTAATTGCTAACCCCTTTGGGGACCCGTTGTCGGGGAAATTCTTGTTATGAATTTCAGGTTATGTTCAGCCAGACGAGCGGGCGCTGGGATGGTACGAGGATGTCGGCTAAGGTTGTTGACATGTGCAATTGAGTCTTGTTATTTCCTACTGTCTCTTTTGATGTGGATGTTTTCCAAATTGTAAACTTATAGATTGTACTCGCGAGTACTTAGGCTTTTCCTTTCGGATTGTGTTTGGACTTCGTTGGAGTTACCGTATTTGTCGGTTGATGTTTATTATGTCGGTTGTACCGGACGTGTTGTTTTATGTTCTTGTTGTTAACAATTGTTTCCTTGCTAACCGAGACGGTTAGTCGAGAGGTGTTTTCTTGTGTTAGCCTGGTGGATCCCATGTAGGGGTCCACGGCGCTGTAATACACCTCGAATATCTTGGGGGTGTTACAGGTTTGACATTCTTCCGGCGAGGAGTTGCAGATGGAGTTGGTGAAAACTGGCCATAGACGGAAACAGACCGGAGTTGGACGAAGTCCGGCGGGTCATTTTTCCGGCGGCCGATTTCCGGCATGGGAGTTCTTCGGACCTGGCCGATCGGCTTCTTCCGCTGGTTAGTTTTTGTGTGTGAGTTTTCTTTTCTTCAGTTATATATATATATATATATATATATATATATATATATATATATATGTATATAGAGAATTCGGGAAGGAAGGTGACACCTTCTTTTTTTTGTGAGGTGCCCGCCACGTGTCATGTTCTGATTGGAGGTGAGTGTTTTAATTATAACACTCACCCACCAAGTGTTGTGGGCCAGCCGGGTGAGTGTTATAATTAAAACACTCACCTCCAATCAGAACATGACACGTGGCGGGCACCTCACAAAAAAAAGAAGGTGTCACCCTATATCCCGAACTCTCTATGTATATATATATATATATATATGTATATATATTATGTGTGGTGTATAAAACAGATGTGTGTGTATAATGGTAGTTATGTGAGTATGTGTGTATGTGTGTTAATATATATATATATATATATATATATATATATATATTATTTGTGTGCAGGTGGGTGGGTGCAGAGTGTGTTGTATATATATATATATATATATATATATATATATTATATATGTGTTGCAGGGTTGTGTGTGCATGTGCACAGTGTGTATGGGTTTTGTGTATATATATATATAGAGTTATAGATATAAATATATATATATATGTGTGTGTGCTGTATATATATTATATATATATATATATATGTGTGTGTATTCGGATAAATACGAGTATAGTATGTGTTCGTGTTGGAATCGGAATTATCTATTGTATTGTTTTCGGTCGATATCGTGTTATCGAATGAATTGTATCTCATTCAAGGTTGTTCGAGTGCTTGTGATTGTCGGAGGACGCGTTGATTGATTCGTGGTAGGACGTTGATCGTGGAAGGACTTTCTCGCCTTCGGTTTGAGGCAAGTTTTATACTTGTACTGGTCAATGAGATTAATGTTATCATGTATGTGTATGAATGTGTGTATCATTTCGAGACTTGGTCTCTTTGTGATTTTGTTAATATCAGGGTATTGTTTGATACGATACCCTTCGGCAAATTATGCCAAATATCATTGTTGTTCGTAAATGGCCGATTCAAGGCATTGCGGTACGTGTTGGTAATATTGTTGTCGATAGCCGGTTCGCGGTATCGACATATCGATTGTTATTGTTGATTGATGTTCCTTTGAGATATTGTTGTTGATAGCCGGTTCGCGGCATCGACGTATCGATTGTTGTTATTGATTGATGTTCCATCAAGATATTTTTTTGTGAATCGTCGTTATTGATATCAGTGTTTTTCTATTGATGTCGTTTTGGCCGATTGAAGGCATTGACGTATTCGATTATCATCTTCGTTATCGATAACCGATTAAAGGTGCCGATACATCCGTTGTACAATTGTTATCGGTTAACCGTTCTGAAAGTAATCGATATATTGAATTGGGATTATCAAAGATAATTCCCATCCGTTGTATAATTATTATCGATTGTCCGCTCTAACGGTAATCGATATATTGAATTGGGATTATCAAATATAATTTCCACCCGTTGTCAAAAAGATAATTCCCATCCATTGTATAATTGTTATCGATTGGCCATTATACGGTAATCGAAGTATTGAATTGGGATTATCAACGATAATTCCCATCCGTTGAATTATTATTGTCGTGTTGACCGATTCAAGGCAGCACACTATTATTCTTGTGAACTCGGTAATTTTGTGATCGTTGAAGGTTGAGGATTTTCCCGAGCTGTTGTGTTGTGATCGTTGCTCGTGTTAATCGGTCCTTAGGGATTTTGATCCCAGGATGGTTGTTTCGAATATTGTCGGTCGTGTCGATCTTTCATTATTCGTGTGTCATCGTTCACTTGGTGAGTCGTATGATTTGTTTTGGATGTGTTATCCTTTGAGTTTCGTTGTCATGTTGTATCGTGACATATCCTAATCATATCTGCTAGATTGGTTATTGTGTAGGATTTTTAGCCAGGCACATATAGTCATTGGCGGATATTATTCCGCATGGGACTGTGCACACGGGACGTAGTTTCGTGAGGCTAATTAGGTATATTGTCCTACGTATATTCTGGATTCCATATACGGGGCGGACATGTGCACGGACACATTTCCGGATCGGGCGTACTGTGATGTCCATCTTTTGAGCCATAAACTTTGATCGTCCATAGTATTGGATGAGTTTGACGTTTTGTGATTGAGCGTTCATACGCCTGAGGGGTATGTTCGACAGTCATGTTTGTTTCTTTGAGATCTGTATTGTGATGATTTACAGCTTCGGGCTGTTCGGCTTTCAGGCCATCGTGATATTTTGGCAACTTCGGGCTGTTCGGCCTTCAGGCCATCGTGATATTTTGGCAGCTTCGGCTGAGGGCTTTCAGGCCATTGTGATGTATCGGTATTTCCGTTGGAGCCTTCGGGCATTGTGATCCTTATTTCAGCGTTGGATTGATTTACCTTCGGGTAATGTATTGTTGTGTTCTATATTGATGTTTCGCCGTTGGGCACATATGTTCTAACCTATTGAGCAGGTATTGATTGTATGCCATGGGCATAGTATTCCACGAATGCTCGATTCTTACTTTGGTTTGTGAGCATCTCGTACTACCATTGTTGTACTGTTTATTCTGCCTTTGGATGCATATCATGTTGTGCATGTACTTGATATTCATTATACTGGATGACTGACCCCGTGGGGGCGGTGTAATACCCGAGATTTCTGTTATGTAATTGGAACTGTGATATTGTAATGATTGTACTTTTGTCTGAGTACTATTCTCCGTATTTCATAATCCTTTGTTGTCGAGCGTATAATTTCGTGTATGTGATTTAAAGATTGAAATTCTGTGCATGTAGCGCACGCTACAGGCTACGGGTAGCGTACGCTAACATGGATTCATAGCGCACTACAGAGTGTCATTAGCGCACGCTATGCGTGGTCAAATTGATTGAGACGTGCGGTAGGTGAGATCTGGCCGGGGGACCCTTGTCGGATTGTGTCGAATGAACCTGGATGGCTTTCGGGAAAAGCCGAGTCAACGCCTTAGCGCACGCTACAGGTACATGCGTAGCGCACGCTAAGTGCTAAGTACAGATTAGTCAGTGAGCCGTTAGCGCACGCTACGAACAGGGTCTAGCGCGCGCTAATAGACATTTATTATAAATAGGACAGCATCCTATTCGTGATTTCAGTTCTTCTCCTCCTATAACCCGAACTCTTACACATAGAACATAACTCCCTTCGTCCTAAACACTTCGTATCAACCTCCTAGTTCGAGATTGAAGATCGTATATCATTGGAGATTGGTGTCTGCCTTCGGTGTTGGATTGCTTCATTTTCATCCGTGTTCTTCACTACTTTGAGGTAGGTGATTCTTCACCGATGATTAGTAATGTTCCTAAGGAAGTTTGAATCATGTTTGGATAGCAAGTATTTCGTTTATAATCGGTCATCACATGTTAGAAGGATATTTTGACGTATCGGTACTATATATCGTATGAACCTTTGAACCATCGTATTATAAGGACTCCTAAGCATGTTCAAATCGATGTATGATCAGTAATCGGATATTACCCAGTTGTACACGTTGGAATCATGTGTTTTGGAACGTAAGACGATCGGAACTTAGATTATTTCTTGAAGATCGTAGATGGATTATGATATTGA
Source organism: Orobanche coerulescens (assembly GCA_033398695.1). Classification (NCBI taxonomy): domain Eukaryota; kingdom Viridiplantae; phylum Streptophyta; class Magnoliopsida; order Lamiales; family Orobanchaceae; genus Orobanche; species Orobanche coerulescens. The sequence continues at coordinate 166,766,597 of CM065811.1, forward strand.
GATGACTATCCGTATATTTGTATTTCATAATCATAAAACTTCCACAAACCTTATTAGCATGATATGCCCGAGGATAACTTGTATTATCACGGTAGAATTCATGAGTTCTTCACCACTCAACCCAGTTTTTGGTTTGCAGTGTTCTGCCATGCAAGAATAGCGCACGCTATCATGTGTGAGTTAACGTGCGCTATCGGGGTTCAGCTAACGCACGAAACGTACGTAGCGTACGTTATGAGACCAGCCGAGTCAGACTGCCAGTCCGTGGCTAGCGCACGCTAGTCTTATACGATAGCGTACGCTAATAGTCCGGCTTAGCGCACGTTACGTAGAGTACGTAGCGCGCGCTAAGCAATCCAGGCAGATTGTTTATTTTGAGCTTTTCGGCCGTAGGCCGAATTGTTAGACCATTGTTCGACTTGAGATGATTTTTATATCATTCCTTTTGTTAAGGTTCGAGCTTGTTACGTTGATCGAAGGAGGTGGCCTTCGAGTGTGTTGAGATCATCGAAGTATTTCGTTCTTGCCATTTTCGAGGCAAGTATCATATGTCGAGTTCGATTTATATTGAATCTTTGATCATGCTTATGGTTTTGCTCATATTGTTGAATATGAGATGTATTTCTGAGAATTCTCATGATATTCGTTGATTATTTGTTCGTATTGATTAACATATTGAAATGCATATGTGTATGCATAGTTGATTGATTTATGGTATAAATGGTCCGAGGGGATCATGAGGATCTATGCTGAGGGCGCTGGATCGAATGTCCACCATGCGTTGGTCCGACGGGATCATCATGGGGATCTATGCTGAGGGCGCTGGATCGCTGGACGGGTTTTCCACCATGCGTTGGTCCGACGGGATCATCATGGGGATCTATACCAAGGGCGCTGGATCGCTGGATTACCCTGTATTGTGTGATGGAATCGTGAGGATTCGCATCGTTGGATTCCGGTAGCGGAAGTCCGTTTGCATGTTTTGTGATGCATTGATGATTAATTGTATTATGATTCTTGTACTAGCATTGTTTTGCTAACCCCTTCGGGGGTGGATATTGTTTTGATGTTCAGGTAGCCGAGGAGCGGGGAGGCAACCACAGTACCGACAGGACGATGAAATGGCTCAGTGATGTGGTTGATGTTATTATTGTGTTTTGTCTTCTTGGTTCGTTTAGTACTCGAGTACGTCTGTATTAATAAAGTCCTTTCGATATGGTTGTATAAGTTAACCCATTTGATCGTTTGAATCAAATCTGTATTTGAATTCCAGTTGTTTGATTGGCTTATTTTTATACTTCTTTTAAAATCAGCCTTGTAAATCCTTATCTAAAGGGTTTACGGCGCTGTAATTATTCCGAATATCTCGGGGTGTTACAGAATATGGTATCGGAGCTAAGATTCATGGATATCTTGGCAGTCGGGTTAGTTGGGTGCATTACGTTATTTGATTATTGGTCGTTCGTAACATCACTGCTGAGCCAGCATCGTCGTGTGGACCGTGGTTGTAAGTTTCCTAATCTCAAATACTACCGTTTTATTTTATTCATGATTTGTGAACATTGATGGATGTACTTTTAGAAAGTTTGCCCTGGATATTGAGTATTTATGTTTACAGTATGTTGAGAGGAGGTCGTGGACGCGGACGTGGGAATGCGAGGCAAGAAGAGTCGGTATCTACTCCAGAGATAGCCGCTAGTCAAACGGATTCACATTCCGGGGGACAGCAGGGATCGGCAAATAATAATGCAGATCCTAACGTGCCGGGAGTGCTTCAGCAGGTGGTTGCCCAGATAAACCAGTTTGCTCAAGTTGTGGATCGCATGCAGACGGCGATGGGACAGCAGAATAACGTGGATAATCGGGGAGATAAATGGCTTACCGAGGTGGTCAAGTTGCATCCTCCGAAATTTGATGGTTCGACTGAGACGCTTTCTTGGGATCACTGGCTGAAGGAATTAGAGAAGATTTTTGCGGGGATTAATTGTCCCAACGATAGGAAGGTTCCGGTCGCCCAGTATCTTCTGATAGGGGAGGCTTTCGACTAGTGGGAGGCCATTCGACCGGAGGAGCATAATGTTGACTGGACAGAATTCAAATTGATGATGGAGGCACAATATTGTCCTCGCCCAGTTAGAGAGGCCCGAGTTCGGGAGTTTTTCTCACCGCAAAATTCAGAAGCATCTGTGACGGACGTGATTAAGACTTTTAATCACCAGCTGACTTATGTGCGCCACTTGGTCAGGACCGAGGCAGAGAGGATTTTTCACTTTGACATGCGAATGAAGCCGGAAATTCAGCAGTACATGTCCGGATTTGAATGTACCACTTTGCGACAATATCAGGATAAGGCGTTGGCCTATGATATGAAAGAGGCAGCAGTAGAGAAATCGACGGAAGCAAAGAAACAGAAGGTGTCTGGCAACTTCACGGAGAATAAGAATAGCGGGCCCCGCCGGGGTCAGTCCTCTTCTCACTCATCCAGGAGACCTCCGCATCCTTCTCGGGGAGGAAAGAAGTTCCGAGCAGCACCAACTGTTTCAGACATAGGGAAGAAGTGTTATAACTGTGGAAAAGCGGGACATGTTCGACGTGATTGTTTCGCGCCTGCTGTGACCTGTTTCGAGTGTGGACAGGAAGGACATCGCGCAACATTTTGTGGGAATGCGACCCGATCTTTTGGTACTCGCACTCCAACTCCAGTTCCGAAGGAGACGAGTGTGAACCAGACGCAACAGAGTGGATTTCAGCAGCAGAATGTTGGGAAGAGAGAGGCATCTAGTGCTGGGTCCGTTCCTCCGCGTATTTACGAGATGAAGAAGGATGGTCAGAACACAGCTGTTGCATCAGGTACAATTCAGATCCTTTTGCAACCAGTTAGTGTTTTATTCGATTCCGGAGCTACACATTCTTTTGTATCATTGAATTGTGTTAATCGTTTGAAAATCTCATGCTTATATGATTGTGAACCTTATGTTGTGGGATTACCAAGCGGAGCGAAAATTGTGGGAACCCTAGAAGCTAGGGATTTTCCAGTAACTATAGGAGGGAGAGATTGGCTATCGAACCTTATTGTGGTTGACATTTACGGTGACGATTTAATTCTCGGAGATGATTGGCTCAACCGTTATGGAGCTATTCTGAATTACCGAGAGAGAGTCATTTCTATCATTGCGGATGACAGATCTGAACATTTATTCCGAGGATGGAGACCGGGAAGCTCGGGAAAATTGATTAAGGCAATGAAAGCCGTGAAATTACTGAAACAGGGATGTCAGGGACTCTGGTGCTATGCCATGAAGAAAGAGGAAGGAGTAGAGCTCTCATCTATTTCAGTTGTAAATGAGTTCTCAGATGTTTTTCCTGACGAACTACCTGGTTTACCTCCGCAAAGAGAAGTGGAATTCACTATCGAATTAGAGCCTGGAGCAGCTCCTATTTCTAGAGCACCATACCGCATGGCGCCAACCGAGATGTATGAACTCAAGAAACAACTGGAGGAATTGTTGCAGAAGGGTTATATTCAACCGAGCGTTTCCCCTTGGGGAGCGCCCGTTCTCTTTGTCCGGAAGAAAGACGGATCCCTCCGACTGTGTATTGATTACAGGGAGCTTAACAAGATGACGATTAAGAATAAGTATCCTATACCTCGGATCGACGACTTGTTTGATCAACTGCAAGGGGCAAGGGTATTCTCGAAGATTGACTTACGATCAGGATACCACCAGTTGAGAATTAAGGAATCGGATATACCGAAATCTGCTTTCAGATCCCGGTACGGGCATTATGAATTCGTAGTCATGCCGTTTGGACTTACCAATGCTCCTGCAGTATTCATGCAATTGATGAATCGGGTATTTTTGGAATACTTGGATAAATTTGTGGTCGTCTTCATTGATGACATCTTGATATATTCGAAGGACGCGGTTGAGCATGCCAAGCATTTGCGTGTGGTTTTAAGCACCTTGAGGAAGGAACAGCTGTACGCAAAATTTTCTAAATGCGAGTTCTGGCTTAAGGAAGTAACCTTCCTTGGACATGTGATATCAGCCGACGGAGTTCAGGTGGACCCAAAGAAAGTCGAAGCAATCTTGGATTGGGAGGCTCCTAAAAACGTGAAAGAAGTCTGAAGCTTCTTAGGACTTGCTGGGTATTATCGCCGCTTTGTAGAGGGATTTTCCAAAATTGCTCGTCCGCTCACTCAGCTGTTACAGAAAACTCAAAAGTTCACGTGGAATGAGAAGTGCCAGGCTGGTTTTGACGAGCTTAAGAGGAGGCCCGACAGCACCTATATTAGCGCTACCAGAGGGAACTGATGGATTCATGGTATACAGCGACGCTTCAAATCAGGGTTTGGGTTGTGTATTGATGCAGAAGGATAAAGTGATTGCTTATGCTTCTCGACAATTGAAACCGTACGAAGTTAATTACCCGACTCATGATCTGGAGCTAGCGGCTGTGGTCTTTGCCTTGAAAATTTGGCGACATTATTTGTACGGCACTCGTTGTCAGATCTTTACAGATCATAAGAGCCTCAAGTACATTTTCAGTCAGAAAGAATTAAACATGAGGCAGAGAAGGTGGCTGGAATTGATCAAGGATTACGACTTGGAGATTCTCTATCATCCGGGGAAAGCAAATGTAGTAGCCGATGCTTTGAGCCGTAAACCTGTTTCTCTTAGAGTGTTGGAAGCTCTTACGTCTCAAACCAGTATTCAACGAGAACTGATCCGCGAGGGGATTGAAGTATGGGCACCAGGAATCCAAGGGCAACTGTATGTGATGGAACTGACTTCATCACTAGTCGAGGAGATCAAATCTAAGCAGTTGGACGATTCTTTAATCCTTCGATTAGGTGATGAAGTAAAGAAAGGAAAAGCCCCAGGATTCGTGATACAAGACGATGGAGTTCTGAGATTTCAGAGTCGACTTTGCGTTCCCGAGGATGACGATTTGAGACGGACAATTTTGAAGGAAGCTCATAGCACGCCCTATTCTATTCACCCAGGCAGTAGTAAGATGTATAAAGATTTAAAGCAAAACTTCTGGTGGGGGAATATGAAGAAAGACGTAGCGGAGTACGTTTCGAAGTGTTTGACTTGCCAGCAGGTTAAGATTGAACATCAACGACCTGCCGGAATGTTAAAACCGCTTCCGATCCCTGAGTGGAAGTGGGAGGATATCTCGATGGATTTCATCACTAGTATGCCGAGGACTAGAACGGGAATGAACATGATTTGGGTTGTAGTTGATCGACTAACCAAGTCGGCTCATTTCCTGGGAATTAAAGATATATGGGGACCCGAGAGATTGGCGCGAGTATTTATTGCGGAGATAGTCAGATTGCATGGGACGCCGAAGACCATTATTTCGGATCGAGATGGTCGTTTCGTGTCGCACTTCTGGAAAGCAGTTCACAAGGCTTTGGGGACTGAGCTCAACTTTAGCACAGCTTATCATCCCCAAACGGACGGTCAGTCCGAAAGGACTATTCAAACTGTAGAAGACATGCTTAGAGCCTGTGCTTTGGATTGGTCAACTGATTGGGAAGTTCATTTGCCATTAGTTGAATTCACCTACAATAATAGTTGGCATGCTTCAATTAAGATGGCACCATTTGAAGCTTTATACGGGAGAAGATGCCGATCACCCCTGAGTTGGGATGATTCTTCGGATTTGATCGGGACGGAACCGGAATTGATTATTCAGACTCAAGAGAAGATAGCTTTGATTCGAGAGAGACTGTTGACTGCCCAGAGTCGACAGAAGTCTTATGCAGATGTACGTCGTCGCCCTCTAGAGTTCGATTTGGGACCACGTACTATTGAAGGTGTCTCCTACGCGAGGGATTTTCCGTTTTGGGAGAAGAGGTAAGCTAAGTCCGAGATATATCGGACCATTTGAGATCCTAGAGAGAGTTGGGGATTTAGCATACAGGTTGGCCTTACCGCCATCGCTGAGTCATGTTCACAATGTGTTTCACGTATCCCAACTGTGGAAGTATGTACCGGACCCCGATCCACGTCATTGATTTCGACGAGATCGAGATAGCTAATGATGGCACCTTCGAAGAGAGACCAATCAAGATACTTGAGAGCCGGATCAAACAATTGAGGAATAAACCAATACATTTGGTTAAAGTACAATGGTCACGACATGGAGTCGAAGAGGCCACTTGGGAAACGGAGGACGGTATGAAGGCTAAATATCCGGAGTTGTTTTCATCCTAAGTTTCGGGACGAAACTTCTTTTTAGGGAGGAAGGATGTAATACCCGAGATTTTTGTTATGTAATTGGAACTGTGATATTGTAATGATTGTACTTTTGTCTGAGTACTATTCTCCGTATTTCATAATCCTTTGTTGTCGAGTGTATAATTTCGTGTATGTGATTTAAAGATTGAAATTCTGTGCATGTAGCGCACGCTACAGGCTACGGGTAGCGTACGCTAACATGGATTCATAGCGCACGCTACAGAGTGTCATTAGCGCACGCTATGCGTGGTCAAATTGATTGAGACGTGCGGTAGGTGAGATCTAGCCGGGGGACCCTTGTCGGATTGTGTCGAATGAACCTGGACGGCTTTCGGGAAAAGCCGAGTCAACGCCTTAGCGCACGCTACAGGTACATGCGTAGCGCACGCTAAGTGCTAAGTACAAATTAGTCAGTGAGCCGTTAGCGCACGCTACGAACAGGGTCTAACGCGCGCTGATAGACATTTATTATAAATAGGACAGCATCCTATTCGTGATTTCAGTTCTTCTCCTCCTATAACCCGAACTCTTACACATAGAACATAACTCCCTTCGTCCTAAACACTTCGTATCAACCTCCTAGTTCGAGATTGAAGATCGTATATCATTGGAGATTGGTGTTCAAGCCTTCGGTGTTGGATTGCTTCATTTTCATCCGTGTTCTTCACTACTTTGAGGTAGGTGATTCTTCACCGATGATTAGTAATGTTCCTAAGGAAGTTTGAATCATGTTTGGATAGCAGGTATTTCGTTTATAATCGGCCATCACATGTTAGAAGAATATTTTGACGTATCGGTACTATATATTGTATGAACCTTTGAACCATCGTATTATAAGGACTCCTAAGCATGTTCAAATCGATGTATGATCAGTAATCGGATATTACCCAGTTGTACACGTTGGAATCATGTGTTTTGGAACGTAAGACGATCGGAACTTAGATTATTTCTTGAAGATCGTAGATGGATTATGATATTGAGATGACTATCCGTATATTTGTATTTCATAATCATAAAACTTCCACAAACCTTATTAGCATGATATGCCCGAGGATAACTTGTATTATCACGGTAGAATTCATGAGTTCTTCACCACTCAACCCAGTTTTCGGTTTGCAGTGTTCTGCCATGCAAGAATAGCGCACGCTATCATGTGTGAGTTAACGTGCGCTATCGGGGTTCAGCTAACGCACGAAACGTACGTAGCGTACGTTATGAGACCAGCCGAGTCGATCGCCCGTGGCTAGCGACGCTAGTCTTATACGATAGCGTCGCTAATAGTCGGCTTAGCGCACGTTACGTAGAGTACGTAGCGCGCGCTAAGCAATCCAGCATTGTTTATTTTGAGCTTTTCGGCCGTAGGCCGAATTGTTAGACCATTGTTCGACTTGAGATGATTTTTATATCATTCCTTTTGTTAAGGTTCGAGCTTGTTACGTTGATCGAAGGAGGTGGCCTTCGAGTGTGTTGAGATCATCGAAGTATTTCGTTCTTGCCATTTTCGAGGCAAGTATCATATGTCGAGTTCGATTTATATTGAATCTTTGATCATGCTTATGGTTTTGCTCATATTGTTGAATATGAGATGTATTTCTGAGAATTCTCATGATATTCGTTGATTATTTGTTCGTATTGATTAACATATTGAAATGCATATGTGTATGCATAGTTGATTGATTTATGGTATAAATGGTCCGAGGGGATCATGAGGATCTATGCTGAGGGCGCTGGATCGAATGTCCACCATGCGTTGGTCCGACGGGATCATCATGGGGATCTATGCTGAGGGCGCTGGATCGCTGGACGGATTTTCCACCATGCGTTGGTCCGACGGGATCATCATGGGGATCTATACCAAGGGCGCTGGATCGCTGGATTACCCTGTATTGTGTGATGGAATCGTGAGGATTCGCATCGTTGGATTCCGGTAGCGGAAGTCCGTTTGCATGTTTTGTGATGCATTGATGATTAATTGTATTATGATTCTTGTACTAGCATTGTTTTGCTAACCCCTTCGGGGGTGGACATTGTTTTGATGTTCAGGTAGCCGAGGAGCGGGGAGGCAACCACAGTACCGACAGGACGATGAAATGGCTCAGTGATGTGGTTGATGTTATTATTATTGTGTTTTGTCTTCTTGGTTCGTTTAGTACTCGAGTACGTCTGTATTAATAAAGTCCTTTCGATATGGTTGTATAAGTTAACCCATTTGATCGTTTGAATCAAATCTGTATTTGAATTCCAGTTGTTTGATTGGCTTATTTTCATACTTCTTTTAAAATCAGCCTTGTAAATCCTTATCTAAAGGGTTTACGGCGCTGTAATTATTCCGAATATCTCGGGGTGTTACAGGCGGAACATGTTTTCATGTTTTAGGTACTTGCGAGGAGAGAGTTGAGACACAGGGGCATGACGAAGGCGACGAGGCATTCGAGCGATACTAGTCCGAGATATTTTGGTGTTCATGTTGGTCAGATAGTTGGAGTACTCCATTTTTGTTCAGTCGTTGTCGTTTTGTATTATCCGAGCAAGGCTCGTGAATGTTGTATTTTTATTTTGGCCATGTAGGCCCATTCTTGTCGTTGAAATTCCATATCGAAATAGTATGTCGGACGTCATAGTAGGGTCTGTGATTTCCCATTTTAGTCAGGTTGTTGTATTTTAGTCGTGTTCGCCTGGTGGATCACCTGGTGTGGGGGTCCACGGCACTGTAATGACCCAATGGGATTTGGGGGTGTTACACTAAGAATGACCGAATTTCTTTAATCGTTCGTGGGGGTGGGAGACTGGATATTAAATCAACTTTAGATTTGTCCATCTCAATTCCTTTCTCAGAAATCACATGTCCTAAGACAAATCCTTTTTTAACCATAAAATGACATTTTTCCGAGTTTAGGACAAGATTCTTCTCCTTATACCTAACCAACACGTGGGTTAAGTGATGTAAACATTCATCAAAGCTAGACCCGAATACAGAAAAATCATCCATAAAAATTTCCAAAAACCGCTCAACCATGTCAGAGAAAATGCTCATCATACACCGCTGAAAAGTAGCAGGTGCATTACATAAACCGAATGGCATTCGTCGGTAAGCAAAAGTACCGAAAGGACAGGTAAAAGTGGTTTTCTCTTGATCTTCAGGAGCAATGGGAATTTGGTTATAACCGGAATATCCATCAAGAAAACAATAATAAGCATGACCGGCTAACCTTTCTAGCATTTGATCAATAAAAGGAAGTGGAAAGTGATCTTTTCTTGTAACAGAGTTCAATTTTCTGTAATCAATACAGACTCTCCATCCAGTTTGAATTCTGGTTGGAACAAGTTCATTTTCTTCATTCGTGATTACAGTTATGCCAGATTTCTTTGGAACTATATGAACAGGACTAACCCAAGAGCGTCGAAATAGGGTAGATGATCCCTACATCTAAGAGTTTGATTATTTCAGCTCTTACAACTTCTTTCAAATTAGGATTTAGTCTTCTTTGAAATTCTCGGGAAGTTTTCGCATTTTCTTCAAGGTGAATTCGATGCATGCATATAAAAGGACTAATACCTTTAATATCGGAGATGGTCCAGCCTATTGCTTCTTTATGTTCTTTAAGGACATTGATTAACTTATCTTCTCGTTCTTCATCTAAATCAGATGCTATGATGACAGGCAGGGTTTCTGATGGTCCTAAAAATGCATATTTTAGAGACTCAGGTAATGGATTGAGCTCTATATTTGAATCCTCAATATGTACTTCTTTATTCATTTGGCTCTCAAGTGGTTCGGTTTTAACTTTCCATTTATCATTATCCAATAATGGTGGACTCTAGTCAAAAAATTACTTCATTAATTGAACTGTCGATGTCAAAATCTGAGCCAAAATGAGCAAGACAGCTTTCAAAAAGATCATCATTGTCCATTTTTGGAAAGAAATAAGGACCCATACTCTCTATCATATTTACCTCACACACATCATCATGATCACCATGTTGTTGAGAAATATTAAACATATTTAGTTCAACAGTCATATTTCCAAAAGAAAATTTTATGATGCCATTTCTACAGTTAATTAATGCATTTGAAGTAGCTAAAAATGGCCTTCCTAAAATGACAGGGATTTGATCTTTGGTATTCTCAACAGGTTCAGTGTCTATGACTATAAAATCAACAGGAAAGTAGAATTTATCTACTTGAATCAGAACATCCTCTACGATTCCTCGAGGTATTTTTATAGATCTATCAGCTAGTTGAAGTATCACAGATGTTGATTTTAACTCCCCTAATCCAAGTTGTGTATAAACAGAATATGGTAATAAATTCACACTGGCTCCTAAATCAAGCAAGGCTCATTTAATGATGTGATCTCCAATGACACAAGATATTGTAGGACTACCAGGATCTTTATACTTAACGGGAGTTTTATTTTGGATTATTAAGCTAACGTGTTCAGCTAAAAATGCCTTTCTTGGAATATTTGTTCTTGTTTTTATAGTGCAAAGATCTTTTAAGAACTTAGAATAAGCAGGCACTTGTTTAATAGCATCAAGGAATGGAATATTTATTCGAACTTGTTTAAATATTTCCATTATATCTTTGTATTGCGCACTTTTATCTTTTGGAATAAGTCTTTCAGGAAATGGAGCTTTTGGAACGTAAGACTTTTCTTTTTCTTTAGAATCTTTTGATTTTGAAACTTGTGGTTCATTTGATTTTTCTTCCGGATCATAGTCAGGCTTTTGTATTTCTTTTCCGCTTCTAAGGGTAGTTATGGACTGAACTTCTGCGTTAGAAGAGTTTACTTCATATTGTCCTTTAGGATTAGGGATGGACTGACTCGGAAATTTTCCCTTTTCTCTTTCAGCTAAAGTTGTTGCAAGTTGACCAATTTGTGTTTCAAGCTTAGAAATAGCCTGTGAGTTTGATTGTACAGCTTGCTGAGTTGATTGGAACATTTGTTGAGTAGATTGCATGAATTGTTGCAACGTATCTTCCAAAGATGGTTTCTTTGGCACTATAGAAGGATACTGATAAGTATTTGGAGGATATTGATTAGGACGGATATTTTGTTGATTTGACATATTCATTTGATGCCCTCCTTGATTCATTGGAGGCATATTTTTCTTCCAGGAAAATTTAGATGATTCCTCCAATTTGGATTATAAGTTGGAGCAAATGGACTATCCGAAGATTTTCCATATGAATGTAACAGATTGACTTCTTCATTAAAAATTTCTTGATTTTGTGGACCAGAGGGACAAGATTGAGATGAATGAAATGATTCCGCACATGAAATGCAAAATTCATGTTTCGAGTTTGACGAGGGGATGGATTGCTTCAAGACTAACGTATCCACTTTTCGTACTAAATAATCTATAGTAGATTTTATTTCAACATCTTGTTTAACCTCGTAAATTCCACCTTTTTTTGGGGTCGTATGCATCGATTTGGCTCTAGAGTCGAGTGAATTCCATTGTTGTGAATTAATTGACATATTTTCTAGTGCATTCCAAGCTTCGTCTCCAATAAGGTGAAAAAATTTTCCACCATGCATTGATTGGATTAATTGGCGATTGTTTGGAGTTAAACCGTCATAAAAATATTTTACCAAACGCCATATTTCAAAACCATGATGGGGACACTTAAGGATTAAATCATTAAATCTTTCCCAACACTCATAAAATTCTTCATTTTCTTTTTGGAAAAATTCTGATATTTCTCTTCTAAGACTATCAGTTTTGGACATTGGAAAAATTTTTGCGAGAAATTTATTCACTAATTGGTCCCAACTAGTAATTGTTCTTGCTTGAAGAGAATTTAGCCAGAATTTTGCTTTATCTTTGAGAGAAAATGTAAACAGGCTAAGTTTGATAGATTCATCAGAGAAATTTTGGAATCGTAAAGTAGAACAAATGTCGAGAAATTCCTTGACATGCATATACGGATCTTCTCTTTCCAAACCATGAAAAGGTGGAAGTTGAATTATTGATGGTTTAAGTTCGAAATGAGTTGCATTAGTCGTAGGCAACACTATGCAAGAGGGAGAATTAGCACTCACTGGAGAAAAATATTCTATTAAAGTTTTTTCTTTTGCGACTTGATTATTCTGATTTTCGATTTCGTCCATTTTTGGTATCGGTTTTGTTTGTTGAGCTTCAATTTTAGTTAAGGACAATCTTCTTCTCGTTAATTGACCTTTATTATTTCGTTGCCAAACTTGCATTCACCAGTATTTCAATTTTTTTTAACTTTGCATACAAACCAAATTATGATAGTCGATCGAACTTCCAGATCGTTGGAGGTGTCACAACGGTCGCACTTAAAATCCAACTTTCTTCGGCATGTACAACAGAGGCCTTTTTGCCAAAATTCAATCGATTTTCAAAATCACTTTGTACAAGATTGATATTTAGCTTTTCTCTATTCAAATCGAAAAAAGTAGTGAGTGAAAAATATCAATCCCTTGTTGAATCTTTTAAAGGATTTTATTGTTTTAATTATTATTTTTTTGAGTTTTTATATTTTTATTATTATTAATAATAATGATAATTATTATAATTATTACTAAAATTATAGGATGTAATAGATTGCAAAGGAATAAATTTACTAATTGATCTACGGAAGCAATATCTATTGATAAACTAAATTGTACGACGAGAAATATTACAACTAAACTAAATGTCTAAGAATAATGTAAATAGAAAATAACAACTAAAAACACAATCTAAATTACCACTACAAGATTCTATTAAAACTAAAGACAAGATATAAAAATTAAAAAAAATTCTGATTTTTTTTATATTTTATATATTTTTTTTAGTTTTTATATTTTTATATTTATTATAATTTTATTATAACGAAAATGAACAGTAGTTTTTATTATTATTAATTATATTTTATATTTATTATTATAAGTTTTTGTTATTTTTCAGAATTTTTTTTATGAATAAAATAAATTCTACAACTAACACAATCTAAAACGGATATTAAAAAGACAGATAATAATAAAGAAAAGCAGTAAAATAAATAACTAGTAGAAGAATTTAACTAACTTGGTGACGACAGTCTTCTTGTACTTCGTTTGCGCTTCCCCGGCAACGGCGCCAAAAACTTATTGTTTGTTGTTTCTTTATTCTAATACTCGCAAGCGCACGATTTGTTCGATGTAGATATGTGATGCAAGGTCGATTCCACAGGGAGGACTATAATAGCGAAGTCAAATTATTCCTATCGTTTTGAACCAAATTATATTAAATTCTAACCTAGTCCCAAATAATTTTATTTTTGAATGGTTATAATAATTGCATTAAATAACAGTAATTTTTAAGTAGATTTTAGATAAATTTATTTTAAATAATTTACTAGGGTTTAGAGTCCACCAATGTCTATTTATTATTTATTTTATATTTTAATTCCAAGAAATTCAGGGAATAGATTCTGAAATCAATCTCACTATTTCCCTATAGATTTGACAATAAGTACAAAATTATAATTCAAATATAGATTTTCCTTCGCTTGAAAAATGTAATTTCTAAGCATTATATGTATCCAATTTAATGGAAAATAAATAATCAAAGAAATTAACTAATATCAATAATCACAAAGCAATGGGGAATTTATAACTATAAAAAATACGTGATATAATTGATTAAATAATATTCTCCTATTGAAGCGAAAATCATAATCGTTAAAAATATTTATTTGGAATTATTATATAAATATTAATAATAATATAGACATGGTTTCATCATAACCCCAGTAAAAGAAAATTACTCACTCATAATAACAACACAAATAAATAAATATTCCATAATATTATTACTCAAATATAATTTTATTACATACTATTTTTATTTTTCTCCCTTACAATAATTTCTCTCTATTTTTTCTCCTTTTTTCTCCTCCTAAAACACTACACATTCATCCCCTATTTATACTACTTCAAAATCAACAAAATAATAATTTTTACAATTTTAAAATCCCACCCCCTAATCATACACAACTGCTATGAGGTGCTGATGTCATGGATGACATCAGCACAGAGTTGAAATTCTGGTCCAATCATTTGTTGGCACGTGGCACAATATGGTCCGTCTATTTAATTGTCCTTCGAACGGTCATAACTTCTTCATACGAACTCGGATTCGGATGAATTTTTTTTAAAACGATCGTCTCGACGAGACGAATAAAGTGAGACCAGTCGTGACTATATTTGAATTTTGTAAAAATGTCGCCCTTGAACCAATTGATCTGCTTATGTAGGTTGGTTAACCTGCAGATATAATTTAATTCCAATTAATTATCCAAAAATGACATAAAATTATAGAAAATTCTAAAAAAATGAAATAATATAAATATATGGTAAAATGAATAAATTATCACACAAAACACACAATTATATACATAAAATACTAATAAAAATATTACTCAAAATATACTAAACACTTGGTTGTTGTATCCGACGCATTGTCTTTTGCTGTAGCTGTAGGCTCTGTAGGATAGACTGACGGAATGTCTCCTTGATACTGTATGGAAGTGTTGTATGAAGTTTCCAGACAGCTTCCATACTAAGCGGTATTTTGATTCTATCGACTTCTTTGCTGTATGCTGGCACTTTATCAAAACAGGATTGTTTATCCCAACAATCACACGCAGTAGGAAAATAATAAGGACAGTAAATAAAGACACACAGTTTAATATGGTTCGAGGTAAATCCCTCTACGTCCCCAGGTCCTCCACACATGAGTAATAGGTTTATTAAAATCAAGGCGTACACAACTGTATGATTTTAACTCAACTCGTTATTGTAGCGTTCACACAGATTAATACTGCCGACATTAGCTTTGGCCGTTCACACAGATTAGCTTTGGGCTTCTTCGACTTGATTCTTCTCACACAGATTGAAGCTTCGTCCTGAACTCTATTCTTCCCACACAGGTCGGAATATCTTGGCCTAGTCCACACAGGGCTAAGGATCTCAACAGTAAGTATTTGAATTATCACGAATCGAACAACTGCTGTAGGCTTGGAAATATTTGTTGTGGACGTATTGTTTTTTGTTGAGGACCTATATTTTTCTTCGCTAAAGATATATACTGTATGCTTGAAGAAGTATATTGCTCTTTAAGCTGGATGTTCAGTTTTGAGTTCTCAGCAATTCAGTCGTTGAGTTGTTCAGTAGTGAGCAATGTCTTCTTGCTTGGGCTATATATAAACTTGGAGATAGATTCGTTATAAATGTAGCCATAGGCCGGTTGGTGAGATTAACACAGCTCTGTATTGACGGCTTCAGAATGTTTGAATTAAAGGTGTTTCGCATTTAACGTTCAAACATTCTCGTTAATCCGCATGTTAATCCCATGAGTTAGCGTACATTATGGCTTCCCAAAGTCTACTGCTTTGAGTTCATGTTTCTTAGTACACGTAACACGTGCACCGCGTTTGTAGACATCACAAATATAACATACGTAAATCCTGTTATGGTTGCGTATATTATAGGCGTTGACCTATGTTATGCACGAGCACCGATAGCCAGCCCCACGTGTCTTGTCCTGATTCTTTCTATCTGATACCCTCCATACGTAAGTGCTATATGTAGCGTACGTAACATTGAAAGCATAGCATATGCTACATGCTTAACATAGCGGCCATAAGTCCTACATCATGACTTGGTCAGATTTCACTAAACAATGATGTTTTGATTACACACCAATATCACCTTGATAATTTCTTTAACTGCAGGTGAGTAGTTTATCGGGGAACATCACGTTCACCACATTTTCACCGACAATTACACAATGAATTTAAAGAATATTATCCAACATTTTAATCATGTCGATACAACTAATATTTCATTCACACGGTTCAATAACATACGAATCTGAAATCATTATTCAGTAATCACAATATGCATAATAATACAACCCAAACAACAAAATATATCTTAAACAAATTTCAAGATACATATGGAAATACACAATAAATACATCAAAACATACTGTAATAACTATATGGTCACATACTATTCCCCTTAAAATTAGTTTATTCCTAAAACTACCGAAGCAAAAACTCGGGGTGATTCTCTCTCATACTCCACTCGGGTTCCCAAGTTGCCTCCTCAACACCATGATGAGACCATTGGACTTTGACGAATGGTATAACCTTGTTTCTAAATGCTTTCATATGTTGGTCCAAAACTGTAATCGGCACCTCTCTGAAAGTGGCATTGTTAGGAATTTCCAGTTCTTCAAAATTGAGTTTATGACTCATATCAGAAACATAGTTCCTTAACTGAGAACATGAAAACTATTATGAACTCTGGCTAACGATGGCGATAATGCTAGACATTAAGCAAAATTCCCAACTCAATACAAAATCTCAATGGACCGATAAATCTAGGGCTTATCTTGCCCTTTTCTCCAGAATGACAAACTCTGTGCATTGGTGATACCTTGACCCAAATGTGATCACCATCATTATTGATCCTCAACATATGATTTTTGTCAGTTCCGATCTGCTAACATATGTTTTCTAACAACAACAATTTTTTTCACTGACTCTTTGATCAAATCAAGCTCGATAGCAATTATGTATAACGTATTATCCCAACACACTGGTGAACGGCATCCCCTCCCATATAAGGTCTGGAAAGGTGTTATGCCAGTATTCACATGCCAGCTATTAGCATATGAAGACTCAACTAAACCAAGATGCCTTACCCAGTCCTTTACCTGATCCAGCACATAAGCTCTCAACATGTGTTCTAAAGTCCTAATAATACATTCCACCTGTCTATGGATGGTAAGCCGTACTAAATTTCAACAGAGTTCCCATATCCTAATGGACAACCTTCCAAAAGAAATAAAATCATCCCCCCATCAGATACGCTTGACATGGGTACACCATGTAATCGTATAACTTCCCGTACAAAAATTATAGCCAATTGCTCAGCTCTTATTGCCTCTTGGATGGGAAAGAAATGAGATGATTTTGTTAGTCTGACGATAATAACCCAAATTGTTATTTTCTCACTCCGTGGTAGGCAAACCGATAACAATATCCATAAATACACTGTCCCACTTCCATTTGGGAATAGGAAGTGATTTCATGATCACTTAGCTTGTTGGCATAGTATGCATCATGCAAAAAAAATGCTACATCGTGCTTCATATTCTTCCACTGGTAACTCAGACATATATTCTTGTATATTTTACTCACCCCAAGATGAACAAAGTAAGGAGTAGAATGTGCCTCCTTCAAGATTGCCTTTTCAGTCCATCGTTAGGTGAATACATATCCTATTCTTGAATCTCAATAACTTGACTTGAATTTTTGAAATTCTCGACCACTCCTTCCCCCATATTCATACCGGTTTCTCGTAGTTCCTCCTTAAACTACACCAAATGAATCTCGTCTATTAGTGTTGGGTAAAGATTAACGGTAAACAGCTGACCCCTGTGGGGGCTGTACCCATAATTCAGTACCATTCCTCATGATATCTCTATCCAATTTCGGTTATGCTGTCATGCTGGATAGCATAGTTTCCTATGTTGTTTTACAACTGAGTGCATCAGCCACGACATCAGCCTTTCCAAGATGATATTAAATCTCTAAGTCTTAATCCTTGATTAATTCGAGTCACCATTTTTGTCTCATATTCAACTCTTTCTGCGAGAAGATGTAATTCAAGCTCTTATGATCTGTGAAATTTTACAGGTCACCCCATATAAGTAGTGTCTCCAGATCTTAAGAGCATGAAGATCTAAGGCAACTTCAAGATCATGCCTCGTATATTTCACATCGTACAGCTTCAACTGGTGAGAATTATACACAATCACCTTGTTGTTCTGCATCAAAATGCATCCCAACCCATGTTTGGATGCATCGTTGTATTACGAATCCTTCTGTGCCCTAAGGTAATGCCAATACCGGAATGATTGTCAGTCACTTTTTTATTTCATCAAAACTCTTCTTCAAAAAAAAGAACTGGTGCACCGCATGGTGAAGTACTTGGTGAATCAGTCCTTTCTCTACAAACTCTTCAAGCTGTATCTTCAGATTCTTTCTCTGTTTGTGACATTCTATACGGGACCTTAGAAATTATCTTCGTTCCTAGTACAAGTTCAATTAGAAGATCAACTTCTCTTTGTGGTGGCAATCCCGGCAAATCATTGGGAAATATATCAGGAAATTCATTTATTACTAGAATATTAACCACAGATAATTCTAAAGCCTCCTCCTGCTGGACATAACATCAAATATACATCTCAATGGAGTCGCAGAAGATTTCTGGTGTCAGCAAACTGAGAGATCCCTTTTGCTAAATTGTTCTCGTCCTCTAATGACATGAATAGTACCGTCACGAGTGATAATAGAAATTTTTAAGTAATAAGTGTCAAGTACAGTTTTGGTGCATAGCCATCCAATCCATGCCCAGAATTATGTCCTCATTTTATAGTGGAAACGTCATAAGGTTCACCAACCAATCTGTCTCATCAATACGGATCTGACAGTTCTTAACTTCCTAATTACCTCCAATTCTACTACCCATGGGTAGTTTAACAACAAAAGATTCACAAGGTACATATTCAAGTTTCAAACGGCTAACATATTCATCTGATATAAATAAATGCGTAGCACGGGTATCAAAAAATATATACATGTAATAATCGCACTTTTATTTTTCGGTTTATTATGTATTCGTTTAATTCTTTTAATTTTTCTTGACTCGGTTGTGTGTGCTTTTTGACTCATTATTGTATTGGTATGATTGTATATAATGGATGGTCTCGACAATATTCTTGAACAATTGTTGTTTCACAATTCCTTATTCTTTGTGTATTGTGCCATTGCGGGACCCCGTTTATTGTTGATTTGGTCATAATGCATGAACGATGATGTTGAGAATCTGTTTTAGCATGTTCGGATATCGTCCTATCAGGTTCTTTGTATTTCGAGAGCATCATATTGCAGCCCGAAGTTTTTCCAGACAGACCTGTACGAAACGGCGATAAACACGGCCGCGTTGTGCGCCGTTTGTAAAATGATGTTGTCGAGCAATGGGTGATCGCGCGTATTGCTAAGAGCCCTATGGAATACAAACCAAGACACGTCCGAACACGTGCAAGTTTATGTCACGGGTGATGCGCCGTGTTGGAACACGACGCTCGACATGCAACATATTGCGTCTTGTCGTACAGGCATTCGCAACGTATTGAAACATGATGGTCAACATGGCACTGGATGAACCATGTTATGCATCATGTTTCGAGTAAGTACATATAGGACACTCATGTTTTTCAGACCCATTTTCTTCCTCTCTCCCAGTTTTCACTCCTCCTTGGGCGATTTAGGGGGATTCTACACGGGTGTTGGAATTGGAGATTAAATCACGATTTAATCATCTACTTTCTCCATCCATCGGCTAATTAAAGCAATTTAACCCTACACCTATAGTTGTGCATTTTTGGGGAGTTCTGTTAAATTGTTCGTATTAAGCCAAAATGATGATATGTTTATGAATGTATGAAATTTTTTATTTGATTTCGAAGTATTTTCACCGTATCGACGACTTCGTCTCGTTGTTATGGAGTTTTGTATAGAATGGGATGATATATGCCTAGAAGATGTCCAATTAAATGTCTCAGTGGATTTTAGGGAATCATTACCTATTAGTTTCGACCGTGTGTTGATTTTAATGTTGTTATGTATCAAGGTCAAGGACTTTATGAAGAACCCGGACCGAACCTCTCTATCTAGGCTTTGTAGTTGTTTTTCCTCCATTTCCAAGTTGTGAAGGCAAGTACTTGTATTACATTTAATTATATTACATGTTGTTTCCATTGTGATATTATGAAATGTGTAATGTGATGTGATATGTCCAACTACGGATGGTTCGAATGAACCTCGGGGGGTCTGTGCTAAGGGGCCTGGTCATGGACGTGGTTTTCCCACCTCGTGATGGTTTGACGGGACCTTGGGGATCTGTGCTAAGGGGCCAAATCACGGGAAATACCTTCGAGTGTTGTGTGATGATGATATGCTTGAACGATTGACAAATGTTCCAGAATATTGAAACCATTATGTTGAAAATGAGAAATGATTCTTTTGAAACACTGTTATATAATGTTATGTAATTATGTGTGTACACTAGATATTCGAATGCTAACCCCTTAGATTGGGGGAATTCTTTTTATACATTTCAGGTGATGTTTTCACTGAGGAGCCGGCACGGGGCACACATGGAAATCACGGCCAACAGAGATGCTAAAAGCTCAGGTCTAGTCTATGGTTGCTAGTTTTTATGTTTTGTCAAATTGTCGTAGAGGTTTTGAGTTTGTCAAATAATTGTGGAAGTCCCTGCGTGAGCAAAACTGTGTTACTCCATTCTGTCTGGTTTTGGTTACTTAATTGTTTTGGCCGAGGCCACGGCCTAACTATTTTATTTTATGTTATATGATGTTAGAGTCTATTTTAAATGTTGTTAAATGGTTTGTTTAGGCCTGGTAGACCTCAGTGAAAGGTACTGCGGCGTGTAACAACCCGTGTTGAACTGGGAGTGTTACATTTATGGTATCAGAGACTAAGTTGTGAAAACCTAGCCTACTGGAATGTTGGGTTTGCTTATTGAGTCTTAATGGTCAGTCAGTCATCGAGCTTAACATCATTGCGATTCCATCTTACCATGCGACCCGTGGATGTAAGACTTCTCAAACTCTTGTTAATACCTTATCTTATGTATATTTTGATCCCTCTGGGTCAATTGACGAATTTGTGATTGAATACTGACGTTTACCGTTCTTCTTATTCTTCAGCATGTTGAGAGATAGAGGTAATCGTGGACGCTGTCGACATCGTGGTCGTAGTATATCTAGAAAGAAGGTTACACCTACTCAGTCAGCTTATGGTTCGGCATCTCATATGAGGTCGAACACTATTCCCGTTAGCTCTGATGATCTTCAGAACCATTCTATCAGCCAGGATCAGTCGGTTGGTAATCATCCTGACATTGGTATTGCTACTATCCTGCAGCATGTAGCAGAATAGTTAGTCCAGTTGATTTAAAATGGGTCTCCAAATAATCGTCCAGATGAGAACAACGGAGAGAGTAAGTGGCTACTTGGGGTGATGAAAATGCACCCTCATCGCTTTGCTGGATTAGCGGACTCTTTGGGCTGGAAATTTTGGATCTTCCAGCTAGACAGAACATTCTATGCCGTGTCTTGTCCTGAAGAGCGAAGAGTACCGATTGCTCGATATCTCCTTGATAAGGAGGCTGTCGATTGATGGGAGGCCGTGAGACCTAAGGATCGTGTGGCCACCTGGGTGGAGTTTAATAATGCGATGGAGGTCGAGTATTATCTGTGGCCCGTCTGAGAGCGTAAGATCACTGACTTATTCACTGCGTCACCTCAGGATGTATCGATATCCTAGGCTATTATCACTCACAATCAACAGTTTTGGCCTATTGTTGGGATAAACACAGCCTGTTTTGATAATCGCCATCTTACAACAAGAAGTCTTCAGAGTCAGCATTTCATTATGTAAGCTGTTAGGAAACTCCGAACAGCCTATCCATACAACAGTAGATCTTCCTACAGAGTCCGATCCTACAGTGCCTATATCATTATACAGCAGAAGTTGAAGAGAGTTGGATACAGTCGTCTTGCTGTAAGAGTTTTACTTTAGGAAAAGTAAAACACATCCAACAGGACTAAAGAATAGCTTTAAACCATTGTGAAATAAACTTTGTTTATTCATAAAGTATTCACGGTTAAAGTAACATTTAATGCTAATTGGACAACATTTAATACGTCCGAAAGAGACAACAGTTTGAAAGAGCATTTAATGCAAAGACAAATAGACTGTCTGAAGCATTAAATGCGAATCGATTTTAATTTAAACATTTTGCAGCCATCAATCATAACTGCCTAAATCTCACCAACCGACCAATGGCTACATTTATAATGGATCTACTTCCAAGTTTATAAATAGCCCCAAGTAGAGGACATCAGTGACAAGAATAACGAGTGATCATCTTGCGCATTGCATCTGACAATTAGCTCTGACAATCAGAATGTCAAGCTAAGAAAGAGCAGTATATTTTCTGAGCATACAACATTATCAAAGCGAAGAAATATAGTCCTCAACCAAATAGCACAACATACAGCAATTGCTTGTCAAATCATAGAGTTGTTGTTTGAACTTGTTCTACCCTATCTTCCGTTGAGACCAACCTTAGCCCTGTGTGGACTAAATCCTTGCTAGTTCCGACATGTGTGGAAATAAGAGCATTGAAAATGAAGCTTTGATTTGTGTGAGAAGAAGCAAGTCGAAAGAGCTAAAGCCAATCTGTGTGAATGGCCCAAGATGTTGTCACTGTATCAATCTGTGTGAACGATACAGATTCAGGTTTAGTTAAAGTCACATAGTTCTGTACATAGTGATTTTAGTAACTTTACTCCTGTGTGGAGGACCAGTGGACGTAGAGGGGTTTACCTCGAACCACTTATGTATGTGTGCATTTTACATTCCGTCCTTACTATTTTCATTTATACCTGTCATTTAAAGTATATATTGTGAAAACCCTGTACGCATCAAGCAAACAGGAGAAATCTAGTTTATGTATTTACCAACTCAATATTAGTCTTCCGCTACATAAATAACTTCGAAAAACATACAGCTTATGGTATCCTCCCTTTCTAAGATGTTTACTGTATACTCTGTGGCAAACAAGTGGTATCAGAGCGGTTGATTCTAAAAAGAATCAGTCGATTTTTAACTGAATCAGATCCAAAAATCACTAGCTTTTGAAAATTGTGTGTTATATCTTCATCAATAATCATATTTCTAATATGTACAACTCCATCATAAATAAGATTCTTATATTTTCTATTAATGAATTTGATGACTGGAGAATTAGGATGGAAGCTAATCTTGCGTCCACGCACGAAGAGATGATTTTGGTCATCCAGAAAGGACCTATCAAGATTATGAAGGTCAATACAGCCGCAAGAATGGAAGGACAGCCCTATGCAGAGATGCTCGAAAAGGAGTGCGATCAATGCACAACCGATGAGCGCAAGCGTGCTAACCTGGACAATGTTGCCAGGAATACGCTATTCGTCACTCTCGACAAAGGCACATTCTCTAAGGTAAAAAGTTGTCAGACAGCCAAACAAATCTAGGAAAAAATCAAGCTCATTTGCGAGGGAACCGAGCTCTCAAAAGAAAATAAAATTTCTAAACTAACTCAGCAATTTGAGTCTTTTGAAATAAAACCTACAGAAACGCTTGAGGAGCTTGACCTTAGATTTACCGACATTGTCGGTGAACTTGAATCATTGGGTAAAGTGTATACTCTCCCTGCCCGATGGGACATAAAAACCACAGCTATGCATGTGTCCTGTAACTTAAATGATATTCCTACTTTTGATCTCTTTTATGAACTATAGGCATTCGAGTATGATATAGACAGGAGAGAGAAATCTGAAGAGTCGCCTACCGAGACTACAACACTGACTGCTGTATCTGACAGGAGACATAGTTCAACATCCAGCACATCCAAGTCGGCACACAAGGCAGCAAATAGCGACGATGACATCCTGTCACAAGATGAAATAGCCTTGCTCATGCACAAATTCAAGAAGTTCATCCAACAGTCTGGAAAGACTCCATACATGCCCAAGCCATTTAACAAGGTAAGCTCTGAATCCCCTTAATCCGGTGATTCTAACTTATGCTATAATTGCAGGAAGCCAGGACATTATGCAAATAAGTGTCCTCATCTAAAAGTGCAAAAGTTGCCCGAAGTGGAGCAACAGGAAAAGGATGAGAAGAGACGTACCTGGAGAAACAAGCTTAAGACCCTGATTGGTGAATCAGAAGCCTCGCCTGCATCGAACAAGACCAAGGAGTGCCTACAAGAGATCACTGACGGTGACTCCTCCAACGATAAAATTGAGGATAAAGCATATATGTGCTTTGTGGCCAAAGAAATAGAGGATGATGATGATAGCGATGATGAGGTAAGCTCAAATTCAACTATTCCTATCAATGCATCGCATACTTTTGAAAACATGATGAATGAATTCAAAACCATTCAAAAAGACCATGAGACGCTCAAACAAGAAAACATACAGCTCGCCATTATAAACCTGGAGCTGAAAGATGAAAATGACTTACTCAAAAACAACTATGAAAATTTGTCTTTAGATTGCGAAAACAGCAAAGTCACTTATGAAAAACTCATGGAAAACAATCATCAACTTGTAAAGGATCTAAATGAGGCAAAATCTCATAGTGAGTGCAAGACAAATGATTATTATTTACTCAAAGCTAAAGTAAAACCTCTCGAGAAATGTGAAGGAGAACTCGAGACCATCTTGAAATCATTCAAAAAATATTCTAGAAAGATGGAAGAAATTATAAGCACTGGCTTAGGATATGACTCGTTCTCCTATAAGAAAAAATCTAGTATGGTGTTCAACAGGGGAGTGGAACCCATTCCTGAACTCGAAGAGGCACCGAGTCCTGCAAAGGTTATAGATGTCCCTCATCGTACAGCAAAGGCTGTGATTCCGGACACAAGTTCTTAGGATAAACAACAAAAACCTCAGCCTCCCAGATCTGTAAGACGTAATCAACAGTATGGTTGTTGGCCACTGAGTATACCATAAACATCTTAGAAAGTAAGAGTACAATAGGCTGTACAATTTTCGAAGTTAATTACATAGCGGAAGTCTGTTGGGTGAGCTGCTATAAATACAGCAACTAGGTGTTCTCCTGTTTTCTTGATACGTACAGGGTTTGACAGTGTATACTAGATAAATCACAGTAGAATGAAAACAATAAAGACAGAACGTAAATATAACACACAGTTTAAAGTGGTTCTAGGTAAACCCCTCTACGTCCACTAGTCCTCCATACAGGAGTAAAGAGTTTATTAAAATCACTACGTACATAATTACGTGACTTTAACTAAATCTGTCTCTATATCGTTCACACAGATTGATACATGGACTGTAGCTTTGGGCCGTTCACACAGATTGAATTGAGCTCTTTTTTGACTCGCTTCTTCTCACACAGATCGAACCTTCATATTTAATGATATTCTTCCCACACAGGTCGGAATACACAATGATCCTTAGTCCACACATGGCTAATGAAAAATCTCAACGGTAAGGGTAGAACAAATCTCAAACAGCAGCTTGATTGTTGATAAATGTTTGTTGTATGCTGTGTTGTTTACGTTGAGGACTTGGTATATTTCTTCGCTTGGATACTATTTTATGCTCACAAAATATACTTCTTTGTAATCGCTAGAATGCAGAGTAATCTATCAGAGTTTTCGTGATAATGAATAACTTGTATGTTTAAGTCCTCTGACTTGGGAGTATTTATAAACTTGGAAATATATTCGTTATAAATGTAGCTATTGTTGATTGGTGAGATGTTGACGTCTGTCTTTTGATTGGTGGTTGCTGAATGTTTGATATAAAGCAGATCGCATTTAATGCTTCAGAAATCCTTTTTGTCTTTGCATTAAATGCTCTTAAGAGGGTTCAGACTTGTCTCTCTCTGGATGCATTACATGATGTCCGATCAGCAATATATGCTGCTTTAACCGTGAATACTTTATGAATAAACAATGTTTATCTCACAACGGTTTAAATCTTCTTATGTTCAGTCCTGTTGGATGTGTTTTACTTTTCCCAAGTAAAATACCCTCAGACTGTATGCTGTATCCAACACATTTATGGTGTGTTCTCTTTGCTGTTTTGAGGTCATTTTCTGTTTTTATTTTCGAAAACACTAAAAACGTGTTCTTTTTATCATTTTCAAAAATGCATTTTGGAAAATGGAAAAAATATTTGTACACAAAACGCAAAGTGCCCAAAACCTCGTTTTGAGCGTTTTGTGTGTATTTCAACAAAAAATCTTCAAAATGCTCAAAATGCATTTTGAGTTTTTTTTTTGGATTATCCTAATCTGAAACTAAGTCTAAAATAAAGATTTATGAATTTAATATTAATATTACAAAAAAATATTTTGCAAAATAAATTTAACAGAACGCGTTTTCAGCAATTTTGAAAACAAAAACAAAAACAGAAAAATCCAAAACATTTTTCAAAATGAAAATACAAAATGAAATACAAACATCACGCAGCCTAAGTTTCTTTGCTGTATGAAGTGGGTTCTGTAGGATGGACTATAGAATATCTCTTTGCTGTATGGATGGGCTGTATGGAGAGTCATAACAGCTTCCATACTTAATAACATTCTGACTCCTTTAAGACTACTTTGCTGTATGCTGGCAATTATCAAAATAGGAATGTTTATACCACCAATTTCCCCCTTTTTTATAATGCCAAAACTCTCTATAAATTTCTTCCTCTGGATACAGAGAGGCTGTCTTCGAGTCTTCTGTCTGATTGATCTAATCTTCAATACTTAGTCTAGAAATATGAACTGCTCGCAGGCAAGTTAAATAGAATGAAAAATCCTACATGACTGTGTATTACAACTGAACTTATGATTGGCGCGTAGGCATAATCTTACAGTGTGGTCTAGATTGAATACAACTTAATCTATGAACTATTCACAGACAAGTTCTTACAGCTTTAAGACTTAACAAGTTTATACTGGTCCAAACATTGCAAAAGCTTCGTCAACAAACAGTAAAACAGTAAGCTTACATTACGAGTTGTAATCTTTTAAGACAAATTTTATTGGTATAGATGGAAAAATGACACGTTCTTGAGAAGATAAAAACATAAACCAAATACTACCTACCGTATTGGTAAGCTAACAGAAGAAACAAATACAGCGAAACAGGCAGGCTAGCTCATATGCTGAGTGTAATACCCGAGATTTCTGTTATGTAATTGGAATTTGTGATATTGTAATGATTATACTTTTGTATGAGTACTATTCTCGGTATTTCATTATCCGATGTTGTCGAGCATATAATTTCGTATATGTGATATAAAGATTGAAATTCTGTGCATGTAGCGCACGCTACAGGCCGAGGGTAGCGTACGCTAACGTGGTTTCATAGCGCACGCTACCGAGTGTGATTAGCGCACGCTATGCGTGGTCAGATTGATTGAGACGTGCGGTAGGTGAGATCTGGCCGGGGGACCCCTGTCGGATCGTGTCGGATGTACATGCGGCTTTGGGAAAAGCGAGTCAACGCCTTAGCGCACGCTACGTGTCGATGCGTAGCGCACGCTAAGTGCCGAGTACTGATTTAGGCGTGAGCCGTTAGCGCACGCTACGAACAGGGTCTAGCGCGCGCTAATAGCCATTTATTATAAATAGGACAGCATCTTATTCGTGATTTCAGTTCCTTCTCCCCCCACAACCCGAACTTTGACACATAGAACATAACTACTTTCGTCCTAAACACTCTGTATCAACCTCCTCAACCTCCTAGTTCGAGATTGAAGATCATACATCATTGGAGATTGGTGTTCAAGCCTTCGGTGTTGGATTGCTTCATTTCATCCGTGTTCTTCACTACTTCGAGGTAGGTGATTCTTCACCAATGATTAGTATGTTCATAAGGAAGATTTGAATCATGTTTGGATAGCAAGTATTTCGTTCATCACATGTTAGAAGGATACTTTTGACGTATCGGTACTAGATGTCGAATGAACCTTTGAACCATCTTATTATAAGGACACCCAAGCATGTTTAAATCGATTTATGATCAAGTAATCGGATATTACCCAGTTGATACGTTGTGTACGTTGGAATCATGTGTTTTGGAACGTAAGACGATGGGACTTAGATTATTTCTTGAAGATCGTAGAGGAATTGTGATATCGAGATAACTATCCGTATATTGGTATTTCATAATCATAAATCTTCCAGAAACCTTATTATCATGATATGCCCGAGGATAACTTGTAATATCACCATAGGATTCATGAGTTCTTCATCATTCAACCCGATTTCGGTTTGCGATATTACGCCATGCAAGATTAGCGCACGCTAACATGTGTGAGTTAACGTGCGCTATCGAGGTTCGGTTTTCGCACAAAGCGTGCGTTGCGTGCGTTATGAGACAGTGAAGTCAGGCCCGATTCGTGGCTAGCGCCACGCTAGTCTTATACGATAGCGTCGCTAACAGATCGGCTTAAGCGCCGCGTTACGTAGAGTACGTGGCGCGCGCTAAGCAATCGGCGGATTGTTTAGTTTGAGCTTTTGGCCGTAGGCGATTGTTAAACCATTGTTCGACTCGAGATGATTTGTATATCGTTCCTTTTGTTAAGGTTCGAGCTTGTTACGTTGATCGGAGGCGGCCTTCGAGTGCGTCGAGAGCATTGAAGTATATCGTTCTTGCCATCTTCGAGGCAAGTATCGTGATATGTTAATATCGGTATTTTTGGAGTATGCGTATGATTATGCATGTTGTTGAACATGATATTTACTTCGTTGATTTGTCATGGTATTCGTTTATATGTTCATGTTGATGAACGTAATGATTTGGCATATGTGTATGCATGAGTTGTGTTTGTGTACGTGTACGATCTATCTTTGAGGCGCTGGATCGGATGTCCACCTCGTGTTGGTCAAGCGGGATCATCTTGGGATCTAGGTGAGGCCGGATCATTGGGCGGGTTATTTCCACCTCGTCTTTGGTCCGACGGATCATCTTGGGATCTATCCGAGGGCGCTGGATCATTGGAATACCCAGGCTGTGTAATGGAATCTTGTAGATTCGCATCGTCGGATTCCGGTAGCGGAAGTCCGTGTGATGTATCTTGTTGTGTATTGTTGATGCATATTCGAATTGTTTAAATATGATACTTGTACTAGCATCGTTTTGCTAACCCCTTCGGGGGTGGACATTTGTTTTGATGTTCAGGTAGCCAAGGAGCAGGGAAAGCGACCACGATCTGCGTGGCGGCGAAGGGGTTCGATGATGTTTATTGTTATTGGAGATTTGTGGTCTTGGTTTGGTTTTACGTACTCGAGCACGCGTGTCCTTTTGATATTAATTCGATATGGTTGTATTAATTACCGTTGAACCGATTATACGTTTTCTTTAACTTGAATTTTCGCAGATTGGTGTCTTGTATTTACTTTTCTTTTTAATTAGCCTTGTAAATCCTTATTTAAAGGGTTTACGGTATTGTAATTATTCCGAATATCTCGGGGTGTTACGAATATGGTATCGGAGCTAAGATTTAGGGATATCTTGGCGGTAGGGTTTTAATTGGATGCATTTACGTTATTTGATTTACGTCGTTGTAACATCACTTTATTCGGCCGAAGTCGTCATGTGGACCGTGGTTGTAAGTCTCTTAATCTCTTATACTACCGTATTACTTAATTCTTGTTTTGTGAGTATTGACGGACTTTATTTCAAAAATTTGTTACGTATATTGAGAAATTACGTTTACGGTATCTTTGAGAGGAGGTCGTGGACGCGACGCCGGTCGTGGGCGTGGACGCGGGCGGTCGTGGGCTGCGACGTGGTAACATGAGACATGAGGATTCGCAACTACCGGAAATATCGGCTAGTCGAACCGATTCCCATTACGGAGGCGGCAAGGATCGGCGAATGATGACGCAAACCCTAACATGCCAGAGTGCTTCAACGGTGGTGGCGCAAATAAATCGATTCGCCAGTCGTTGATCGCATGCGGGCAGCGATGGGACAGCGGCACCACGAGGATAGCAGGAGACAGATGGCTTGCGGAAGTGGTTAAATTGCACCCGCCAAAATTTGTGGATCTGTGAGACACTTACTTGGGATCAGCTCAAGGAGTTGGAAAAGATATTCGCGGGTCTTAAGCGTCCGAGGACCGGAAGGTTCCTATTGCCCGGTATTTTCTCGACCGGGAGGCCTTTGATTGGTGGGAGGCTATTCGACCGAGAATCATAATGCGGATTGGACGGAATTCAAACAAATGATGGAAGCACGGTATTGTCCTCGTCCGGTTAGAGGCGAAGATCCGAGAGTTTTTCTCACCACAGAGTTCGGAGGCATCTGTGACGGATGTAATCAAAACTTTTAATCATCAGTGACTTGTGTGCGACACTTGGTCGAACGGAGGCGTAAAAGATTTTTCATTTTGATATGCGGATGAAGCCGGAAATTTAGCAGTACATGTCCGGATTCGAGTGTACTACGTTGCGACAGTATCAAGACAAAGCGCTGGCCTACTACATGAAAGAGGCGGCGATGGAGAAATCAGTTGAGGCAAAGAAGCAGAAGGTGACCGGCAGCTTTGCAGAAAACAAGAGTGGTGGGGCCCGCAAGGGCCAGTCTTCCTTTTATTCGGCTAGGAAACCTCCACATCCTTCTAGAGGCGGAAAGAAGTTCCGGGCAACATCAGCAGTTTCGGACGCAGCAAAGAAATGCTACAATTGTGGTCGAGCCGGGCATATTCGACGTGATTGCCCCGCATCTTCTGTGACTTGTTACGATTGTGGGCAAGAAGGGCACCGTGCGGCCTTCTGTGGAGCCACTTCTAGATCTTTTGGTACCCGCACCCCGGCACCAGTTCCTAAGGAGATAAGTGTGAACCAGACACAGCAGAGTGGATTTCAGCAGCAGAACGCTGGGAAGAGAGAGACATCCAGTGCTGGGTCCGTTCCTCCGCGCCTGTACGAAATGAGGAGATCTGACGACCAGAACACTGCTGTTGCATCAGGTACGATTCAGATCCTTTTGCAACCAGTTAGTGTCTTGTTCGATTCGGGAGCTACGCATTCTTTTATATCTTTGAACTGTGTTAAACGTTTGAACATCTCGTGCTTGTATAATTGTGAACCTTATGTTGTGGGATTACCGAGCGGAGAGAAAATTGTGGGAACACTAGAAGCTAGGGATTTCCCAGTATCTATAGAAGGAAGAGATTGGCCATCGAATCTTATTGTAGTTGACATCCGCGGTGACGATTTAATTCTCGGAGATGATTGGCTCAACCGTTATGGAGTGTCTGAATTACCGAGAGAGAGTCATTTCCATCATTGCTTGTGACGGATCGAACACTTATTCCGAGGATGGAGACAGGAAGCTCGGGAAATTGATCAAAGCAATGAAAGCGGTAAAATTACTGAAACAGGATGTCATGGACTTTGGTGTTATGCCATGAGGAAAGAGGAAGGAGTAGAGCTCTCGTCTATTCCATTGTGAATGAGTTCTCGGATATATTTCTGACGAGCTACCGGGGTTACCTCCAAAGAGAAGTGGAATTCACCATCGAATTAGAGCACGGAGCAACCCCTATTTCCGGGGCACCATACCGCATGGCGCCAACCGAGATGTATGAACTCAAGAAGCAAGCTGGAGGAATTACGAGAAGGGCTATATTCAACCGAGCGCTTCCCCTTGGGAGCGCCCGTTCTCTTTGTCGGAAGAAAGACGGATCCCTCATTGTGTATTGATTACAGGGAGCTTAACAAGATGACGATCAAGAATAAGTATCCTATACCTCGGATCGACGACTTGTTTGATCAACTGCAAGGGGCAAGGGTATTCTCGAAGATTGACTTGCGATCAGGATACCATCAGTTGAGGATTAAGGAATCAGATATACCGAAATCTGCTTTCAGATCCCGGTACGGGCATTATGAATTTGTAGTGATGCCATTTGGACTTACCAATGCTCCTGCGGTATTCATGCAATTGATGAATCGGGTATTCTTGGAGTACTTGGATAAATTTGTGGTCGTTTTCATTGACGACATTTTGATATATTCGAGGGACGCAGAGGATCATGCTAAACATCTACGTGTGGTTTTGAGCATCTTGAGAAAGGAACAGCTATATGCAAAATTTTCTAAATGCGAGTTCTGGCTTAAGGAAGTAACCTTCCTTGGGCATGTGATATCAGCCGATGGAGTTCAGGTGGACCCGAAAAAAGTCGAAGCAATCTTGGAATGGGAAGCTCCTAAGAACGTGAAGGAAGTCCGAAGCTTCTTAGGACTAGCTGGATATTATCGCCGCTTTGTAGAGGGATTTTCCAAAATTGCTCGTCCGCTCACTCACCATTTATTCTGAGAAAACTCAAAAGTTCGCGTGGAATGAGAAGTGCCAGTGGTTTTGACGAACTTAAGAAGAGACGACACCTATATTAGCGCCGCGAAGGAACTGACGGATTTATGGTATACGACGCTTCAAATCGAGTGCAGGTTGCGTGTTGATGCAAAAGGATAAAGTGATTGCTTATGCTTCTCGGCAACTAAAATCGTACGAAGTTAATTATCCGACTCATGATCTAGAGCTAGCAGTGTGGTCTTTGCCTTGAAAATTTGGCGACATTATCTATACGGCACTCATTGTCGATCTTTACAGATCATAAGAGCCTCAAATACATTTTCATCGAAAGAACTAAACATGAGGCAGAGAAGGTGGTGGAATTGATCAAGGATTACGACTTGGAGATTCTCTATCATCCGGGAAAGCAAATGTAGTAGCCGATGCTTTGAGCCGTAAACCTGTTTCTCTTTGAGTGTTGGAAGCTCTTACGCCTGCACCAGCATTCAACGAGAACCGATCCGCGAAGGGATTGAAGTATGGGCACCAGGAATCCAAGAGCGACTTTATGTGATGGAACTGACTTCATCACTAGTCGAGAAGATCAAGTCCAAGCAGTTGGACGATTCTCTGATCCTTCGATTATGTGATGTAGTAAAGAAAGGAAAAGCCCCAGGATTCGTGATACAAGACGATGGAGTTCGATATTTGAGTCAACTTTGCGTTCCCGACGATGATGACTTTAGACGTACTATTCAGAAAGAAGCTCATAGCGCGCCACTATTCTATTCACCCGGGCGCAGTAAGATGTATAAGGATCTTAAACAGAACTTCGGTGGGGAATATGAAGAAGGACGTAGCATAGTACGTTTCGAAGTGTTTGACTTGCCAGCAGGTCAAGATTGAGCATCAGCGACCTGCCGGGATGTTAAAGCCGCTTCCGATCCCTGAATGGAAGTGGGAGGACATTTCGATGGATTTCATCACCAGTATGCCAAGGACTAGAGCAGGAATGAACATGATTTGGGTCGTAGTTGATCGACTAACCAAGTCGGCTCATTTCCTAGGAATCAAAGATACATGGGGACCCGAAAGATTGGCACGAGTATTTGTTGCGGAGATAGTCAGATTGCATGGGACGCCGAAGACCATTATTTCGGATCGAGATGGTCGTTTCGTGTCGCACTTCTGGAAGGCAGTCCATAAGGCTTTGGGGACTGAGCTCAACTTTAGCACAGCTTATCATCCCCAAACAGTCGGTCAGTCCGAAAGGACTAATCAAACATTACAAGACATGCTTAGAGCTTGTGCGTTGGATTGGTCAACTGATTGGGAAGTTCACTTGCCCTTGTTCGAAATCACTTAAAATAATAGTTGGCATGCTTCTATTAGAAGGGCACCATATGAAGCTATGTACGGGAGGAGATGCCGATCACCCTGTGTTGGGATGATTCTTGATTTGATCGGGACGGAACCGGAATTGATTATTCAGACTCAAGAGAAGATAGCTCGATTCGAGAGAGACTATTGGCGCCCAGTCGACAGAAGTCTTATGCGGATGTACGTCGTCGTCCTCTAGAGTTCGACGTTGGGGATCATGTGCTATTGAAGGTGTCTCCTACACGAGGGATTTTCCGTTTTGGGAGGAGAGGCAAGCTCAGTCCGAGATATATCGGACCATTCGAGATCCTCGAGAGAGTTGGAGAGTTAGCATACAGATTGGCCTTACCGCCGTCGCTGAGTCATGTTCATAATGTGTTTCACGTATCCCAACTGCGAAAGTATGTACCGGACCCCAGTCACGTCATTGATTTCGACGAGATCGAGATAGCTAATGATGGCACCTTCGAAGAGAGACCAATCAAGATACTTGAGAGCCGGATCAAACAATTGAGGAATAAACCAATACATTTGGTTAAAGTACAATGGTCACGACATGGAGTCGAAGAGGCCACTTGGGAAACGGAGGACGGTATGAAGGCTAAATATCCGGAGTTGTTTTCATCCTAAGTTTCGGGACGAAACTTCCTTTTAGGGAGGAAGGATGTAATACCCGAGATTTCTGTTATGTAATTGGAATTTGTGATATTGTAATGATTATACTTTTGTATGAGTACTATTCTCGGTATTTCATTATCCGATGTTGTCGAGCATATAATTTCGTATATGTGATATAAAGATTGAAATTCTGTGCATGTAGCGCACGCTACAGGCCGAGGGTAGCGTACGCTAACGTGGTTTCATAGCGCACGCTACCGAGTGTGATTAGCGCACGCTATGCGTGGTCAGATTGATTGAGACGTGCGGTAGGTGAGATCTGGCCGGGGGACCCCTGTCGGATCGTGTCGGATGTACCTGGACGGCTTTCGGGACAAGCCGAGTCAACGCCTTAGCGCACGCCATGTGTCGATGCGTAGCGCACGCTAAGTGCCGAGTCTGATTTAGGCTGAGCCGTTAGCGCACGCTACGAACAGGTCTAGCGCGCGCTAATAGCCATTTATTATAAATAGGACAAAGATCCTATTCGTGATTTCAGTTCCTTCTCCTCCCACAACCCGAACTTTGACACATAGAACATAACTACTTTCATCCTAAACATTCCGTATCAACCTCCTCAACCTCCTAGTTCGAGATTGAAGATCATACATCATTGGAGATTGGTGTTCAAGCCTTCGATGTTGGATTGCTTCATTTCATCCGTGTTCTTCACTACTTCGAGGTAGGTGATTCTTCACCAATGATTAGTATGTTCATAAGGAAGATTTGAATCATGTTTGGATAGCAAGTATTTCGTTCATCACATGTTAGAAGGATACTTTTGACGTATCGGTACTAGATGTCGAATGAACCTTTGAACCATCTTATTATAAGGACACCCAAGCATGTTTAAATCGATTTATGATCAAGTAATCGGATATTACCCAGTTGATACGTTGTGTACGTTGGAATCATGTGTTTTGGAACGTAAGACGATGGAACTTAGATTATTTCTTGAAGATCGTAGAGGAATTGTGATATCGAGATAACTATCCGTATATTGGTATTTCATAATCATAAATCTTCCAGAAACCTTATTATCATGATATGCCCGAGGATAACTTGTAATATCACCATAGGATTCATGAGTTCTTCATCATTCAACCCAGTTTTCGGTTTGCAGTATTCTGCCATGCAAGATTAGCGCACGCTAACATGTGTGAGTTAACGTGCGCTATCGAGGTTCGGTTTTCGCACAAAACGTACGTAGCGTACGTTATGAGACAACCGAGTCGATCGCGCCGCGTGGCTAGCGCACGCTAGTCTTATACGATAGCGTACGCTAACAGTCCATCTTAGCGCACGTTACGTAGAGTACGTAGCGCGCGCTAAGCAATCCAGGCAGATTGTTTAGTTTGAGCTTTTCGGCCGTAGGCCGAATTGTTAGGCCATTGTTCGACTCGAGATGATTTGTATATCGTTCCTTTTGTTAAGGTTCGAGCTTGTTACGTTGATCGGAGGGGGCGGCCTTCGAGTGCGTCGAGAGCATTGAAGTATATCGTTCTTGCCATCTTCGAGGCAAGTATCGTGATATGTTAATATCGGTATTTTTGGAGTATGCGTATGATTATGCATGTTGTTGAACATGATATTTACTTCGTTGATTTGTCATGGTATTTGTTTATATGTTCATGTTGATGAACGTAATGATTTGGCATATGTGTATGCATGAGTTGTGTTTGTGTACGTGTACGATCTATGCTGAGGGCGCTGGATCGGATGTCCACCTCGTGTTGGTCCGACGGGATCATCTTGGGATCTAGGCTGAGGGCGCTGGATCATTGGACGGGTTATTTCCACCTCGTGTTGGTCCGACGGGATCATCTTGGGATCTATGCTGAGGGCGCTGGACCATTGGAATACCCAGGCTGTGTAATGGAATCTTGTAGATTCGCATTGTCGGATTCCGGTAGCGGAAGTCCGTGTGATGTATCTTGTTGTGTATTGTTGATGCATATTCGAATTGTTTAAATATGATACTTGTACTAGCATCGTTTTGCTAACCCCTTCGGGGGTGGACATTTGTTTTGATGTTCAGGTAGCCAAGGAGCAGGGAAACAGCCACAGTACCGACGTGACGACGAAGGGGTTCAGTGATGTTTATTGTTATTGGAGATTTGTGGTCTTGGTTTGGTTTCTGTACTCGAGTACGCGTGTCCTTTTGATATTAATTCGATATGGTTGTATTAATTACCGTTGAACCAGTTATACGTTTTATTTAACTTGAATTTTCGCAGTATTGGTGTCTTGTATTTACTTTTCTTTTTAATTAGCCTTGTAAATCCTTATTTAAAGGGTTTACGGCGCTGTAATTATTCCGAATATCTCGGGGTGTTACACTGAGAATGCCTCCAAGGCCTCCGGTCAGGATCATTTGCGGTCCCTTTCCACCAATTGACTAGGGAGTCATTACCTCGATCCCTATAAATGCTTCTTCCTTGTGGGATTGATCAAAGGCAAGTATCCCGTCTTCCAAGTGGGTAAGTCATTCACCTTTTTGGTGCCTGGACTTCATCTACATTTACAGAGGGAGCCTTCCTTCCGTTAACAGCCTCAAGAATTCATTTGCGGCATCCTGCAGCATCTTGAATTTGTTGAACATGGCAGACTCCCTGATGAGCGTATAGAAGTATCTCATCAGTTTATTTTTCCTCCCATTTTTCAGACCATCGGCTGAAGGTTGTCGGTCAGTGGGCAGCAACAACTCGACGGGCTTTCGAACATTGTTCTTCTAGGGGAAGTTGGGATCATGGAACTAAGGTCGAGAACCAGATACCATGTATCCTCTTGAAGCTTGACTTGACCCGGGTGAGGCCAGTCTATCAATAGCAGCAGCAACACTATCTTCCAGCACTACTTCCATCTCTCTCTCTCTCTCTCCACTCTCCATCTTCGGGCAGCCTCTCTGGCTTCTTCCCCCTTTTGGCATCATCAATATCTGATACCTTGGTATGAATCTCCTGAAGGAGATTCATAGACTCGTCTTTTTTGGTCGTCAGATTATTGATTTTCTCAACCATAGTACCGAGCACCATAGACATATCGTCTATCTTGCAATCGTGGTCAGTCAGTCTAGTTCCGGTATCCTGAAGGGCGGCAACCGTTTTGGCCTCTGCAATCCTTATCTTTTCCTATTCTTGCCTTAGGATTTTCTCCTGATGCTGCTTGAGTTGATTGAGCACTTGCCACAATGCATTAGGCATTAAGCAGAACGCATCCTCAACGTCATTGATCACAGATTTCAGTTTGGGGAGCTCATCTTGGGCAGTTTCTCTCAGCTAATCGAGTTCTTTCCCAATGTCATATAGTGCCATTACGGCATCTTGCAGGAACACTGTTTGTCGGCCAAGGGCTTGGAGTTTCTCTCTGCGGGCTTCGGTGCGTGGGGATCCTGGGTGCGCGATCTTGGAATCCTTGGGTTCTTCAAGTTGATGAAGAACCTCATGATAACGGGGACGTCGTGGTCTGTCATCTAGTAAGAAACCATCATCGAAATCTGATTTGGAGTTTACGGAGGTGGGAGATGTAGGAGCATCAGGAGCAGGCTCTTCGGAAGCAGGGGCTTCGGAAGCGGGAACTTCAAAAGTGGGAGCTTTGGAAGAAGGTGCAGCAAATTCAGTCTTGGTGATAAGAGGGACTGATTGCTCCTGTTCGGTTTGTTTGTCGGTAGTCGGAAGTACAAGAGGGACTGAATCCTCCTACCAACTCTCAGTTTCTGTCTGATCTGAAAGAGGAACTGAATCCTCTTGGTGGATGGCGTGGGTGGGATCTTCATGTAGCAGGATAGCCTGGGCGACCTGTGGGGGATCAGCTTGCTCTTCAGCGGTGACAGGAGGGATTGATTCCTCCTGTTGGTCATGAGCAGCTTCCTATTGCGGGGGAGGGGACTGTTGTCTGTCAGATGTCTCCTGACCCTATTGGTTATGAAGTTTGTCCACCTCACCTTCCCTAGCCTCTTCACGGCTGATCAGCATACCGGCCTGTAGGGCATCGCCGACATCGTCCGAGTCAGGGTCGGAGTGGTGGCTGGTCGATGGATCTTTGTCATTGGACTGTGACTTCCCTTTGATTCTAGCCTGCTCTTTCGCCTTGAAATAGTCAGAGGTGAGTTCTTGGAAAAATTGATCCTCCCAGCGGATCAATACTTCGACGTTCTGGGTGTCCGTGACCTCCAAAGCAATTAATTCCTCATCCTTCCAGTCGGCCCAGTTGTACAGGGTGTTGTATGGGGCGACCCTGTAGGACTTACATATTTTGAAGCATTCATACGCTTGCTCGATTTGTACCTAGAGGAGAGTATTATTTATTATTTCAGATGGGGAGGGACACCGTACCGTGCGGATGGGATCCTCAACAGGTATGGGAGCCTGTTTTGGAGAGGGATCGCGAACAGGGGATGGTACGCTGTGGGGAGAGGGATCCTGTACAGGGGTGGGTTCCCTGTCAGGAGTAGCGGCTTTTGTCTTCAAGGGGGCAGCCGAATCGTTGGAACCCTATAGCTTGGCACACTGTTGATCATCCATCATCGGTGCCACAAGCTTGGGATCTGCTGTTTTTGCAGCAATTGTTTCTTCCATAAGGGTTGTGCCCTGTGGGATAGTTTCAGTGACAGGATCAGAGGGGGCCTCTACAGTAACCACTGCAGGTACTGTAGGCTCAGTCTTGGAAGAGTTCTTGGCCTTCTTCTTCTTCTCGACAGCATGAGGTGATCGGTTGTTAGAGACACTTCTTCTTCTTTTCTTCTCCTCGCTCGAGATCTGCACAGTGACGTCTCTTGGGTCACTTGAGATAGGCGTGTTTTAAGGGTGCAGTATCTTAGCAATCAGGGGTGACTTGTTGAACACTGTGGAAGTCATCCCTCCAATAAATTTTCCAGGGCCAATCTTATTGGCATTCTCAGATTATTTGACTCCGCAGTTAGTGAGGATATAGTTCAGAATGAGGCCGAATGATTTCTTTGCAGATTCAGGTTTGGCAGCCTCTTGTATCCTTTTCAATAGAATCTGACACCAGTTAACCTTTTCTCCGGACATGATGGCCACCATCATTATGAAGCATAGGTTGGTGCATATTTCAAAAGCTCCTATCCGGTTCTCAACAACCCGGCAACAGAAGTCATGAAGATAGACATAGGGCAGGCAGAAATTTTTCTTGTGGCATGAAGGGTGAACGTTCTGGGCATTCTCATCACTGGTGAAAAACCTCCAGTAGGCTGTCAACAACTTCTCTGACCCGAAGGTCTCCAATTCTTCCATTTTCAGGCCATCAGACGGCAGCCTGTAAAGTTTCTCCAACAAATCTCTGTTCACAAAGGCCTCAATCCCTTGAACAGTTGCATAGATCTCAGAAATTTCTCCTCCTTTTCTCTAAAACGAGTATTTGAACGAGGCATCCAAATAGAATTCTTCTACTATTTGTTCTTCGTATAACTCAGCATGGCGACTGGAAAGGCGGTACAGCCCTTGCTCTTTCACCCTAGAAACAACCAACTCCATCCCGAAGAAGTCTTCTTCTTCGATATTGATTCTCTCCATCACCACGGACCTGGAAAAGATGCGTCCGTCGATGATTTATTCTCTCTCCTTCATGGAAAGGGAGGAAGTCTGGGAAGTAGACATTCTTGCAGAAAAAAGTTTGAAGAAAACTGGGAAATATCGCAGAAAATTGCAGAAAATATAGAGACTGTGTAGACTATTTTTTTTAGACTCATTTAAATTTGCAGAAAGCGTAAAGAGTCGAAGGGAGCAAAATACAGTCCTTTTATAGGGTTTAGGGAAGATTAGGGTTTCATATAGTGAACGGTCAGATTTACGGGATGGGCACCGTCTTTTTAAATGAATTTAGAGGATAGATTCGGAGTAACTTGTATGTCTTATCTATCTGTTTTTTAAATGATAACTGGTTACACTTCTGACAGTTCCTCTTCATTTATGGCACGAAACAGCAGTTTTGAAATTATTAAAATCGCGGTATTTGATGCATTGAAGTCCAGGTGTCTTTAAAGCATTAAAGGACACGTGGACTTAAAAATGTTTTCTGTACGATTAGAGTTGTAATATAATATCAATTGACATCCTACACTGTATGTACTGTATCCGCGATTCAATACAACATTCCCCCTTAAGAGGTACATACAGGATTCATTTCTTACACTAATTAATTAATACACATGTCAGTTGTAGGAAGGTTTCATGCCTTCTTTGTCCTATAGTACTATCTGACTGGTTCTGAGTGTACAGTTAATTAAAGTGATACTATATTCTTGGGTCTTACAGTGTTCCCCCTAAATTGATGAGTAAAAAAGCGTAAAATAACTTACAGGGAGTCAGGCTGTAGCATTCTCAATTCTTGGGGAAGCATACAGAATCTGGTAGTGCTGAGAGGTTTTGAAAAGATGTCGGCTAACTAGATGTCTGTATGAATCTTTTCGATCCAAACATCCTTATTCTCAACATGATTCCTGGTGAAGTGATGCTTCATATCAATATGCTTAGTTCGCGAATGCAATACAAAGTTGTGCGTTATTCCAATTG
This sequence comes from Orobanche coerulescens, assembly GCA_033398695.1. Classification (NCBI taxonomy): domain Eukaryota; kingdom Viridiplantae; phylum Streptophyta; class Magnoliopsida; order Lamiales; family Orobanchaceae; genus Orobanche; species Orobanche coerulescens. The sequence goes on from CM065811.1 coordinate 166,807,406, forward strand.
CACTCGTGCTATCGCACATGATTGGCGTCTCTTTGGCACTGATTCCATAATCTTGTAATTGCTGTTGCATCCAAAGAATATGCATAAAGCAACTTCCAACGGCATAGTATTCCGACTCAGCTGTAGAAAACGAGTTGGCTAATTGCTTCTTACTGAACCATGACACAAGTCTAGGTCCAAAAAAGTGACAAGTGCCGCTTGTACTCTTCTTATCTAACTTACAGCCTCCAAGATCTGAGTCGCTGTAGCCAACCAAATCGAATCCTCCTTCCTTAGTATACCACAATCCTACATCAACTGTTCTTTTCACGAACTTAAGGATTCATTTGGCTGTTGTGAAGTGTGACTCCTTAGGTGCGACTTGATACCGAGCACACACTCCTACAGCAAACTGGATATCGGTCCTGCTTGCCGCTAGGTACATGAGTGAGCCAATAAGCTTCCTGTAGAGTGGTTGATCAACCGACTTTCCAGCTTCGTCAGCATTAATTTGCACGGAAGTGCTCATGGGGGTTGACGACGATTTGGAGTCGTTCATCCCAAACATGTTGAGCAGCTCCTTGATGTACTTCTCCTAGTAGATGAAGATTTCTGTAGGCAATTGCTTCTCCTGCAATCCTAGAAAATAACTAAGTTCCCCCATCATACTCATTTCAAATTTACTTTGCATGAGATGAGAGAACCTTTGACATAAAGCAAGGGTAGTAGAAACAAATATAATATCATCAACATATATTTGCACCATTAACAGGTCATCTCCTTCCTGTATCTTAAATAGAGTTTTTTCCACAACACTTTTCTCGAATCCATTATTGGTAAGGTACAGGGACAGGGTTTCGCAATGCTCTAGGTGCTTGCTTATGTCCATACAGAGCTTTCCGTAGTCTGTATACTAGGTCTCCGCCTTCAGTGTTGACAAACCCTGTTGGTTGTTCAACATAGACTTCCTCGGAGAGGTCTCAATGCGCTCTTAACATTCATTTGATATACTATAAAGCTCTTATGAGCGGCAAAAGCTAGGAATATCGTGATGGCTTCTAGTCTGGCTATAGGGCAAAAGTATCATCATAAATAGTGCCTTCTTACTGTCTGTAGCCTTGTACGACTAGACGGGATTTGTTCCTAATAACAAGTCCATTCTCATCCTTCTTGTTTCTAAATACCCATTTGGTTCCAATTACCGCTTGATGTTCTGGCTTGGGTACTAGATACCATATATTGTTTTTTCGAAACCATTAAGCTCTTCTTCCATAGAAGTGATCCAGTGAGAACTATTCAAAGCTTCATTAGTAGAAACAGGTTCGGATTGAGCTAAGAATACAGTTAGGGTGCACATAGCTAGTCTCCTAAGTTCAGCTGGAGATTTCCATAATTTTTCAGAATCGCTCTCTTCTTGGCACACAGTATAGTTCTTTTTGTACTCTGTATTCTTCTTCAGGTAGATACACCAGCATCAATATCACCTATAATTAACTCCTGTGGGTGATCTATCAACCATCTCCTATCAGGTTCTAATTCGGCATCCCGTACCATATCTTGCGGTGTTGTAGTTTCAGCTTCATTTGATATACTATAAAGCTCTTATGAGCGGCAAAAGCTAGGAATATCGTGATGGCTTCTAGTCTAGCTACAGGGGCAAAAGTATCATCATAATTTGTGCCTTCTTCCTGTCTGTAGCCTTGTGCGACTAAACGGAATTTGTTCCTAATAACAAGTCCATTCTCATCCTTCTTGTTTCTATATACCCATTTGGTTCCAATTACAGCTTGATGTTCTGGATTGGGTACTAGATACCATATATTGTTTTTTTCGAAACCATTAAGCTCTTCTTCCATAAAATTGATCCAGTGAGAATTATTCAAAGCTTCATTAGTAGAAACAGGTTCGGATTGAGCTAAGAATACAGTTAGGATGCACATAGCTAGTCTCCTAAGTTCAGCTTGAGATTTCCATACAGGAAATGGAGATTTCTCAGAATCGCTCTCTTCTTGGCATACAGTACAGTTCCTTTTGTACTCTGTATTCTTCTTCGGGTAGATACACCAGCATCAATATCACCTATAATTAGCTCATGTGGATGATCTCTCAACCATCTCCTGTCAGATTCTAATTTGGCATCCCATACCATATCTTATGGTGTTGTAGTCTCAGCTTCAGCTTGTACAGCATCGACTTCGATTACTTCTGATCTTATAGCTGCGGGATTGATCACTAATTCTACGACAGGCTCTATTGGAGTTTGAGGGTCATCAATGGAGAGTTTTCGGATATTATGGGTTAAGTCTTCTACTCCTGTAGGATCAAAGTGAGGTTCATCGAACACTACATGTACAGATTCCTCTATTGTCAGCTTCCTTTTGTTAAAGATTCTGAAAGATTTGCTAACAGATGAGTATCCTATAACACCCCCAATCCACTCAGGGATATTATACGTTATAGACCCTTTTCTCAAGGATATATCGGGTTGGTAACTAAAATCAAACATCAAATATCACCTTCAAGGCTAAATGACGACCCAGTAGACCGATTAAGTCTTTCACTTATTACATACGACTCAATCTCAATACATACCCATACAGGGGTCAAAATACAACACGCTCCTGTACAACGGGGAAAATACTACAGCGGAAATAACTACAACTAAACCAATACAACATCGTACGGGTCCTCATGTGATTAGTATCGATCATCATTCATCATCCTTCGTACCAACCCTTTGTTATGCCCCCCGAAACCTGAATGAACCTGGACGCAAGACAGACGTCCACCCCCCGATTTCTCGGGGGTTAGCAAAATTCCATTATTTTGCTAGTGCAAGTACAAAGTGCCAATACGAGTCATACAAATCATATTCCAAGAATAATAATAATCAGGAATCCTCAAGATTCAAACATAACGAAAAGAAAATACTTCCCGAGGCGGAGAGTTTTAGTAAAACTTTCTAAATTCGAAAGATCATAAATCAAGAGAACAATTTATAAAATATTTTTAAAATGCCCTCGGGAGTTTTAGCGGAAAATCATTTAGGATTTATCGAATCCTTCTCTTTTCAAAAACCAAAAAGGATCACGTCCCAAAGATTTGCTTTCTCAAATAAAACCAACAATAATTCACGGGGTACACAACCCACACCACGTGTCCTCGACGGACATAAAAACAAAACATAACCACCCAAGATACGAAATCTTGGTAACACGTCCAAGGTACTCGACCCTGGCAACACACATCCACAATCATATCCATGATACCGTGATCGCTTGCCACGTATCACCGTAAGTCTTCTTAGGCTCTCACGGTTGGACCGATCATCACCGTGTCCTGACCACCATGATCATGTGCCATGTGTCACCGTAGACCTCATCCGAACATCACGGCTGGACTATGACCACACATTCACAAATCACACAACACTACGGTACACATCACAATGTCAAGCAACAAAACACATCCGTAATCATATCCCTGATACCTTGATCGCTTGCCACGTATCACCGTAAGTCTTCTTAGGCTCTCACAGTTAGATTGATCACTTGTCGTGTCCTGACCACCATGATCACATGCCATATGTCACGGCAAACCTCGTCCGAACGTCACGGTTGGACTATGACCACACATTCACAAATCACACAATACAATACACTGAGGATATCACAATAATCCACCCAAAGGCAACAAACACAAAGCACGACACAATTGTCGAATCACAACGCACGGAAATGAGATAATATATGTATATATGTATGTTATCATGCGCTAAGAGGAAGAAATGTTCTCTTCTCCCCAACTTCGGGTGCTAGTTCTGGCCTGATCCCCATCTTCACAAAGTCTAGCCTTGCCGCTACATTATCTTTAGTCTTGCCTTTGACATTCCTCAGAGTATTCATCAAGGACTCGAAGACGTTCTCCTCAATATGCATAACATCCAAACAGTGACTTACGTGCAAGTGCTTCCAGTAAGGAAGATCGAAAAAGATAGACTTATTCTTCTAGCATTTTTTGAACTTAGCATCTTCCACAGTCTGCTCATCGTCTTCCTCTATCTGCTCACTTTTTTTTTTCTTTCTTTTAGCTCCCACGTTGACCTTCTTACCAAATTGAAACTTGATGTGCGACAGTTTCTTGAACAATTTTATTCCAGATGATGGTTTGGGGACTTCTCCAAGTTCTTCCATGCCATTAAACTCCTTCGTCAGTCTTTGATATGGATGAGACTTTTTAAGAAACTGTCTATGGCCAGCAAACGACATTTTCTTCCCATTGTTCAAGTGCTTTGCATGTGTATTTGCTCCACATATTGGACACGCGAAGTATCTATGTGTAGCACATCCACTAAGATTTCCGTATGCAGGGAAGTCGTTAATTGTTCATAGAAGAACTACTCTCAATGTGAAAAGTTGGTATCTATATGCATCATACACTCCATCAACTCCCTCCCACAACAGCTGCAAGTCCTCAAGTAACAACTCAAGGTAGACATCTATATCATTTCTCAGCTGCTTTGGACCGGATATAAGCATTGTTAACATGATGAATTTCCTCTTCATGCACATCTCTGGAGACAAGTTATACGTGACTAACATTACAGGCCAACAGCTATGTGTAGTTCTCATAATACTGTGAGGATTAATTCCATCATTAGCAAGCGCCAGACGAAGATTTCTTGACTCTTCCTCAAAATCCTTCCACATATGGTCAACCAACTTCCATGCGGGAGAATCGCATGGATGTCGTAATTGACCAGCAACTTTTGGAGTATCAGCATGCCAGGTTAGGTTCTTTGAAGTCTCCAAAGATTTGAACATCCTTTTGAATCTTGGAATGGGAGGAAAATACCAAACAACCTTGGTCGGGACACCGATCTTCTACTTCTTGTTCTTAGTTAGTTTCCACCTGGACACATCACATTTTGGGCAGCGGATATGATCTTCATATTGGTTCCTATATAAGATATAATCGTTAGAGCACGCGTGTATTTTCTTGTGCTTCAACCCCAAACAACACAAAGTCTTCTTAGCTTCGTACATTCAGGATGGTAAGTTGTGGTTATCTGGTAACATATCCCCGAAATCGGCTAGTAGATCTGAAAAAAGTGCATCTGTCATCCCATGTCTTGCTTTTGTATTGTAGAGTTTTACAAGCCCACTCAACTTTGTATACTGTCGACAGCCTTTATACAAGGGTTTTTCTGCTTCCTCGACAAATTTGGCAAACTCTCCAGGATCTTCTGAGTACTTCTCAAAGGCTACCTCACACATATCACCCATTTCTTCGTTCATATCACCATCAAATGGATATTGGTTGACACTCTCACCATCATTCAAGCTCTGATCCCCATGCCAAATCTAATTGGTGTAAATTAGACTAAAATCGTTGAAATAAAGATGCTCTCACAACATCTTCACCGACCCTTTTTCATATTGTTGCACTTGCAACACGGACAAGGAATGAAGTTTTGATCAATTTTTGAATTCTATAAACAATCTCTAATGAACTTTTCGACACCTTCCCCATATACTGCACTCCTCCTATCTGATTTTATCCAAGATCTATCCATTACTAACTACTGAATTCTAACAACAGCTCGGCAGATTACGTGCTCTTACCACTGAACTTGTCTTCTGCAAAGTAGTCAGAGATCTTTATTTCAGCAAGGAAGAAAATCTACATAAATAAATTTGGAAACCAATTAGATCGAACCAAACTTAATATGAGTAAATAATCCAGTTAGCTCCAAGGGATCAATGATACATTCTCTTCAATCTGATCATGCAATACTCTTCAGCTCATGCATTGACAACCAAATATAAAATTTTATCACATCAACCAAGTACTCTACAGCTCATGCATCAAATCTTGCCAACAATCTTGCCAATACAAACACACTAAAACTTGCATCAAATCTTGCACAATACTCACATACATACACACTAAACAAACTCAAACAGAATCACCTCCAATACTATCAACAAAGACAATATACAGAAACATGATCCCCAATTAACATCACTGGCGTCTTCGACCTAGCAAATCGAAATTAAAAGCTACCAAATACCTCGTACACCGACGTCTTCGACCTAGCAAACCCCAAATTGAAACTGAAAAAACCTCGAAGCCTAAACTAAGCTAAATTGACGGTAGAGAAAGGGGTTTTTGGTTTGACGGTGGTAATTGCGGCGGATGATGAAAGAGAAAAGGAAAAGCTTCAATCGTAAAAGTAAGGAGGCAAGCCCTTACCTGTCCACTCGTCAAACATGAAATATCCCAAATGGAGAAGGGTGGGAAGAAATGGAGCGGTGGGAAAAATTTTGGGGAGGAAATGGTGGGAAGGCCGAGTGTTTTTTGGAGCCAAATGAAAAAAATTGAGGCTTAAAATATACACTTCACTATTGTAAAAAAAAATTTGGTAAAAAATAAAATTTCATACTTTTTACTTCAGTAATTATAAACTTAGCGAAGTCTTTGTAACTTAAAATTTCTAAATAGCTCCTGCTTTTTTGTTTGGTACCATTTACTGAAGTCTATGTGTGTTGTTTACTTCAGTACATTGAAAAGCGAAGTTGTTGTTTGTTTTTACTTTGCTAATATACATTACCGAAGTGAGACGTACCGAAGTCTTTGATGTTTATTCTACTAGTGCAGGTTTAGTTAAGGTCATGTAGTTGTGTACATAATGATTTTAATAAACGTTTTAATCCTGTGTGGAGGACCAGTGGACGTGGAGGGGTTTACCTCGAACCACTTATATATGTGTGCATTTTACATTCCATCCTTACTGTTTTCATTTAAACTTGTGACTTAAAGTATACATTGTGAAGACCTTGTACGCATCAAGAAAACAAGTGAATATCTAGTTGTATTTACAGCAACTCAATATTAGTCTTCCGCTACGTAAATAACTTCAAAAAACATACAGCTTATTGTATCCTCCCTTTCTAAGTTGTTTACTATATACTCTGTGGCCAACACCTATGTTCAGGACCAAGTCAGAAGCAAAGCAGATATGATTCGCTACTTCAACTTTCGTATGTAACACAGAATCCGAGAGGGTATGGCGGGCTTTATTTGCACTACCCCTAAAGAATATCAGGATCAAGCTCTAGCTATTGAGATGGCAATTTCTGCAGCAGAGTCGGGATTTGAGAATAAGAAGTTGAAGACATCTGGTGGATTTTCAGGGAACAAGAGCAGTCGATTTCCGAGGTCACAGGTTTCCCACTCATCAGCTAGTCGTTCCGTTCATCAAAGCAGTGGCTCCAGGAGTTTTTGTCAAACACAGCCCTTCACTCGTACAGGGAATAATTGTTTCAACTATAGATTGAATGATCATCTCTACTGTGACTGTCCGTCGCCATCAGTTACTTGTTTCACTTGTGGCCAGAGTGGTCATAAAGCTATTTACTATGAGGTTGCCGCCAGAGCGTCCAGGTTTCAGAGGCCAGCTCCATCTCCTATGGAGACCAGTGTCAACCAAAATACTCCTATTAGTAAGACTCCTCGGAGTGCATGTTGTGGTCGGGTCAAGGTCAGCCGGACCATAGGGGAGCATTGAGTTCGGGATCAGCCCACCCTCACTTATATCAGATGAGGCATGCGGGTGAGATTGATGGACTTGTTGCTGCAGGTACCAATCAAATCCCTTCTCATCCATCTTTTGTGTTGTTCGATTCAGGTGCTACTCATTCTTTTATTGCGTTAGACTGTGTGTATCGCCTTGGTCTTGATTGTCTTTTTTAGTGCGACCCATTTGTGGTGGGTACGCCCAGTGGGGATCGTTTGATTGCTAATTGTGTTGTGAGAGATTGTCTTATGAGAATCGGGAGCTGGGGTTGTCCCTCAGATCTCATTGTCGTTGATTTGAAAGGCAAGGATGTGATTCTCTAAGACGATTGGTTAGATCGTCGTGGTGCTATCATGAACTATCAGAAACCACATAAATCGGGAAGTGTGATCAGCGCCATGAAGGCGGTGAAACTTTTGAACCAAGGCTAAGTTGGCTATTGGTGCTTTGGTATGAAGGCTGAGAGCAGGGGTTAGAGTTATCATCGATCCCAGTTGTTAGCGAGTATCCTTACGTGTTCCCGAATGATTTTCGGGATTACCCTCGCAGAGGGATGTGGAGTTTACTATTGACCTCGAGCTGAATGCGGCTCTCGTTTCTCGGGCATCGCACCGTATGCCATCGGCTATGATGCTGGAGTTGAAGAAACATTTTAGTGAACTTATGGACAAGGGATATATTTGACCAAGCGATACGCCATGGGGAGCATCAGTTTTGTTTGTTAAAAATAATGATGGGTCGCTTCACTTATGCAATGATTATCAGGAACTAAACAAGCTAACCATCAAAAATAAATATCCCTTGCATCAGATTGGTGATTGTTCGATCAGATCCAGCGGGCGACAGTTTTTTCGAATATCGATTTGCGGTCTAGTCAATCAATGAGGATTCGGGATTCTGATATACTAAAGTCTACCTTCCGTACGAGATACAGACACTACGAGATAGTAGTCATGCCATTTGGACTAACCAATGCCCCAGATGTGTTCATGCAGTTGGTGAATAAAGTGTTTATCGAGTATCTCGATAAGTGTGTTCTTTGTCTGTAATATCCGGATTCTTATGGAAGTATTTTATCTGTACATTGAACCCTATATTATTTTGGAAATGATGATATTAATAATGGAGTATGGTAATTATCATATTTGTATCTTTTTACATGGGTGTAGCAACATGTAAATTTTCCTCCATGCACATACGTGGTAACGTACGTTAAGAATGTAACTTAACGTACGTAACCTGTTAATGTTAACGTACGCTACGGATGAAGCATAGCGTACGTAATGCGGTCAATTATTGGGTGGGCCGGCTAGCACATGGAGTACATGGTGGTGGGCTCGACCAAGATACCCACCAGATTCGCACGGCATGAACCTGGACACCTTTTTAAGTCAACGGACTTTAACGTACGTTATGGACATTGTGTAGCGTACGCAAATTATATGGGTTACGTACGTAACACGTTTAGTGTAGCGTACGTAATGGAGTTCAGAAATTAGACAGTGAACTATTTTGGACGATAACGTACGTTATGAAGTAGCCCTAGCGTACGTAACACTCAGAAAGTTATAAAAGGAGCAGCACCCCATTTCATTTCAGCTCGTCCTTTTGCTCCTAAACTTCACCATATTCGTCCCCAGAAGATTTCCAGCCTCTTTTAACACATTTATATCAATTGTTACTGAATCATTGAGCTTGTATGACACTACTTGATCATTGAAGACAACTTATATTGGACTTTGGAGTAGAAATCATCACGAGTCGGCGTTGAGGCAACCGGAGTTGGATTTTTTACTTATAGTCTCAGTATTATCTTCCTCTTAAGGTATGTTATACTACTTCCAATTTTAAAGTTATGTTGATTAAGACGATATGATCGCATTACCAAGAACAGTAGATCACTTTGACGACGTATACGACCTAGTATCATATTTAAACTATAATTATCGAACTATTATGGTTTAGAACACCGTAGTTGAACCTGGTTATGACAAAGATGAGAATAATGAATTATTAAACCGTATCAAATGTTATCGTCATGTTGATTGTAAACTTAGTGTCGATTTCCACTTTTACCAATGGATTTTGGAAAGAATCATCATAGTTGTAATCTTGCTTGCATAGATGGAATAAGTAGTTCGCCATCAGTATAAGCCTGGATTTAATGACGATATTAGATCAATTACATCAACCTTAGACCAACCGAATCTTACATGAGTATTTCGATCAAGATTGAAAATAGTATTACGATGATATCCGTATCCTTGAAATTGAAGATATTAATCCGAAGATCATTCATGAGTATGATATATATATATATATATATATATATTTGAAGGTATATTAGATTACTCACTAAGGATTTTTCGTCACTAATCGAGCCAGTCATCTGCCCAGTGAGAAACTGACATGCATGATTAACGTACGTTAAGTTTGGTTACTAACGTACGTTATATGACGTTGTTAACGTACGCTACGTTTGGTACGTAACGTACGTTATACTATCAGACGAGTCAAGACGACTGATCAGAGAGGAACTGTTGGTATATGTTTAGCGTACGCTATACTTCATAGTTTACGTACGCTAACGAATAAGTTTAACGTACGTTACAGAGGACATGTAACGTACGTTATTTAGGTCAGACAGTTTTTGTTTTATAGACTCTCAACCGTAATTCGGATTGTTAGATGTTCGTTCGACCTAAGATGAATTCCATGTTATTTCTCTTATTTAAGGTTCGAACTTTGCTACGTGATTGATCGAGAGGGGCAACCTTCGAGCGTTTCGTTCTCGTGGAAGTATTGTTCTTGTCTTCGAACCGAGGCAAGTATTCTAATTAGAAATGTTTATATTATGACAATGTGATTGTATCGTGTAAATATGTTGTGATTATATGTCCACCATGTGTTGATCCGACGGGAATCATCATGGGAATCTATAGCTGTGTGCGCTAGATCGTTGGACAGGTAGTTCCACCATGTGTTGGTCCGACGGGATCATCATGGGAATCTATAGCTGTGTGCGCTGGATCGTTGGAATACCATCAGTATGTTGAAACTGTTATGATATGATATGTGTTGTGAATATTATCGTTGGAGAAACTTGTTATGATATAATTGTTGAATATATTACTGTTGTATGATTATTATACTTGTACTAGAATCGTTGTGCTAACCCCTTCGGGGGTGAACATTTGTGTATGTTCAGGATCCAGGAGAGTGGGGAAACAACCACTAGAGATGCATGACGACGAGGGTGCAGAGTGATGTTCCGGCCGGGTTTACTGTCTGTTATTTGTTGGTTGTTTTAATAAGTACTCGAGTACGTCGTTGATTTATAATGTTTGGATTTTAGTTATGTAATAATAACTCCTCTTGGAATATTTGTAATTTCGGTTTTTAACCCGTCGGTTGAATTTTATTTCAGAAATTTCATAAACTGGTATTTGTTATTATCAATTCCTTTATTCAGCCTTGTAAATTCTTATGTAAAGGATTTACGGCGCTGTAATGTTCCTGAATATATCGGGGGTGTTACAGAATATGGTATCGGAGCTAAGATTATGGATATCTTGGCCGTTGGGTTAAAATAGGGGTCATTTATGTCTTTTGAGGTAACCGGCTGTAAATGACATCACTGCACTGCCTACATCTTCATGCGAACGGTGGTTGTAAGTTCCTAAACTCTATCTCGTTCTTTACATGTTATGTCTCTTTATACTTGAATATTAGAACGATGTTGTTTCCTGTATATTGAGTAATTATGCTTACAGTATGTTGAGAGGCGGACGTGTGCGTGGTCGCGGTCGTGGACGCGGACGCAGAAATGCTGAAAGGGAAGCGTCGCCTTCTAATCAGGCCAGTCATAGCTCAGGCGAGCCGCAACGATCCATCAATAACGAACCGGAACCTGGTGTACCAGAAATCCTTCGTCAAGTTGTGAACCAGATGACTCAGTTCGCTCAGGTCGTGGACCGAATGCAGGTGGCAGCAGGAATGCAGCAAGGAGATGGACAACAAAGGATTCCAGAAATGGGAAATCGAGGTGACCGGTGGCTGCAAGAGGTGGCGAAGATGCAACCACCCAAATTCGACGGTATTTCTGAGACTCCCACTTGGGACCACTGGAGAAAATTTTTGCTGGAATTAATTGCCCGGACGACAGGAGAGCTCCTATTGCCCAGTACTTTCTGATAGGGGAAGCATCCGAGTGGTGGGAAGCTATCCGACCTGCAGATCATAATGCCGATTGGACGGAATTTAAAACGATCATGGAAGCTCAGTATTGCCCTCGTCCTGTGAGGGAAGCCAAAATTCAAGAATTTTTCTCCGCTCAGCCATCAGATGAACCCGTATCCCAGACAATTAAGACGTTTAACCAGCAATTAGCATTTGTTCGACATCTGGTCAGAACAGATGCGGAAATGATGATCCATTTTGAAATAAGAATGAAACCAGAAATCCAGAGGTACATGTCCGGTTTTGAATGTACCACTCTCCGCCAATACCAGGATAAGGCGTTGGCGTATGAAATGAAAGAAGCAGCAATGGAGAAGTTTATGGAGTCGAAGAAACAGAAAGTCTCTGGTACTTTACAGAGCACAAGAGCAGTGGGTCCCGCAAGGCCCAGTCTTATTTTCCTTTCAAGAAACCTCCGCACCCATCTAAGAGCGGAAAGAATTACGGAACGGTGTCAGCCACGACGGATACAGCTAGGAAGTGCTTTAATTGTGGTCGCCCAGGCCACCTTTGGCGCGATTGTTTGCACCCGATTACATGTTTTGATCATGACAGAAGGGCACCGTGCGGCGTTTTGCAAGGACGCCACCAAATACAATGGGATCCGTTCATCACGGCCCGATTCGGAAAGAAGCTAGTATCAGCAGACGCGGCAAAGTGTTCGAGATGCCTCAAAACTTTGGCCGCGGGCGAGGCGAGGACAATGGGACCGAAAGGGGGCATCGAGTGCGGATCTGCTCCCCACGTGCATGCGAGATGAGGAGGACAGACGATCGTGATGCCTTCTGTCGCATCGAGTCTGTCCAGATCCTTTCCCAGCCAGTTAGCGTTTTATTTGATACAGGAGCTACACATTCTTTTATATCTTTGTCTTGTGTAAATCGTTTGAATATTTCCGGTTTTCATACTTGTGAACCTTATGTTGTTGGTTTACCGAGTGGAGAGAGAATTGTCGGAAACTTAGAAACTAGAAATTTCCCTATATCATTTGGGGGCAGAGAGTGGCTCTCAAATCTGATCGTGATAGAAATGCAAGGAGACGACCTGATACTCGGAGACGATTGGCTTAATCGATATGGAGCAATTGTAAACTACCGAAAGAGGAATATCTCGCTGATCGCTGACGATGGTTCCGAAATATTGTTCGAGGGGTGGAAACCGGGAAGCTCAGGAAAGTTGATCAAAGCAATGAAAGTTGTCAAATTGTTGAAGTAGGGTTGTACCGGGTATTGGTGCTATGCAATGAAGAAAGAAGATGAAACTATGAAACTTTCATCCATTCCTGTTGTGAATGAATTTCCAGATGTATTTCCTGACGAATTACCTGGACTACCTCCACGACGGGATGTAGAATTCACTATTGAGCTGGAACCCGGAGCTACGCCAGTTCTTTTTGTCCGAAAGAAGGATGGATCGCTTCGACTGTGTATTGATTATCGAGAGCTGAACAAGGTGACGATTAAGAACAAGTATCCGTTGCCACGGATTGATGATCTGTTTGACCAGTTGCAAGGAGCAACAATATTTTCTAAAATCGATCTAAGGTCGGGGTATCATCAGCTGAGGATTAAGGAATCTGATGTTCCGAAATCAGCGTTCAGAACTCGCTATGGACATTATGAGTTTGTAGTGATGCCGTTTGGTCTCACTAATGCACCGGCTGTATTCATGCAGTTGATGAACCGAGTGTTCATCGAATATTTAGATAAATTTGTGGTCGTGTTCATTGATGATATTCTGGTATATTCTAAAAACCTGGAAGAGCATGCACAGCATTTGCAGATTGTACTAGAACTTTTGAGAAGCGAGCAATTGTACGCCAAACTTTCTAAGTGTGAATTCTGGCTAAAAGAAGTAATGTTCCTTGGCCATGTGGTGTCAGCTGAAGGAGTCCGAGTAGATCATCAGAAGATCGAAGCAATTATGGATTGGAAGCCTCCAAATAATGTGAAAGAAGTCCGAAGTTTCTTAGGACTCGCTGGGTATTATCGTCGGTTCGTGGAAGGATTTTCCAAAATCTCCCGCCCACTTACTCGACTCCTACAGAAAACTCAAAAGTTTGAATGGAATGAGTTGTGTCAGATTAGCTTTAATGAATTGAAGAAGAGATTGACGACGGCACCGATTCTATCACTTCCACAGGGAACTGGAGGATTTATAGTTTACAGTGATGCTTCGAACCAAGGACTTGGGTGCGTATTGATGCAGAATGATAAGGTGATCGCTTATGCGTCGCGACAGCTGAAACCTTATGAAGTAAATTACCCAACACATGATTTGGAGCTAGCAGCAGTGGTTTTTGCTTTGAAGATCTGGAGGCATTATCTGTACGGGACTCACTGTCAGATCTTTACGGATCATAAGAGTCTCAAGTACATATTCAGTCAGAAAGAGTTGAACATGCGACAAAGAAGATGGTTAGAGCTGATCAAGGACTATGACTTGGAGATTTTATATCATCCAGGCAAAGCGAATGTAGTGGCCGATGCACTTAGCCGCAAGCCTGTCTCTATTCAGATGCTGGAGACGCTGACATCCCAACTTAGCCTTCAACGAGAGATGATTCGTGAAGGAATTGAAGTGTGGTTACAAAGAGTCCAAGGACAACTGTGCGTGATGGAGATAACTTCATCATTAACCGAAGGAATCAAATCTAGACAGACAGATGATCCTCTGATGATTCGGTTACGTGATGAAGTGATCAAAGGAAAGGCCCTCGGATTCGTAATTCATGATGATGGAGTTTTGAGATTTCAGAACCGACTCTGCATTCCCAATGATGATGTTCTAAAACAAACGATTATGAAGGAAGCTCACAGTTCGCCCTATTCCATCCACCCGGGCACCAGTAAAATGTATAAGGACTTGAAGCAGAATTTCTGGTGGGGCAACATGAAGAAAGATGTAGCGGACTATGTTTCGAAATGCTTGACGTGTCAGCAGGTTAAGGTTGAGCATAAACGGCCTGCTGGAATGCTGAAGCCGCTCCCAATTCCTGAATGAAAGTGGGAGGACATATCGATGGACTTTATCACTAATATGCCGGGAACCAGGACAGGAATAAACATGATTTGGGTGATAGTTGATCGTTTAACCAAATCAGCTCATTTTCTAGGCATTAAGGATACATGGGGACCAGAGAGGTTGGCACGAGTATTTATTTCGGAGATAGTTCGATTGCATGGTACGCCGAAGACCATTGTTTCTGATCGAGACGGCCGTTTTGTGTCTCACTTTTGGAAAGCAGTTCATAAGGCCTTGGGAACCGAATTGAACTTCAGTACAGCTTATCACCCGCAGACTGACGGACAATCGGAAAGAACTATACAAACGGTGGAAGACATGCTAAGGGCCTGTGCCTTAGATTGGTCAACTGATTGGGAAATTCATCTACCGTTGATTGAATTTACCTACAACAATAGTTGGCATGCTTCCATTAAGATGGCACCGTTTGAGGCATTATACGGGAGGAGCTGCAGATCGCCCCTATGCTGGGACGATTCATCGGACTTGATCGGAACAGAACCAGAGTTGATCGTACAGACTCGAGAGAAGATAGCCTTGATTCGTGAAAGGTTGTTGACCGCCCAGAGTCGCCATAAATCTTACGCAGACGTACGCCGTCGCTCTTTGGAGTTCAGTATTAGAGACCACGTACTTTTAAAGGTTTCACCTACTCGGGGAATATTCCATTTCGGAAGGAAAGGAAAGCTAAGTCCGAGATATATCGGACCATTTGAGATCCTTGAGAGAGTTGGAGAGTTGGCATATAGATTAGCATTGCCACCGTCATTGTGCCATGTACATAACGTGTTCCACGTATCCCAATTACGGAGGTATGTACCAGATCCCAGTCATATCATTGATTTCGGCGAGATCGAAGTCGCGCAGGATGGGACGTTTGAAGAAAGACCGGTCAAGATACTCGAGAGTCGAGTTAAGCAGTTGAGAAACAAACCCATCGTTTTAGTCAAAGTTCAATGGTCACGCCATGGAGTGGAAGAAGCCACATGGGAAACGGAAGATGGCATGAAGTCCAGATATCCCGAGTTATTTTCGTCTTGAGTTTCGGGACGAAACTCCTTTTTAGTAGGAGAGTATGTAATATCCGGATTCTTATGGAAGTATTTTATCTGTACATTGAACCCTATATTATTTTGGTAATAATGATATTAATAATGGAGTATGGTAATTATCATATTTGTATCTTTTTACATGGGTGTAGCAACATGTAAATTTTCCTCCATGCACATACGTGGTAACGTACGTTAAGAATGTAACTTAACGTACGTAACCTGTTAATGTTAACGTACGCTACGGATGAAGCGTAGCGTACGTAATGCGGTCAATTATTGGGTGGGCCGGATAGCACATGGAGTACATGGTGGTGGGCTCGACCAAGATACCCACCATATTCGCACGGCATGAACCTGGACACCTTTTTAAGTCAACGGACTTTAACGTACGTTATGGACATTGTGTAGCGTACACAAATTATATGGGTTACGTACGTAACACGTTTAGTGTAGCGTACGTAATGAAGTTCAGAAATTAGACAGTGAACTATTTTGGACGATAACGTACGTTATGAAGTAGCCCTAGCGTACGTAACACTCAGAAAGTTATAAAAGGAGCAGCACCCCATTTCATTTCAGCTCGTCCTTTTGCTCCTAAACTTCACCATATTCGTCCCCAGAAGATTTCCAGCCTCTTTTAACACATTTATATCAATTGTTACTGAATCATTGAGCTTGTATGACACTACTTGATCATTGAAGACAACTTATATTGGACTTTGGAGTAGAAATCATCACGAGTCGGCGTTGAAGCAACCGGAGTTGGATTTTTTACTTATAGTCTCAGTATTATCTTCCTCTTAAGGTATGTTATACTACTTCCAATTTTGAAGTTATGTTGATTAAGATGATATGATCGCATTACCAAGAATAGTAGATCACTTTGACGACGTATGCGACCTAGTATCATATTTAAACTATAATGATCGAACTATTATGGTTTAGAACACCGTAGTTGAACCTGGTTATGACAAAGATGAGAATAGTGAATTATTAAACCGTATCAAATGTTATCGTCATGTTGATTGTAAACTTAGTGTCGATTTCCACTTTTACCAATGGATTTTGGAAAGAATCATCATAGTTGTAATCTTGCTTGCATAGATGGAATAAGTAGTTCGCCATCAGTATAAGCCTGGATTTAATGACGATATTAGATCAATTACATCAACCTTAGACCAACCGAATCTTACATGAGTATTTCGATCAAGATTGAAAATAGTATTACGATGATATCCGTATCCTTGAAATTGAAGATATTAATCCGAAGATCATTCATGAGTATGATATATATATTTGAAGGTATATTAGATTACTCACTAAGGATTTCGTAATACTTCGTCACTAATCGAGCCAGTCATCTGCCCAGTGAGAAACTGACATGCATGATTAACGTACGTTAAGTTTGGTTACTAACGTACGTTATATGACATTGTTAACGTACGCTACGTTTGGTACGTAACGTACGTTATAATATCAGACGAGTCAAGACGACTGATCAGAGAGGAACTGTTGGTATATGTTTAGTGTACGCTATACTTCATAGTTTACGTACGCTAACGAATAAGTTTAACGTACGTTACAGAGGACATGTAACGTACGTTATTTAGGTCAGACAGTTTTCGTTTTATAGAATCTCAACCGTAATTCGGATTGTTAGATGTTCGTTCGACCTAAGATGAATTCCATGTTATTTCTCTTATTTAAGGTTCGAACTTTGCTACGTGATTGATCGAGAGGGGAAACCTTCGAGCGTTTCGTTCTCGTGGAAGTATTGTTCTTGTCTTCGAACCGAGGCAAGTATTCTAATTAGAAATGTTTATATTATGACAATGTGATTGTATCGTGTAAATATGTTGTGATTATATGTCCACCATGTGTTGATCCGACGGGAATCATCATGGGAATCTATAGCTGTGTGCGCTAGATCGTTGGACAGGTAGTTCCACCATGTGTTGGTCCGACGGGATCATCATGGGAATCTATAGCTGTGTGCGCTGGATCGTTGGAATACCATCAGTATGTTGAAACTGTTATGATATGATATGTGTTGTGAATATTCTCGTTGGAGAAACTTGTTATGATATAATTGTTGAATATATCACTGTTGTATGATTATTATACTTGTACTAACATCGTTGTGCTAACCCCTTCGGGGGTGAACATTTGTGTATGTTCAGGATCCAGGAGAGCGGGGAAACAACCACTAGAGATGCATGACGACGAGGGTGCAGAGTGATGTTTCGGCCGGGTTTACTGTCTGTTATTTGTTGGTTGTTTTAATAAGTACTCGAGTACGTCGTTGATTTATAATGTTTGGATTTTAGTTATGTAATAATAACTCCTCTTGGAATATTTGTAATTTCGGTTTTTAACCCGTCGGTTGAATTTTATTTCAGAAATTTCATAAACTGGTATTTGTTATTATCAATTCCTTTATTCAGCCTTGTAAATTCTTATGTAAAGGATTTACGGCGCTGTAATGTTCCTGAATATATCGGGGGTGTTACATTGTCTTCATCGATGATATTCTTATTTACTTCCAGGATCAGGAGGAGCACACTGAGCACCTCCATATCATTTTAGATATTTTGAGGCTGGGCAGTATCCAGAGTTTTCTAAATGTAAGTTATAGCTTAAGGAAGTGATGTTCCTTGGGTATGTAATTTCAGCAGAGCAGGTCCGTGTTGATCCTCAGAAGATAGAGGCGGTACTTGAGTGGGAGCCGCCTAAGAATGTGAATAAGGTACGGAGCTTCCTAGGACTTGTTGGGTATTACCATAGGTTTCTTGAGGGATTCTCTAGGATTGCTCGACCACTTTATCAGTTGCTTCAGAAATCCCAGAAGTTCGAGTGGAATCCAGATCGACAGACTCGTATTGATGAAATGAAAAAGCAATTATGTCACGGCCCCTTATCCCTAAGGACGGCACAGCCAGGGCGTGACCCGGGGTAGGAATTAAAAAACGGGGAAGAAAGGGGGAAACATATGTTTCATAAGTATTAGGGGTGAATTTCCACCAATAACCTATCAAGACATCATGAAGGGGAATCAATTCTGTGGGAATGACATAGAATCCAGGGTAAGAATACATAGTAATAATATTAGCCATGAAGTTTAGGAAATGCATCATAGTACAATACAAACGAAGTGGCTTAGAAAGCAAAATAATAAAGAGTGTTTGCAGCGGAAAAAACATGGTTGGTTACATATATGAAGATATGTAACCAGGGTTTAACATCGTTTGTAGACAAAAGACTTCCACTCAACACCCTCCGTCACATCCCCTACTCAACCTGCACATTTTAAAATATATACAGGGCTGAGTACATCGTACTTCGTGAATATATTGCCAAAACATAAAACATGCTTTCGTATTTGTCATCATGCATATAAGTAGTAACACATGAGGGTTTTAAGAAAAAGCCCATGTTTACTAAATCATTTCGTTTCATTGCATATATCATCAGATTCACCATATCCATAATTTACGCCATGGAAGGTGGCCACTTCCCGCGAATGTTACTCCCTGAGATTGGCCACTCCGAAGACAGCTCACAATCCCGAGTACTGTGTACACTAACCCTGGCCAGCGACCTTCAGGATCCGATCATTTCATAGGTTGGAAAGCCAATAGTGATAGGTTCATAAGAATCCACATAAAATTTCTTATGCATCATAATCATTTGAAATCATAATTTGCTTGTAAAATATTTCACCAAAATAGAGCAAAGCTCAGATCATTTTCGTATAGAAAGCCCACCTGGACAAGTATTAAATGCAAGCAAAATAATTCTCGGCTCTTCCTTACGCTTCAATCTGTTGCTCCACCGTTCATCGGAAACAACTAAGTTTAGCAGTCGATCGAGATTAACAAAGTCCAACGGACAACGAACTCGATCTACATGTTTGGACTTTAGGGTTTTGTATTTGACTTAAGTTTAATAATAAAGGCTATGATTCTATTAGATAACCTAACTGACCACATAACATATAAAGATACTAACAACAATGATCGACATTCGATTCCGTTACACATTCCTTGGTTCGAAAACCATCATCAAACACTTAACATAGTCAAAAACATAATATGCACAAAGGCTGGAAAGAATTAGAATTCTGTAATTGCACAGTAAGAACTGGACAGTGTATCTTATACCACTGGAAAGCCACTGAAGTCTAGTTTCTTGTCCATATTATGGATCTCAAAAATATTAACTGTGGGAAAGTTATGGTTGTTCCCGTGAAGTGTATCTAAACTGCTAATTTCCGGCGAAAATGGGAAAAACGTCATATTAATCTAGAGCTCGTTTCTAACAACGAAAACCCTAAACATATAAACTCTAATCATGCATATCATACTTATAACACATATAAGAGTAGATGTACAAGCATTCTTCTCGACATTATGAACTCCATTTCATAATCTTTTCTTTTGAAAAATGACTACTAACACAATTTTATTTCCAATATCAACAACTATCAAACATCATCAATATCAAGCATCATCTACATCAAACATCATCAATATCTAGCAACACATTAAATCCATACTCATGTTGGTCCTAATATGAAAATGACCTAAACAAGGTTTAAAAATCCTCAATACATAACATGCTCTTTAGTTACAGCAACTATTATCTAACACATTTTCCAACCTAACATCAGGTCTTTGTTTTCAACAATTCCCAAAACATTTTACAAAAAATCTAGCAAAAACATACCATGTATATCTTTCATACATCATCACAAATATCAAGTCACTTTGAACATATATTGACATATCAAGAACTAAACATGATCCTTCCTTACTTTCAAAATACCAGACATTTTATAAAAATCTCATAAATTCAACATAGCATCATATCATCATGTAGCAACATATTGTGTAAGAAAATTATAGGAAAGACAACACATGATTGGGTTATAAAACCCTAATATTTTGGGCCAAAATATGAAAATCAAAACATGATTAAAACTTGTTCTAAAGACTCTCAAGTACCTTAGAATCAACTTAAAAGCAAAATACAAAAGATTAAAACATCAAACCTAAGTTCTCTCATCAATTTCCAAATTTTAAAGTTAGCTAAAACTTATTTCTACTTGGATAGAAATGAAGAGGAGAAGCTAACTTACTTGAATATGAACTTTGTTTCAAGTTTGGAACACAAATGGAGCTTGTAACTTGAGTTCTTAAGGAAGAACAATGGTGAACTTCAATGGTGAAGAGGGAGGGGGCGGCCAAAGTGAGAAGTGAGGGAAAGAATATGAAATGAGGAGGAAAAGGGTTATGTCCCTTTATATACTAGGTTAACCCTAGCCTCTAATAAAGTGATCGAATAATATTTTACGTTTTGCCCTTCCACAGATAAAATTACTCGGGTATTGAATGTATGTCATATACTTAAATTATCGTGTCGAACTTACAGCTTAAAGTTGGAGAAAAGTTTCGTGATTTACGGAACGCAAGTTATCCGAGAAAACGACTCGACATATAATTACCCGAAAACTCAAAGAGTAAATTTTCGAAAATTATACTCGCAATGTAAAGATAGTGTATATAGAAGGTTACGGAATCATGATTCTGTCTATCGAAACATAAAATCAAACTTGGAAGATAATCCCAACCAGATAACCGAACATCTAATTTTTGAACATGTAAATAGATCTAAACTTATCCCATTAGTCAGAATTTTATTACTTACGAATGCAAAACCCTAATGTCGCACTTGAGGTTATAATAAAAACATGCATATAAAAGACCGGGGCATTACATCCTACCCTCTAACAAGAAATTCCGTCCCGAAATTTACATACCTTATCAAAAAGTTCTGGGTATTTCTCCCTCATCTTGCTTTCGAGTTCCCACGTAGCTTCTTCCTGACCGTGGTGACTCCATAATACTTTTACCAAAGGAATCGACTTATTCCTCAGTTCTTGAACCTTCTGGTCTAAAATAGCTTCAGGCCTCTCTTCATAACTCATATTGTAACTAAGAACTATGTCACTCTAATGAATCACATGCTTGGGTTCAAATACATACTTCCTCAGCTGAGAAACATGGAAAACATTGTGAACGTTCCCAAGACTAGGTGGCAAAGCCAACCTATAAGCAACTGGGCCGATCCTCTCGAGAATCTCGTATGGCCCTATAAAACGTGACCTAAGCTTGCCTTTAACGCCAAACCTGATTATTCCCTTAGAAGGGGAAACCTTGAGGAAAACCTTATCACCACTTTCGAAATGCAATTCAGTTCGGCGTGTATCAGCGTATGACTTCTGTCGAGTCTGGGCCTCTTATATTATCTGTCATATCTTGCGGATAATCTCGATCATCTCTCTGACTGTGTCTGGCCTTAAAATATTTCTCTTACCCACTTCATCCCAATAAAGTGGTGATCTGTATTTTCTGCCGTATAAGGCTTCATAAGGCGCCATACCTATTGTTGCCTGATGACTGTTGTTGTAAGCAAATTCGATTAACGGCAAAACATGCTCCCAATTTCCACCTTGATCCAACACTACAGTTCTCAACATGTCTTATAGTGTCTGAATCGTCCTTTCGGATTGTCCATCGGTCTGCGGGTGGAAAGTGGTACTAAAGTTCATGTGTGTGCCAAGTTCCTTCTGTAGGCTCGTCCAAACGCTAGAGGTAAATTTTGGATCTCGATCTGATGTGATTGATATTGGCACTCCGTGTAAGTGTATAATTTTGCGGACATATAACTGTGCTAACTTCTCAGATCCATAAGTGATCGGAATAGGCAAAAAGTGAGCTGATTTTGTGAGTCTAACTATTATAACCCATATAGCAGTGTTTCCTCGTTTGGTCCTTGGCAAACTAGTCACAAAGTCCATAGATATTTCTTCCCACTTCCATTCTGGAATGGTCAATGGCTGTAACTTCCCATAAGGTCGTTGGTGTAATGCTTTCACTTGCTGACAAGCCAAGCACCGCTCCACAAATGAAGCTACATCCCATTTCATACCGTCCCACCAGAAATTCCTCTTCAGGTCTTGGTACATCTTGGTACGTCCTGGGTGAGCGATGTAGGGAGTATCATGAGATTCACTCATAATTTCATTATTTAACTCCTCATCATATGGAATACATATTCTTTCTTCGAACATAATTGCGTTATAAGCCGCTTCGCGGTAACTTTCTGGGTTACGGATCTAATTCTTATACGTAGTTTCTCGAACGCTTCAACTCTTCTCTGTGCATCTTCCTCTCAGATCTGGTGTCATCACTAATGTCACGACATGATGCATTATCGTCTCCGGTGGATGAACCACCTCTAAACTCATTCCTTCAAAATCTTGGATTAGGTCCCCTTCTGTGGTAAGTAGGTGTCTTAATTGTGATTGAGTCTTACGACTCAAGGCATCTGCTACCACATTAGTCTTGCTGGGGTGATAGTTAATACCACAATAGCCATCTCTTATGTCTCATATTTAAATCTTTCTACCCGAAAAAGCACTTTAAGCTCTTGTGATCAGTAAAAATTTCACACCTTACTCCATAAAGGTGATGTCTCCATATCTTTAATGAATGCACAACTATAGCTAGATCCAAAACATGTGTGGGATAATTCACCTCATACGGCCTAAGTTGCCTTGACGCGTAAGCTATCACTTTCCTATCTTGCATCAATACACAACCTAGCCCATTCTTAGAAGCATCCATCTAAACACATACTCCTTGTTCGCTTATGGTACTGCTAAAACTTGCATAGTAGTCAATCTTCTCTTGAGTTCCTAAAAACTCTCATCACATTCATCCATCCATAAATACATAATTCCTTTCTGTAATAGTTGTGTCATTGGTCTAGCAATCTTGGAAAATCCTTCGATGAACCTTCGGTAGTACCCATCTAGACCCAAGAAACTCCTAATATCATTAGGGTTGGTTG
The DNA here is from genome assembly GCA_033398695.1 of Orobanche coerulescens. Taxonomy (NCBI): domain Eukaryota; kingdom Viridiplantae; phylum Streptophyta; class Magnoliopsida; order Lamiales; family Orobanchaceae; genus Orobanche; species Orobanche coerulescens. The sequence goes on from CM065811.1 coordinate 166,831,193, forward strand.
GTGACTCCTAGTCACGTACTTCTTCCACTTTAGCTGGGTCCACCTTAATACCATCTGCTGACACAATGTGCCCAAGAAACATTACTTTTTTTAACCAAAATTCGCACTTACTGAATTTGGCAAACAGTTTGTCAATTCTCAGTGTTTCCAACACTATCCAGAGATGTTCTTCATGCTCTTTTATTGTTTCTAGAGTATATGAGAATGTCATATATGAACACCAAGATAAACTTATCTAAGTACGGATGGAACACTCTGTTCATAAGATCTATGAATACTGCGGGCGCATTAGTTAATCCGAATGGCATGACTATAAACTCATAGTGTCCATATCTTATTCGGAATGCTGTCTTGGGTATATCTTCCGGTCGAATCTTCAACTGGTGATACCCATACCTAAGGTCTATCTTAGAAGACACAGTTGTTCCCTTGAGTTGGTCGAAGAAGTCATCTATCCTTGGAAGAGGATACTTGTTCTTGGTGTGAGCTTGTTCAGCTCCCTGTAATCTATACACATTCTCAGCGTACCATCCTTCTTCTTCACAAAAAGGATAGGTGCTCCCCATAGAGAAACACTCGATCTGATAAAACCTAAATCCAATAGCTCTTGTAGTTGGATCTTGAGCTCTTCCAGTTCCTTCGGTGCCATCCTGTATGGTGCTTTTGACATTGGGACTGACCCTGGATCTAGGTCGATGTTGAAGTCCACTGGTCTATCTGGTGGTAAACCCGATAACACTTCTGGTAATACATTCTCAAATTCCCGCATAATTGGCACATCTGTTATCATCTTCTCTTCTCCAGCTTCCCCATTAAGGTAAACAAGGAAAGTCTGACAATCATTCTTTCTCATCATATTCTTGGATTGAAGGGCAGAGATAACGGGTGCTCCTCTACCCATTCTAATGCCATGAAAGTCTGTGGGTTCCTTTCCCGATCGTTGGAAGGAAATTTTCCTCTCATAACAAAGAATTGTAGAAAAATTCTCATCTAACCGATCCATTCCAAGGATTACATCAACATCCCACATTATCATAACATTCAAATTATTAGTTACCACTTTAAGGTTTCTGAGTTCTAATTCCAGATTAGAACAAACATGCGTGGTAGTTGAAATTCCTCCGGGAGGTGTAGATACTTTCATGACATGACTAGCATGTTCCAGTATAATGTTAAGATTATCCACACATGCTCTAGCAATAAATGAATGCGATGTTCCAGTATCAAACAAAATAATTACAGGTAGGTTAAAAAGTTTGCCCATACCTGCCAAGTTACCCTTATCCTTCTAGGGTTGCTTCTGATTATGACTTAGCATTCTGATTCTGCTGTTTAGGTGGTTGCGGTAGTTGCGGCTGTCCTTGCAGTGCCCTTAATGGCTGGGGTTGACCCTAGTGGTTTGGTCTCTCTCCCTGTTGCTACTTAGGACAATTCCTCATGATATGGCATTTCTGACCACACGTGTAACAACTTCCAGTGCCCAACAGACACGCACCATGATGCTATTTGTTACACTTGGGAGATACGGGATTTGAAACTCATCCCTGATTATTGCCTCCCTGAGCAGGAACCATCTGTCATCCCTGATTGTTGCCTCCTTGAGCCTGAGTAGAGATGTTAAACGGGAAAGCCCTAACGGTTCCGGGCTAGCCCTAGCGGGCTTCGGGCTAAACGGTCCGGGCCAAAAAAACCCGGATTTAAACGGGCTAGGAAATATCGGCCCTAACCCTAACCCTAACGGGCTTCGGGCTAAACGGGCTAAGTATTTAAAAAATCTAATTTTTATTTTTTATAAGTCATAAACCAAAAAAAAACAGTAGCAATATATTTTATATATATAGTAACAAATATACTATAACAAATATATCAAAAAATACACTTTTACATATATATATATATATATATATATACACTATATTAACAAATACAGTAATAATATATATTATATATAATATTAATATATATTAAATATATAATATTAATATATGTTATATAAATATAGTATTACTGTAAGTTGAAATTAACAATATATATATATATATATTGGGCTTCGGGCAAGCCCTAGCGGGCTTCGGGCTAGCCCTAATGGGCTTCGGGCTAAACGGTCTGGGCCAAAAAAGCCCGGATTTAAACGGGCTAGGAAATATCGGCCCTAACCCGGTTTTTTGGCGGATTAAACGGGCCAGCCCATCGGGCCCGAGCCCGTTTAACATCTCTAAGCCTGAGGCTGTCCATGAGTTATATTTCCCTACCATGGCTTCCTGTTAGCCTGGTTGTTCCCATTGTGGTTGTTATTACCACCATTGTTTCGTCCTTCCCACTTACGCTTCCCTTTATATTTGTGGGAATTCGTCTGAGTGGGTGGTGGTGTAACTGTGGATGCCCGTTTCTCTTCTGGCATTGCTGCCTCGATATCTAGAGCTCGGTTTAGTGATTCAGTGTAGCTCAGCCTTCCATGGCTAGCTAAGGACATGCCTATCCCATGCCTCAGTCCTGATCAAAATTTCCCTGCCATCTTCTCATCAGTATCAACTTAATCTGGAGCATAGCTTACTAACTCACAAAACATTCTATCATACTCGGTCACTGACACCCTCCCTTGCTTCAGATTATAGAACTCAGCTTCCTTCTTCACCTAGAAGGTTTTTGGAACATACTTGTCATCAGTGCTTCCTTGAATTCCTCAAGAGTCGTTTTCCAGTTGCTCAACCGTCAGGATCTTCCTACGTGCTTCCCACCAGAAGTCTGAAGATCCAGTAAGTTGGAAGAGCACACAAAAAAGACGCTCCTGGTTGGTACACCTTAGGAAGTTAAAAATTCGTTCCATAGCTCTAACCCAAAGCTCAGAAGCGCTCGGGCTTCCTGGCCCATTGAAAGTAGGTGGATTCTGCTTGAGAAAAAGTTATTCAATAGCGCATTGGGGTGGAGGAGGAGGTGGTGTAGGGTCGCATTCATGCCCTCTTCTCCTTCTTTCCCTTCTGGGTGGCATTCTCTGGTTCACATAATCATCATTAGTTCATTCTCATTGGTCCATAATTAGCGTCACACTTTATCATAGAAAGGAGTTCGCGACTATATAATCATAACGCACCAACACATACTCATAGATAACTCTCGTGACAAGGTCGAGAAACAGATCAGAAAATAACATCATAATCATGAGAAGAAAAGCCCATGAAGGTTCAATATATCATATGCATCATAATAGAACAATTGCCTTCAACGAGGTCTTACTGACTATCAAGCTATACAAGTTGTTCTAGGCTACATGCCTACATAGACCAAAATACAGGATGCTCTAACAAATAGCATTGCTATCTATAAAATAAGAAAGTGCTAGACATCGGAACGACACATATAAGCAAAAGAAGTGACGTTCCACATGCACAATACAAAATAACAGCTAGCACCATCCTGAACTATCTCAAGTCGCCCTCGACTCGGCGGTCAAGCTGTCTTCCTCGGAAAACTCCTCCGGATCTTCTTCTGGATCTTCTTCTGACTCCTCGTCTAAAACTGGAGAGACTGCAACAGGATGGTGGGTGGACTGTATGGATGATTAGCATAGGTTGAAGTGGCGGATACGTCCTGCTGAGAATAAAAGGCTAGGTCCTCATGTCCCTGCGGTGAGGTGCTGAGGTCCCTGCCTCCATGTCTAACCCATCCTGAGTATGAGCGTGCAGCAAGAACCACCAGGCTGGGTAGAGGTGTAGTTGGCCTTGCTAGAAAAGCTCCCCTAGCATATGGTCAATACACAAAAGCTCTAGGGGGAGGTGCACGGTGCTGGAGGTACTGAGTGGTGATCCGGATAGCAAAGGCCATGAAATCTCCGGATGGTACTAAAGTGGGCTCACGCAAAAAGATATAGTACCATGAGACTGCAGAAGACCAGTCCCTCCACTCGATCAGAAGGAGGTCGATAAAGCGCTGAATGCCCTTGTAGTCTGAGACACCATGAGGAGCATCTAGGCACCAGGTCGCCTCAAGGTCTGCCACGCACTGGGCTACAGTGGCACCTGCGCCTCGATACGTGCTTCGGAAAGCCTCCACAAGGTCGCACGGTGTCCGCCCTCTCCTCATAGACTTCCACGGAGTCGTCTTCGTGGTCGCCATCCTATGAATAAGGTATACATATAATACATCAACGTCTCAATATAATAGAATAACTCTACTAAAGGGTTCTCAGAAGAAGAATATAAATCTCATCCTAAGTTCTCAACTCAAACTCTGGACTCTGAGAAACACCTAACATGGAATTAATAATATACTCTCTAATGGGGTATGTTATGAAAGTTATTCGGGTTCCGCCATAAATGGACATCCCGATAGAAACTAACGATACTCGCATTACTCGTGCGTAAGTGATATTCGTTACAGACGTCACTGCATTATTGATTCTCATCGTTACATCGTCATTGTTCGCCCTTCACATTCAAGCGTATGCTGAAATACTTAAGGCGCATAAGTTCTCGTTCGCATAATTGAAGACCCTAAGGAAGTTTCTACGTCTGGTCTTTCATGTTTCTTTATCAGCAACAATTCATGCGTAATCGTAAAATAAAATTCATATATTATATGCTACGTCATACATATATCATTTCATACATGTTCATAATTAACATGTCATAAAAGCTCGTAAAGAGATACATTTTTCATAGCAAAAGAAGTTTAAATCACAAAGACTAGTAAATCATTTACCGTACTCTTCAGTTGAGCATGACGTGACGGGGTGTTGAGTTGACAATTGATTCTTATATCAGTTTATAGAATCGACTAAACTTTGCTTGAAAGAACATAGACTCAGAGCAAACGAACCTCTGTGATACCATTCTGTCATGGCCCCTTACCCCTAAGGACGGCACATCCAGGGCGTGACCCGGGGTAGGAATTAAGAAATGGGGAAGAAAGGGGGAAACATATGTTTCATAAGGATTAGGGGTGAATTTCCACCAATAACCTATCAAAGCATCATGAAGGGGAATCAATCCCGTGGGAATGACTTAGAATCCAAGGTAAGAATACATAGTAATAATATTACCAATGAAGTTTAGGAAAGGCTTCATAGTACAATACAAACGACGTGGCTTAGAAAGCAAAATCATAAAGAGTATTTGCAGCGGAAAAACATGGTTGGTTACATATTTAAAGATATGTAACCAGGGCTTAACATCGTTTGTAGACAAAAGACTTCCACTCAACACCCTCCATTACATCCCCTGCTCAACCTGCACATTTTAAAACATATACAGGGCTGAGTACAATGTACTCCGTGAATATATTGCCAAAACATAAAATATGCTTTTGTATTTGTCATCATGCATATAAGCAGTAACACACGGGGGTTTTAAGAAAAAGCCCATATTTACTAAATCATTTTGTTTCATTGCATATATCATCAGATTCACCATATCCATAATTTACACCGGGGAAGGTGGCCACCTCCTGCGAACGTTACTCCCTGAGATCGGCCACTCCAAAGAGAGCTCACAATCCCGAGTACTGTGTACCCTGGTCAGCGACCTTTGTCTAGCTCAGGATCCGATTATTTTATAGGTTGGCAATCCAACAGTGATAGGTTCATAAGAATCCACATAAAAGTTTTTATGCATCATAATCATTTGAAATCATAATTTGCCTGTAAAATATTTCATCAAAATAGAGCAAAGCTCAAATCAATTTTCGTATAGAAAGCCCACCTGAACAAGTAATAAACGCAAGCAAAATAATTCTCGACTTTTCCTTACGCTTCAATCTACTGCTCCACCTTTCATCGGAAACAACTAAGTTTAGCGGTCGATCGAGCTTAACGAAGTCTAACGGACAACGGACTCGATCTACATGTTTGGACTTTAGGATTTTGCATTCGACTTAAGTTTAATAATAAAAGCTACGATTCACTTAGAGAACCTAACTGACCACATAAAATATAAAGATACTAACAACGGTAATCGATACTTGATTCTGTTACATTTCTTGGTTCGAAAACCATCATCAAACACTTAACATAGTCAAAAATATAATGTGCACAAAGACTGGAAAGAGTTAGAATTATGTAATAGCACAGTAAGAACTGCGCAATGTATCTTAGACCAATGGAAAGCCACTGAAGTCTAGTTTTTTGTTCAGTTTACGGATCTCAAAAATATTAACCGTTGAGAAAATTATGGCTATTTCCGTGAAGTGTATCTAAACTGTCAATTTCCGGCGAAAATGGGAAAAATGTCATATTAATCTAGAGCTCGTTTCTAGCGATGAAAACCCTAAACATGTAAACTCTAATTATGATTATCATACTTATAACACATATAGGAGTCGGTGTACAAGCATGCTTCTCGAAACTACGAATTCCAATTCATAATCTTTCCTTTTGAAAAATGACTACTAACACATTTTTATTCCAATATCAACAAATATCAAACATCATCAATATCAAGCATTATATACATCAAACATCATCAATATCTAGCAACACATTAAATCCATACTCATGTTGGTTCTAATATGAAAATGACCTAAACATGGTTTAAAAATCCTCAATACATACTCTTTAGTTACATCAACTATTATCTAACATATTTTCCACTTCATAAACCCAACATCAAGTCTTTATTTTCAATAATTCCCAAAATATTTTACAAAAATCTAACAAAAACATCTGATGTATATATTTCATACATCATCACAAACATCCAGTCACTTTGAACATGTGTTGACATATCATGAACTAAACATAATTCTTCCTTACTTTCAAAATACCAAACATTTTATAAAAATCCCATAAATTCATCATAGCATCATATCATCATGTTGCAACATATTGTGTAAGAAAATCATAATAAAGACAACACATGATTGGGTTATAAAACCTTAATATTTTCGGCCAAACCATAAAAGTCAAAACTTGTTCTAAACACTCTCAAGAACCTTAGAATCGACTTAAAAACAACATACAAAAGATTAAAACATCAAACCTAAGTTCCCTCACCAATTTCCAAATTTTAAAGTTAGATAAAACCTATTTCTACTTGGATGGAAATGAAGAGGAGAAGCTAACTTACTTAGATATGAACTTTGTTTCAGATTTGGAACATAAATGGAGCTTGTAACTTGAGATCCTAAGGAAGAACAATGGTGAACTTCAATGGTGAAGGGGGAGGGGTCGGCCAAAGTGAGAAGTGAGGGGAAGAAGATGAAATGAGGAGGAAAAGGGTTATGCCCCTTTATATACTAGATTGATTCCTAGCCTTCAATAAAGCGGTTGAATAATATTTTACGTTCCGCCCTTCCGCAGATAAAATTACTCGGGTATTGAATGTATGTCGTATACTTAATTATCATGTCGAACTTACAGCTTAAAGTCATAGAAAAGTTTCGTGATTTACGGAGCGCGAACTATCCAAGAAACACTCGACATATAATTACCCGAAAAGTCAAAAAGTAAATTTTCGAAAATCATACTCGCAACGTAAAAATAGTGTGTATAGAAGGTGACAGAATCACGATTTTGTCTATCCAAACATAAATTCAAATTTGGAAGATAATCTCAACCACATAAATGAACATCTAATTCTGAATTGAAAACGTGTAATTAGATCTAAATTTATCCCATTAGTTAGAATTTTATTACTTAGGAATGCAAAAAGCCTAATGTCGCGATTGAGGTTATAATAAATCATGCATATAAAAGACTGGAGCATTACAAGTTAACTACAGCCCAGTGTTAGCTCTGCCTCAGGGGACCGATGGTTTTGTGGTGTATTGCGATGCTTCTGGGTTCGGACTCGGTTGTGTTGTGATGCAGAGAGATAGGATGATAGCTTATGCATCTCGACAGTTGAAGTCATATTAGTTGAATTACCCTAATCATGATTTGGAGTTGGCTGTCGTCGTTTTCGCCCTGAAGATTGGGAGACACTATCTTTATGGCTCTTTGTGTAAGATATATATGGACCATAAGAGCCTAAAGTACATCTTCAGTCAGACGGAGTTGAATATGAAGCAACACAAGTGGCTGGAGTTGATCAAGGATTGTGACCTTGAAATTCTCTACCATCCGGGTAAGGCAAATGTTGTGGCTGACGCATTAAGCCGTAAGCCAGTATCCCTCCAGATGTTAGAGGTACTTACATTCTATTCGAGGATCTGTTAGGACTTGATTGGACAAAGTATCGTGGTTTGGCTTCAGAGGATTTAGGGGCAGTTATGCGCATTGGCGATCACTTCATTCATGATTGATGATATCAAGGCAAAATAGTTCGATAACCCTTTTCTAGTTTTGTTGAGGGAGGATGTGTCCAAGAGGAAATCTCCCACATTTGTGATACAGGACGATGGATTCTTGAGGTTCCGAGGTAGATTTGTGTCCCGTCTGATGTTGAGTTGAGGCAAACGATTTTGAAGGAATTCCACACCGCACCACATTCCATTCATCCTGGTACAAGTAAAATGTATAAGGATGTGAAGAGTAATTTCTGGTGGAGTAATTTGAAGAAGGATATTAGCGAGTTTGTGTCGAGGGGTTTGACTTGTTAGCAGGTCAAGATCGAGCATCAGCGACCAGCTGGGTTGTCGAGACCACTTCCTATTCCTGAGTGGAAATAGAAAGAAATCTTGATGGATTTTATCACTAGTATGCCTAAGACTCGGACTGCGATGAACATGATTTAGTCATTGTTGATCGAGTATCCAAATCGGCTCATTTTATGGGAATTAAGGATCCTTGGGGATCTGAGATTGGCTCGCGTGTTTACTGAGGAGACAGTAAGGCTGCACGGGACTCCGAATAGTATTATTTCTGACTGGGATATCCGGTTTGTATCATATTTTTGGCAGTCTGTTCACTGAGCATTGGGTACTGAGTTAAAACTTAGTACATCGTATCATCCCCGGACAGACAGACAGTCTGAACGGACGATTTAGACTCTCGAGAATATATTAAGAGCATGTGTACTGGACTGGAAGGACGACTAGGAGTCTTATTTGCCATTGATCGAGTTTACATACAACGACAGTTATCATGCTTCGATTAAGATGGAACCATTTGAGGCTTTGTATGGGAAGCGATGTAGGTCGCCGCTATGTTGGGATGATCCATCCGAGTTGACTGGGATTGAGCCTGACATGTTAGTTAGACTAGGGAGAAGGTTGATTTGATTCGTGATAGACTGTTGAGTGCTCGGATCAGACATAAAGCATATGCAGATGTCCGTCATCATACACTATCATTTGTGGTCAAATATCACATTTTGTTGAAAATAACATGTTTCTCAATCTGTAGTCAGATGACCTCGCCTATCTATTAGGTCTGCCGTCATTGAGACATGTACATAATGTACTTTATGTTTCTCTATTGAGAAAGTATGTTCCGGACCCGAGTCATATCATTGACTTTGGGGAGATTGAGGTATCACTTTCGAGGAGAGACTGATTCACATTTTAGAACGTCAGATCAAACAACTTCGACACAAAATTATTCCTTTGGTTAAGGTGCAGTGATCAAGACATGGAATAGAATAGGCTCCGTGGGAGACAGAGGATGGCATGAAAGTGAGATACCCCGAGTTGTTCCCTTCGTAAGTCGGGACAAAACTTCTTTCTAGAGGGGTAGGAATGTAATAATTGCACTTTTATTTATTTTTTTGGTTTATTGTGAATTTTTGGTTCGTTCTTTTCATTTTTCTTGACTCGGTTGTGTGTACTTTTTGACTCGTTATTATATTGGTATGACTATATATAATGACTAGTCTTGATAAGATTGTTGAACATTTGTTGTTTTGCAATTCCTCGTTCTTCGTGTATTGTCCCGTTGCAGGGTCCTGTTTATTGCTGATTTGGTCGTAGTGCATGAAAGATGATGTTGAGAATCTGTTTCAGAATGTCAGGGTATCGTCCTATTATGTTCTGTGGATTTTGAGAGCGTCGTATTTCAGCCCGGAGCTTTTCCGGACAGACCTATACGAAACGACGATAAACACGGTCGTGCCCATTTGTCAAATGGCACTGCTGAGCACTGAGCTCTAGGTGATCGCATGTATTGTTCGGAGCCCTATGTACTCCAAATCGAGACACAATCAAACACACACGCAAGTTTCTGCCATGGGTGATGCGCTGTGTTCGAACACGACGCTGGACACGCGACATATTTCATCGTATCTTATCGCCATGTCATAGAGGCATTAGCGACGTACTAAAACATGATGGTCGACATGGCTCCAGATATATAGGACATTCCCATTTTTCAGGCCCATTTTCTCTCTCTTGGTTTTCACTCCTTCTTGGGTAATTTTGGGGATTCTGCACGAGTGTTGTGTATTTTCGTCTTAAATGCTTGGAATTGGAAATTAAATCACGATTTGATCATCTATCTTTCTCCATTCATCGATTAATTAAGGTAATCTAACCCTACACCTATAGTTGGACATTTTTGGGGTTTTATTAGATTGTTCGTATTAAGTCCAAATGATGATTGTGTTTATGGATGTATGATAATATTTCTTTGATTTTGAAGTATTTTCACCGTATCGAGGATTTTATCTCGTTGTTATGGAGTTTTGTATAGATTGGGATGATCTATGCCCATAAGATGTTCAATTAAATGTCTCAGTAGTTTTTGGGGAGTCATGACCTATTAGTTTCGATCGTGTGTGTAGATTTTAGTGTTGTTATATATCAAGGTCAAGGAATCTGTGAAAAACCCGGATCGAACCTCTCCCTCTAGGTTTTATATTTGTTATTCCTCTGTATCCAAGTTATCAAGTCAAGTACTTATATTACATTTGATTATATTACATGTTTATGTTGTGATATTTTGAAATGTGTAATGTGATGTGAGATGTCTACCCCGGGACGGTTTGACGGAACCTTGGGGGACCTGTGCTATGGGGCCTGGTCGCGGACGTAGTTTTCCCACCTCGGGAAGATTTGACGAACCTCGGGGGATATGTGCTAAGGGCATGATCATGAGAAATACCTTCGAGTATTGTGTGAGGATGAGTTATTTGAACGATTGACGAATATTCCGGAATATTAAAAAATGTTATATTGAAAATGAGAAACGATTGTTTTAAAACACTGTTATATAATGTTGTGTGATTTTGTACTTGTACTAGCCATTAGAATGTTAAGCCCTTAATGGGGAAAATTCTTTTTATGAATTTAATGTGATGTTTCCACTGAGGAGCCGGCACGGGGCACACATGAGAATGACAGCCAATAGAGATGTTAAAAGCTCATGTCTAGTCTATGGTTGCTAGTTTTTATGTTTTATCAAATTTTCGTAGAGGTATTGAGTTTGTCGAATAATTGTGGAAGTCCTCTACGTGGGCAGAACTGTGATATTCCATTGTCTGGGTTTGCTTACTTAACTGTTTTGGCCGACGCCACGGCCTAATTATTTTATTTTGTGTATATGATGTTATAGTCAGTTTTAAATGTTGAGAAATGGTAGGTTTAACCCTGGTAGACCTCGGTACGTAGTAGGTTCTACAATGTGTAACATCCAGTGTTGAACTAGGAGTGTTACAATGCACAGGTTCAAGATTTACAAAATGTGTACTTGAAATAGCATATGCGTGTTGATCGTCAGTAGCTTGCTTGAACAGCAGGGATGGAGCTGATCCCGTAAAAGGTGCAGGACCACCACCTCGCCTACGGTCTCGACCATCACCTTATGGTGGAGGGTGAGTCTAATAAGTTGGTGATCGTTAATTAGAGGAAGACGACTCTGGGCGACTGAACTGAGTCCTTATGGCTCCAACGGGAGGCTGAATTCATTGCATAAACGGCTTCGAGCTTGCTTTACAATTTTCCCTAGGCTGATAAGACATCTTCTGATTCTATTGACTCTGTCATGCATCAAAGCTAACAATGGTACCAGCATATGATGTCACAACATCGTCATATGCCCTCACGGTGGTACAATGAAAACCGATTGCATAGCACTGAACATCTGTTGGTAGTCTCTTCACCAGGTGGCAGATGCGTTGGTCCTCAGATGGGACCATATGGGAAATGTAACTCAGTGTGGTCCTATAAGCCTAACTGATCTCCAGAACTAGCAAATTCTTGGAATAATAAGAAATGTTTTACGTAAAAAGGTTTTAGTGGAATCTTTTTCTCTAGTACCATCTTCTGTAACACCTCCAAAACTTGCCAAAGTGTTAGAGTGTCGTGAATCTCAAGTGGGTTCCACATGGCTATTTTAAATGTATAAAAAAACTTGGTTTCGTCGCGTTTTATTTTAATGAGTAACTTCCAATTTAAAATGTTATTATGTCTCAAGATGAAGTAAATATTCAGACGGACATGGTTCAACAAATACATATTTATTACAACTCCACAGTTCTTAATGATTTACAGGAGGCTAATTCATTGCATAAACAGCTTCGAGCTTGCTTTATAATTTCCCCCGCGCTGATATGACATCTTCTGCATCTACTGACTCTATCATGCATCAAAGCTAACAATGGTACCCGCATATGCTGTCACAACATCGGCATATGCCCTCAAGGTGGTACAATGAAGACCGATTGCATAGCACTGAACATCTGTTGGCAGTCTGTGCACCAGGTGGCAGATGCGTTGGTCCTCAGATGGAACCATATGGGAAATGTAACTCAGTTTGGTCCTATAAGCCTGACTGGTCTCCGGAACTAGAAAATTCTTAGAATGATAAGAAATGTTTTACATAAAAAGGTTATAGTGGAATGTTTTTCTCTAGTACCATCACCTCCAAAACTCACCAAAGTGTTAGAGTGCTGTGAATCTCAAGTGGGTTCCACAAGGCTATTTTAAAAGTATATAAGTTAGTTTTGTCGCATTTGATTTTAATGAGTAACTTCCAATTTAAAATGTAATTATGTCTGAAGATGAAGTACAAATATTAAATGGCCATGGTTTAACAAATACATATTTATTACAACTCCACAGCTCTTGATGATTTATTTAATCTGATAATAAAGTCAATGTCACGTCGTCGTGTCCCAATACTCCATCAAGCATGACTGAAACTAACGGGAATATCCTGTACATAAGCAACATATTTACCTGACACGACGAATCGTGTCATCTCAACCTAAGATCATATGATGATAATAAATATCATGAACTACCGCATATATACGAAAAGCCCATAAACACATAGTCGCATTCAAATTACAATTAATACACACGTCAGATATTAATCATTCAAGCCTGGATACACACTATCTGGGAACTATTATTACAAACCCACGGAATACACACTGTTGGGGAACTATTATCATAATCTTGGGATACACACTATCGTGGAACTAACGTACCAGGATACACGCTGTCGGTATCTACAAAGCATCACACTGGGACATATACTGTCGGTTCCGTGGTCAATCATAATCACGTTTACCAAATAGTAAAATCACATAATGGCGTGCTAATTTCATAATATCAATTACATAGTCTAAGCAAGTAGTGAACTTGCCTCAAGTCCGACGAATGCAATATCTGAATCAACGCAAATGTTGTGGGTGCACGAACCATGATCAATTCATAATTCACAACCTAAATTATATAATAAATTAATAACTCATTGAACACGATCTATTATATCAAATAGGTATTAATACACCCTCCCCAACTGACCATCTAACCCATCTCCCGAGTAACTACAGTCGATTGTTAATTCCAGTTCTAATTTTACATTAAATGTTATAGAATTTACAATGACTCCGGTAATCTCAAAACCGCTACAAATACGACATTTAATTCATCGATCGGTTAATACGACTATTATCACAATACAATCCCTAACATGTCTAGAATTATTAATTTGACCAGTTCATAACAAGTTTAGCTTAGGTGATACTAAAAATTGATTACTACGTTCAATAATTTTCCAATTATGAAAAAATCAAGTAAACTTAACAACAATTCGCGACTAAATGGATTTTGGACAATCTCTATAATCAGTTATCAATAACAAGTCCAATTTTAATCAAGTTTAGGTTGGAACAAGAAGGTTAGTTTGATTATGATAATAGTTCTCCCAAAGCAATTATACGGTCAAGTTATCTCGAGAAGTTCATAATTAAACACTACACCAACTCTATGGCTTCGAAATAAACATCATATCCTCGGCGAGAACTGAAGGAGAATTGAAGGATAGCCAAACTTACCTCAAATAACAAAGAACAGCGAAGAATGACGAAGAACGAGTTGGAAACCTTCAAGAATCCTTCAGTAAGCTTGAGCAATCAAACGCCACGGCAATACACAAGCTAGAATATGCTTAGAATCGCTTATAACTGATGGGAGCACGAATTTGGAGAGGAGAAATCAAAAGTGGATCTTGAAAAATGAAGAGGGGGTGCTCATTTTTAACATACGCTAACGACTAAAATTAGCGTATATAAGTAAGCTAACGTACGTTAATCCCCTAAGTTTGCATACATTATGGCTTCCCAAAGGCTACTGCCTCGAGTTCAAATTTATTAGTGTACGTAACATGTGCACCACGTATGTAAACTTAATAAATGTACCGTACATAATTCTGCTACGTTTGCGTACATCAGAGGCATTGACCTGCTTTATGCACAGGCGCCGATAGGGCCCCACGTATCTTGTCCCGATTCCTTCTTTCTGATACCCTTCTAACATACGTAAGTCCAACATGTAGCATGCTAATATAGATACCGTAACGTGCGCCACATGCTTAACATAGCGGTTGTAAGGCTTGGATCATGAGTTAGTCAAATTTCACTAAACAATCATGTTTCAATTACACACTACTATCGCCTTTATAATTTGTTTAACCTTAGTTTAATAATTTATCGTGGAACATCGCATTGGCAACTCCCATATTTGCACCGACACAATGAATTTAAAGAATATCCCGACATTTTAATCACGTTGATACAACTTAAAAATCATTACACAGTTCAGTAACATATGAATTTGAAATTATTGTTCAGTAATCGCGGTACGTATAATAATACGACTCAAACAGCATAGTATTTCTTAATCAAAACTCAAGATACAGATCAAAATACATGGTAACTACATCAAAGCATAATGTAATAACCAGCGGTATTACACGGTGGGGGACCGACTGGCATGATCCAGGCTGCGGGCAGCGCAGGCAGCAATAGTTGAGAGTGGAGGGATCGGGGCTTGGGCCACGGCGGTCTGTGTCGCGGGCAGTGAGGCTTGCGGAGGAGTGGGAGGGGGGGTGCGGAGACAACTAGGGTTTTCAGAAAAATCCAATTTTTCTCTTTTTTTATTTGTTATAATTTCATAGAGCTACGTGCCTGTTTCAAAAAATTATAAGAAAGCAGTAAAATAGGAGAAATCAAACAATAAATGTTATTCATAACACTAATAGAGTGACCTTTTATAGGTTTTATAATGAGAGTCATTACATATATGTGGTTTCTTACAAGGAAAAACTTTTAATAGAATCCTAGTACCCCGATAAGAATTTAGAACTCTGTCATCCATGAGTCTAACAGTATTAGATAAGACACATCATGATAAGGATATAATCATTATTCTCAGAACAGTATAAAAATGAAGTTGTCGCTTTTCATTTGTGTATAAAAAACAAATAAATATATAATTCTCATAATACCCTTAACACTAGTACATTGCATGGGACACATTTTTATGGGAGAAATGATAGGGACACACCCCCCAACCACACCTCCAAACACACCGCATGCATTGGGGATGTTGTACTGCGTGCTTTATAGATAAAATAATCGTAATAATACTATAACTATTTTATCTGTAAAGCACGCAGTACAACACTCCCAAAGTACGAATGTGTTTGGGGGTGTGGTGCAGGGTGTGTTCCTATCATTCCTTTTGGGTATTACTAAACACTGCCCTAAATTACTAGACACCGCCCTATAATATTACCTTTTTGTCCATTTCACAATCTTTCATTATTTCTACCCAACACACCAACACACAAGTTTTTCGAATTGAAATCTAGAAACAATTTTTCATTTAGTCTACAGAACACACAATCAAATATATATCGTCAATATCATCGACAACTATGAAAATGGACGAGAATTCACATCTGGAGGTAATTTTTCGGAGAAAATGACGCAGGCGTCTGAATATTCCGCCTGTTCCATGGTACAAAGGCGTCCATGATTCTGCTAGACCATGGAACAGCGTGCACTACGGGCGCTCCGTCCTAGGTGCAGGCGTCTAAACCAGCGCCCTGAACCATGGTGCAGGCGTCCGATTCGACGCTGTGCCATGGCTAGGCGTCGATTGACGCTGTCTGTGGCTAGGCGTCCAAGCCAGACGCCTCGGCCATGGTCCAGGCGCAATTTTTGGACACCTGGACCCTTTTTTTGCATGATTTTAAATTTTAATAATAATATTATTGGTATTATTATTAACATTCTGTCAATTAAAAATTTCAGGTTATATTGGAAGAATTTGAAGGTGACGGCGTTGATTATAGTGGTTATTTCGTTAATGACAAAATATTCGCTAGTGATTGTGATGCGATTGGTTGGGCGAAAAAAATTGCTCTTCAAATTAGTTTCGAGTTGATCATTTCGTCGTACAAGAATAAAGGAAAGACAAAGCTATTGAGATGTAACCGTGGTGAACGGTACAGAGGGGTATTAAGAGATTTGGATGTCGTTGTTCGAAAGGACACAAAGACGAAAGCATGCAAGTGTACATTTCAGATAAAGGCCGAACAATTGCATGACTTGAGTGGTTGGATAATCAGATCGATCTCTGGGAGTAAGGGTATGCACAATCACTCATTTATTGTATATCCGGAGGGGCATCGTCAAATGAGTGGACTGAGTAAATCGGCCAAACAAGTTGTTCGTGAGATGAGTGCTGCTCAAGCCAAGCCGTGTGCCATCTTGGCGGCCATTCAGAATAAATTTCCCGAGGACAAACCGACTAGACGACATATCTATAATTATAGAGACCACTTGAGGAAGCATGATTTTGAAGAAAGAGATGTCGTCGGTCAGTTTCACCATTTGGCTGTGACGAATAACTACGTACATTGGACGCAGGCCGACCCGGATACAAATGTTGTTACCCACGTGTTCATGGCACATCCAACATCAATCAACTTAATCCGGACCTACAGATGGTTCATTGGCATGGATTCTGCCTACAAAACGAATAAGTATAAGATGACATTTCTCGAGATAGTCGGGATGACTCCATGTAATAAGAACTTCCTAATCGCCTATGCAATTATGAAAGATGAGACCGAATCGAGCTATGCGTGGGTGTTGGATAAGTTTAAAATTTTGCTTGGGTTTGATGTTCATCCGACGGCTATTATTACGGATCGCGAGTTAGGATTGATGCGTCCTATTGGAGAGATATTTCCATAGAGTGCCCACTTGCTTTGACATGGCATATTAATAAGGATGTTGAAGACAAGGTCTACAGAATTTGTGGAAAAGATAAAGAAATGGGCCAAAAGTTTAAAAATGGAAAATGGAAGAAAATCATGGAAGCGGCGATCGAAGAGGAATACGATCAAGCGGTGCAACTCATGAAGGATACATGGAGATGGAATCCTAAGGTGATATCCTACGTTGAGGGTACATGGCTAAAATACAAGGAGATGTTCGTTGTTGCGTGGACGAATAAAGTGCTTCATTTTGGAAACACAACCACTTGTAGAGTAGAGAGTGCACATGCCGAGTTAAAGCAATGGCTTAATTCTTCCACCGGAGCCCTCGATACCGTCTGGACCAAAGTGAGCCAGGAGATTGAATCACAACTTACGCAGATCAGATACACACTTGAACAGTCTTGGTGTCGTACAGGCGTGGTGTACTCTGGTTTTCCGTTCAACTACTTGCGTTGTCGTGTTTCCCATCATTGTCTGCGCTGTCCTGTACCACCCATAGTGGACTAACTGGTTTAGATTCCATGATAGTAGTGTTGGTGGCTGGGAGAATTTGTATACGAGCAGGACAGAAAAATGGAATAGATTAGTCGGTATGATGTAAAAATGAATTTGTTGTATGTTCCTTAATTATTAAAATTTTCGTATTTGTTGATCTTTATAGTTGATAGTTGATTTTCTTTTTTGTTCATCGTGATAGTTGACAGAAAAATTTTCATTTTTGTAAGCAGAAGAGAAAAAACAAACAAAGTACAGTGCCAAATGCAAAACGAAAGTTCCAATCAATATACAAAATACAAAAAAAAAAAACGAAAGTGCCAATCAAAATACCGTCTTACACAAAATAAATAAAATACAAAATACAAAATCAGTTGGCCAAATGTCAATCCCTCATGTACTCGTCAAGAATCGTCGTCGCTTCTTCCGCCTGGTCTGGGGGAAGGTGTCTGATACAGTGGGTAATACCGGCCAATCGACTCACCCACTGTAAAAAATATAGACAATATAATACAATGAGTAATGTATGATGAAATCAAACAAAGTGCAAAGTTAAAGAACATACGTAATCGCTGCTGGAATGAGAAGGGATCACTGATCCAGGTGCTGCACCGTCGTTCAGTAGCTGAGGGTGCGAATACCGATAATACCACTCAATGTAATCATCGGCGCATGCAGCCTGATCATGCGTAGCAGCCTGATAGTCAGCGAGAGGAAGCCTGTATGCGCCCGGAAACATCATCCAAGCATCAAATGACATCCGAATGGGATAGTCAACTCGGTACAATCTGCTCGACCACGCCCGAATTGCTTTCTCCGGTCTGGTGATCGGGAAAGGGATGGTCTGCACATAACCGAGCTGCCGTAATGCCTGACCAGGCATGTATGGCTCGATAATATCCCGATATCGTAGCCATCCAATGAATGTGGTCCTCGGGACATCCCTCACCGGATCAGGGCCATAAGGCAACCACTGTATCTGCGTACATGTAATCAACAAATTATACAAGTTATTTTTAAATGAATTGTGAGATTGTTAGAAGGAATCGTTATACCTCTACGGCTGTCAACTGATCAATGCGGCGACGCAAAGACTGGAGTCGGTGCTCGTCCTTACCCTCGGGCTGGACACTCCATGTAGAAGCTCGAGGCTGCGTGGAGTCAACAATCATACGCTCTCGATGAGGTCGAAAGCAGGGAAAATACTCATAAATCCAAGCCTGAACGAGGGTCAGACATCCACAAATACCCATGGAGTCTCCGCGACTATCGATACCGAGCTGACGGTACATGAAAGCCAATGCGGCCGAACCCCATGAATACTGACCGGTCGTATCCATACCGTCCCTCACCTCCAATATGCAGGACGGCCTAATCCGGTTACCACTCTTGTCAACAAACAAGGTGGATCCAAATAACAACCACATCCAAGCTACGGCCTAGGTGCCCTCCACTCGACCTCCATCGCGGCATGACCTGAAAATCGAGTCCATAAGTACGCCGCCACCCCCCAGTGAGTACTCAGTAGCTCCAACCGCGATACTCCAAGAACCTCCATCACATCCACCTGCAACTGTGTAGATGTGCTATCAGCATCAACCAATCGCCCCTCGACAGGAATGCGAAGGATCTGCCACACATCATGTAACATGATGGTCATCTCTCCGAACGGCATGTGAAAAGAGTTCGTATCGGGTTGCCACCGCTCAACGAACGCAGAAATCAACTGGGAGTCAATATGTCTGAACATGGCGTCCGTCAGGTGGGATAACCCAGTCCCACTGATCCGACTCACTAAAAAGGGTGACATCACTGAGCGCCACTGACTCAAGCTCTGACAAGCAGCAGTCCTGATGTGACACTTCAGCAAATCTCTCATATCTCCAGTCCAGATATGCGCGGCGACATGCCCACCGAAGCTCGGGATAACGCTGTCGTCGATAGGGCCACCAGGCATCTCCTCAGTAACCATCCAAGATGTGTCATCCTCTGCCCTACGTCGTTTACTACAGGTAGACCCAGAAGTGACAAACCTCCCCTCTCTCCCCTTCCGAACCCGGCACGAAAAGGAAGAAGAATCATCACCGCCCTCCTGATCGTCGTCATCGTGCGAATAATACTCGCTCGAATCCTCAGTACCAAAATTAGTGTAAGGTACGTCCTCGAATCCCCTACGCTCTGCCTCCCGCTGTCTACGAACGGAAGCATCAACACCACGAGCTCTGGTGTGACGCGTTCCAGAATCCATCAACTTTGTGACTAGCGGCATAGATTTGCTCGCTCCTCCTCTCATCTGCATTTAGCAAACAATACAACTAATAAGTAATAATCATACAAACAATACACATTATTAATTATTAATTGAAAACTTTATTTTTTCCGAAAAAATGACTGGGGCGTCCGGCCAGGACGCATGAACCAAGGCAGGGGCGTCTGGTCTGGACGCCACGACCAAGGTTCAAGCTGTAACACCCCGAGATATTCGGAATATGTTACAGCGCCGTAGACCCCTATATGGGACCTACCAGGCTACCATAGAAAAACTCTACTCGACTAACCATCTTGGTTAGCGAGGATACACAATTAAACAATATGACATATAAAGATACGCCCGGAGCAACCGGCAAAATAAGCATCAACCAACAACGAGACAGTTTAAAAACAATACAATACGGAGTTTGAAACAAAGAGCCTAAGTACTCGCGAGTACAATCTATAAGTTTAAAACTGTGGGAACAACCATATCGAAATGGACAAAGGAAATAAGTAGACCCAAATGCTCATGTCAACGACCACAGCAACATCCTCGTCTTGTCCGGTGCTCGCTCGTCAGGAAAATCATAACGAAATCCATAACAAGAATTTCCCCGACAACGGGTCCCAGAGGGGTTAGCAATTACGCTAGTACAAGTATTCAAGGCAAACCAATCGCTTACACATTTCATAGTACATGCACCAAAATCATTTCGAAAACCAAAACAAGACATGTCTTTTAGGAAACAAACAGTCAAATAATTTGCCTTGGGAACAGAGTAATATCATAGATTCCCGCACGAGGCCTCTAAGGACCCTCCCTTGCATCTACGTTACAAAACAAAACACGCACATGCATCGCCTTGGGAACAGAGTAATATCATAGATTCCCGCACGAGGCCTC
The DNA here is from genome assembly GCA_033398695.1 of Orobanche coerulescens. NCBI lineage: Eukaryota > Viridiplantae > Streptophyta > Magnoliopsida > Lamiales > Orobanchaceae > Orobanche > Orobanche coerulescens. The sequence continues at coordinate 166,852,231 of CM065811.1, forward strand.
TAAGGACCCTCCCGCATGGCTAGCTAAACAAACTCGTGAAATCCGGGCGGCAGCATAGATTTCCCTCCTTGACCCCGTCGGGCCAACACGAGGTGAGTTACACACAAGTAATATACATCACCATTTCATGTTAAGCTTAAAGGTTTCCAAAAATACTTGCCTCGAATTATTGACGACGTGAAGAACGGAAAGGAAAGTCACCGACAACCGCTAGGAACCAACGAAACCGAACCTAACGATTCAAGAACACAATCACAACCGTTTCTAAATGAATACGGAATTGGAATACACCAAAACCCGCCTACGATTCATGTATATTCGTATAAAAACAACAACGAGGGCGGACCACAACCAAACCCTCTCGATTCCGTAAAAATCACGAAATATACCATGAATCCGTAGGGAAACTAAGAATACCAACAAGATTAATCATATTCATCATGAATCCATCAACAAAACGGAACGGATCGGAAGAAAATCCCAAAACCCCCAAATTATCCAAAAGTAGGGTTCTAAGAGATTACCTTGGATTTAGGATGAGAAACACAAGTGGATGATGTTAGTTTACACCAAGAATTCAAGCAAAAGAATCTCTGAACTGATTGGAAGGAGAAAATCGCCCCAAATCACCTCTGGGGTCGCTCGGCCGCGGAAGAAGGAAAGAAATGAGAAATGGTGTTCATCTCGGTCAACTCCCTGGTTTATATAGCCAGGGAGTGTTAGCGCACGCTAAAGCCTCAAGATTAGCGTGCGCTAACGGGATAAGATTACAAATCTTATCGTTAGCGTCCCAGTCCAGAAACCAGGTTTTTGGCCGTTAGCGTGCGCTACCATACATGAGTAGCGTGCGCTAATAACCTCTCGGTAGCGCGCGCTATCGACCCATAGCGTGCGCTACCTGAACATCAGCCGAGTCCAGTGGCAAACTGCCCAGAACCCACCTGATACGTTAGCGTGCGCTACCATACAAGCGTAGCGTGCGCTATCTGATCCGTTAGCGTGCGCTACCATACAAGCGTAGCGTGCGCTAACTGGCACCTGAACGGGATCGGATGGTGAATCGATCTTGGACACTCACGCTAGCGCACGCTACGGGCATCATCGGCGTGCGCTAGCCCTCGGCGTTAGCGTGCGCTAGCATATGTAGCGTGCGCTAATACGCTAGTCGAGAAGGTGGAAAAACAACACTTTGCCACTCCCGGGGCTACTCGATAGCGCGTCTTCTGGAACAAGCGTGGCGTGCGCTACTAAAAACCCCTAGCGCGCGCTATGCGTAAAAATAGCGTGCGCTAGGTATGAAATATGAGCGGTTCCCAAAACAGGAAGGTGAACGAAACATCCAACGGAACATCTCAACAGTTAACATAACATAGAATGGACCCACGGCAACCCCGAAACGGCGGTTCCGCTCAACAATAACGGGATAAAACCCATAGATAATAGAAAAGATACACCGAAAGATACACAAGGGTCACTACTATCGGAAATACGCCGAAAAAGAAAAATACAAGGGGAAGAAAAATGCGGATATTACATTCTACCCCTCTAAAAACGAGTTTCGTCCCGAAACTTAAGAAACAAACAACTCAGGGTACCTAGCACGCATACTATCCTCGGTCTCCCACGTTGCCTCCTCGACACCGTGTCTCGACCACTGCACCTTGACCAAAGGGATGGTCTTATGCCTCAGCCGTTTCTCCCAATGCTCTAAAATCTTCAAAGGACGTTCCTCAAAAGTAATGTCCTCGGCAACGTCAATCTCCCCATAGTCGATGATGTGACTAGGATCCGGGACATATTTTCTGGTGGGAAACATGAAAACGTTATGAACATGACTCGGGGCCGGGGTAACGCCAACCGGTATGCTAACCCACCGACTCGCTCAAGGATCTCGAAGGGTCCAATAAATCTCGGACTCAACTTCCCTTTCTTCCCGAAACGGAAAACTCCTCTCGTCGGTGAAACCTTCACAAAACGTGGTCTCCCACCTCGAATTCTAAAGGTCGACGACGGACATCGGCATATGACTTCGCCGACTCTGGGCGGTCAACATCCGTTCTCGAATTAATTCTATCTTCCGTCTCGTCTCTAAAAGCGACATCCGGTTCGGTCCCGACCAAATCGGACGCCTCATTCCAACAAATCGGCGATCGACATCGCCGCCCATATAGTGCCTCATACGGTGCCATCCGAATCGACGTGCCAACTATTGTTGTACGTGAATTCGATCAATGGCAAGTGCTCCTCCCGATCGCTACTCCAATCGAGGGCACAAGCACGCAACATGTCCTCGAATGTTTGGATAGTGCGCTCATTATCCATCGGTGGGGATGAAAAGAGGTACTCAAATGCAAACGGGTACCTAACGCCTTATGCACCGCCCCAAAAGTGCGATACAAAGCGGCCATCACGATCCGAAACAATAGACTTTGAGTACCGTGAAGTCTCACAATCTGCGCGATAAACACACGAGCCATTTCTCCGGCCCCAAGTGTCCTTGATGCCCGAGAAAATGTGCCGACTTGGTCGACGGTCAACAACCACCCATACCATATTCATGCCCGACCTCGATCTCGGCAAACTCGTAACAAAATCCATCGATATATCTTCCCATTTCCATTCGGAATGGGAAGTGATCGCAATAATCCAGTAGGTCGCCGATGTTCGATTTTGACCTGCGGCAAGTCAAGCATCTCGCCACAAACCGTGCGACCTCCTCCTTCATATCATTCCACCGAAGTTCCTCCTCGGGTCCTTGTACATCTTACTCGAACCAGATGAACGGAATAGGGTGTGGAATGGGCCTCATGCAAAATACTCTGTCGCAACTCTGGATCGTTCGGCACACAAAGCCGACTCTGGAATCTCAAAATGCCATCCTCGTGAATCACAAACCCAGGAGACTTTCCCTTAAGAACGTTCTCTCGGATTTGAGCAATCATCGAATCCTCTAATTGCTTCAGCTTAATTTCATCGATCAAAGACGATGAAATCTCTAGAGCACAAAGTTGCCCGACACTCCAGCAACAAAACTTCAACATCTAACTCGATCGAGCCCGCCGGAGCTCAGACTGAGGCGTAAGGACCTCAAGCGTTCGCAACGCAATCGGTTTCCGACTCAAGGCGTCGGCCACGACGTTCGCTTTGCCTGGATGATAAAGGATTTCAAGGTCATAATCCTTAATCAGCTCTAACCACCTCATCTGCCTCATATTCAACTCCGTGAGTAAATATGTATTTAGACTTTTATGATCGGTAAAAATCGACATGTAGAGCCGAAAAGATAGTGACGCCAAATCTTGAGTGCAAAGACTACCGCCGCTAATTCCAAATCGTGAGTAGGGTAGTTAAGTTCATACGGCCTTAATCGTCTCGACGCATAGGCAATGGTCTTGCCGTCTTTGCATCAATACGCACCCAAGACCACGACCGAAGCATCGCTATAAACGGCGAATCCTCGTTGCCACATGGCAACGCCAAGACCGGGCTGAAGTCAAACGCTTCTTCGGCTCCTCGAAACTCGATCGCCTCTCATCGGTCCAGATTTAACTTCTCGGATTTATGGAGCAATCGAGTAAGTGGCCGAGCTAGTTTTGAGAAACCTCGACGAACCTACGGTAGTAGCCACCAAACCCAAGAAACTACGGACCTCCTTCACATTTGTGGCGATGCCTAATCCAATCTTGCCTCAATTTTCTCGCGGATCCACACGAACCCCTTGGTGAAATCACGTGACCCAAAAACATCACTTCCTTCACCGAACTCACATTTCGAGAACTTCGCATAGAGTTGCTCGGTCCTCAAAATGTCTAACACTATCCGCAAATGATGGGCATGCTCTTCCTCATTCCTCGAATAGATAAGAATATCGTCAATGAAGACGACGACACACTTATCCAAATACTCGATAAAGACTTTGTTCATCAATCGCATGAACACCGCCGCGCATTAGTTAACCCGAAAGGCATAACTACGAATTCATAATGTCCGTATCTCGTCCAGAAAGTCATTTTCGGCACGTCGGACTCTCTCACCCGGTGATAGTACCCCGATTTCAAATCAATCTTCGAGAATACCGCAGCTCCCTGCAATCGTCAAACAAGTCATCGATTCTCGGCAAAGGATACTTGTTCTTGATGGTCACCTTGTTTAGTTCGCGATAGTCGATACACAAACGTAGTGAACCATCCTTCTTCCGCACAAACAGACGGTGCGCCCCAAGGCGAGGCACTTGGTCGAACATACCCCGACTCAAGAAGCTCACACAACTGCTTCTTCAACTCTGACATCTCTGAAGGTGCCAAGAGATAGTGCGCATACGAAATAGGAGCCGCGCCCGGCTCTAACTCTATAGCAAACTCAACCTCACGATCCGGTGGCAATCCCGGTAATTCGTCAGGAAATACATCAGGAAACTCATTAACGACTGGAATCGACGAAAGCTCGACTCCACCATCCTCCGCCTTCAAGGCGTAACACCAATATCCAGTACACCCCTTTCTCAGGAGACTCATCGCCTTCAAGGTATTAATGACGAATTTCTGGTTTCCCCTCTTTCGCCTCGCGAAAGAGTGCTCGGTGCCGTCCTCGGCTAACATAGTGATGATTCTCGTGCGGTAGTTCATGATTGCGCCATGCCGCTCGAGCCAATCATCCCCGAGAATCAAATCCTCACCCTCGATATTAACGACAATAAGATTAGAGAGCCAAGCTCTCTCACAAATAAACACAGAGCAGTCTCGGACCTCTCGATCACCGACAATTCTATCACCGCTAGGAAGTTTAACGATGAAAGGCTCGCAAGGTGACAAACAGTCGAGACTTAGACGGCGTACACACTCTAGAGAAATGAATGAATGCGTAGCACCCGAATCGAAAATCACACTGACAGGATGGAAATGAATGTGAACGGCAGTACACGCCGCCACGTAGGCTTTGGATCATCGGCCCTCCTCATCTCATAGATACGTGGCTGAGCAGAGCCGACACTGGAAGCTCCACCTCTAGCGGGCTGACCCCGACCCTTACCTCGGCCGGCACTCGGTGGAGGCGGCGGAGCAAATGAGCCCTGGTTCACACTCGGCTCTAACGGTACTGATTGGGAAGAACGGGCACCACGAAGCTGCTTGATCTGCTCACAAAAAGGGGCCTTGTGGCCCAAATCCCACAAGTGTGACAAGTAAACTTGAGGCGAGAACTTGCGGTTCCTATGGCCCGCACACCACAGTTAAAACATGTGGGTTCACGAGCGGAGGTTCCGGCGGCACCCCGAAAACTCCCGGAGAAACGAGCCGAACCGCCCGTTGAAATATTTGCGGCTTGAGATTTCTGCTGGCCTCCACTCTTAGGACCGGAAAAATTTCCGACCGACTTCGCTTCTTGCTCTCACGAGCCAAATCGCTAGCCGTCACCGACATATCATAAGCAAGGGCTCGACTCGATAATCCTTCAAGGTAGTACAAACGAGCCCGGACATATAGTCCCGAATGGGCGGCTTCATCCTCCTGGAAAAATGGAAAATTTTGTCGCTCTGCGACAACTTGGGTCTTCACATAACCCAACTCTTTGTTGAAATCAGCAATAGCTTGGGATACGGGAATATCCCGAGGTTGAGCATCGTAGAAAGCATGCACTCGAGCACATCGACCGGCCATGGACAATACTCGGTCTCCATCAATTCTTGGAATTCGGCCCATGAAGCAACGTGATCTTTGGGACCAACGGCCTCCCACCAATCTGAGCATCTCCGTGAGAAAGTATTGAGCAATAGGGACCCTACGGTCCTCGGGGCAATTAGTAGCAGAAGACTTTGGATATCTCCTTGATCCACCCTTCCCGATCGGGTCGAAGCTCCCGAACCGAGGAGGATGCATCTTGATGACATCCTGAAGCGGCGATCCGCTCCGCCCCGATTAGCATGGGCCTGATCGGGGTTCTGAACCACCTGTGCTATAGCCGCCATCTGGTTAACCATTTGCTGCATGACAGCAGCAATACCAAGATCGGCGCGCTCCTGAGAAGAAGCATGACTGTGACGGTCGCCGGTACTGCCGGCTCCTGAAGAGTGCGACATGGCTGCCCCACCGGCTGCCCCACGTCCTCGGCCGCGTCCACGGCCATGACCACGACCACGACCACGGTTTCCTCCGGCATCCATACTGGTGTTAAAAGATAACAGGAGCATATCGAGGATGAGTAAGGAAAACTACGATGATAAGCAAAAGAGGGAGAATAACCACGGTTCAAGAAACGAAATACAGTATGTGAAAGCAAACAATCGGGTAAGGAAACTTACGAGCACTGGAAGTACTGAGATGCCGGCAGCGGTGTGACAATGTGCAAAACAAAACACGACTAGACCCAAGTAACCGACAAGCCTAGGTATCCATAAACCCGGGCTCCGATACCATTTTCTGTAACACCCCGAGATATTCGGAATATGTTACAGCGCCGTAGACCCCTATATGGGACCTACCAGGCTACCATAGAAAAACTCTACTCGACTAACCATCTTGGTTAGCGAGGATACACAATTAAACAATATGACATATAAAGATACGCCCGGAGCAACCGGAAAAATAAGCATCAACCAACAACGAGACAGTTTAAAAACAATACAATACGGAGTTTGAAACAAAGAGCCTAAGTACTCACGAGTACAATCTATAAGTTTAAACTTGTGGGAACAACCATATCGAAATGGACAAAGGAAATAAGTAGACCCAAATGCACATGTCAACGACCCTGGCCAACATCCTCGTACTGTCCTGGTGCTCGCTCGTCCGGATAATCATAACCTGAAATCCATAACAAGAATTTCCCCGACAACGGGTCCCCAGAGGGGTTAGCAATTACGCTAGTACAAGTATTCAAGGCAAACCAATCGCTTACACATTTCATAGTACATGCACCAAAATCATTTCGAAAACCAAAACAAGACATGTCTTTTCCGGAAACAAACAGTCAAATAATTTGCCTTGGGAACAGAGTAATATCATAGATTCCCGCACGAGGCCTCTAAGGACCCTCCCGCACTGGCTACGTTACAAAACAAAACACGCACATGCATCGCCTTGGGAACAGAGTAATATCATAGATTCCCGCACGAGGCCTCTAAGGACCCTCCCGCATGCTAGCTAAACAAACTCGTGAAATCCGGGCGGCGGCATAGATTTCCCTCCTTGACCCCGTCAGCAACACGAGGTGAGTTACACACAAGTAATATACATCACCATTTCATGTTAAGCTTAAAGGTTTCCAAAAATACTTGCCTCGAATTATTGACGACGTGAAGAACGGAAAGGAAAGTCACCGACAACCGCTAGGAACCAACGAAACCGAACCTAACGATTCGAAGAACACAATCACAACCGTTTCTAAATGAATACGGAATTGGAATACACCCGAAAACCCGCCTACGATTCATGTATATTCGTATAAAAACAACAACGAGGCGGACCACAACCAAACCCTCTCGATTCCGTAAAAATCACGAAATATACCATGAATCATAGGAAACTAAGAATACCAACAAGATTAATCATATTCATCATGAATCCATCAACAAAAGCGGAGCGGATCGGAAGAAAATCCCAAAACCCCAAATTATCCAAAAGTAGGGTTCTAAGAGATTACCTTGGATTTAGGATGAGAAACACAAGTGGATGATGTTAGTTTACACCAAGAATTCAAGCAAAAGAATCTCAAGTGATTGGAAGGAGAAAATCGCCCCAAATCGCCTGCAGGGTCGCTCGGCCGCGGAAGAAGGAAAGAAATGAGAAATGGTGTTCATCTCGGTCAACTCCTGGTTTATATAGCCGAGGAGTGTTAGCGCACGCTAAAGCCTCAAGATTAGCGTGCGCTAACGGGATAAGATTACAAATCTTATCGTTAGCGTCGATCCGAAACGGGTTTTGGCCGTTAGCGTGCGCTACCATACATGAGTAGCGTGCGCTAATAACCTCTCGGTAGCGCGCTATCGACCCATAGCGTGCGCTACTGAACATCGGCCGAGTCCGGTGGCAAGCGCCGAGAACCCACGATACGTTAGCGTGCGCTACCATACAAGCGTAGCGTGCGCTTCTCGATCCGTTAGCGTGCGCTACCATACAAGCGTAGCGTGCGCTTCGCACTGAACGGGTTCGAAGTGAAGCATCGATCTTGGACACTCACGCTAGCGCACGCCTACGGCATCATCGGCGTCGCTAGCCCTCGGCGTTAGCGTGCGCTAGCATATGTAGCGTACGCTAATACGCTAGTCCGAGAAGGTGGAAAAACAACACCGCCACTCCCGGGGCTACTCGATAGCGCGTCTTCTGGAACAACGTAGCGTGCGATACTAAGGAACCCCTAGCGCGCGCTATGCAGAAAAATAGCGTGCGCTAGGTATGAAATATGAACGGTTCCCAAAACACCGGAAGGTGAACGAAACATCCAACGGAACATCTCAACGGTTAACATAACATAGAATGGACCCACGGCAACCCCGAAACGGCGGTTCCGCTCAACAATAACGGGGATAAAACCCATAGATAATAGAAAAGATACACTGAAAGATACACAAGGGTCACTACTATCGGGAAATACGCCGAAAAAGAAAAAATACAAGGGGAAGAAAAATGCGGATATTACACAAGCGTCCGTCACAGACGCCTACTCCAGTGGCTAGGCGTCCGATCTGGACGCCTGTGCACGGTTTGGACGTCCGACTTGGACGTCTATACCACTGGTTGCGCGTCTGCCCTCGACGCCTGCGCCATGGAAAGGCGGAATCGGCGGACGCCTGTGCCATGGCCAGGCATCATCGTCGGACGCCTGTGAGAAAATAATGGCAGCGGCCTCTGTCGTGCACTCCGACACGGCGGCCGCGGCCAAAGAACCAGTAAAATGAAAAAAATTAGTTATCGGAGCTTTTCCTTTTCCGGTCATGGCGGCGGACGGTGGCGGTGTGGTGGAGGACGGCGGCTGTGCGGCGGTGGTGTGGCGGCGGTGCGGCTGCGGCTGGTGGGGTCTTTACGATAGGTCGAGAGAGAAAAGTATTAAGAAATTAGGATTACAAATCTGCTTAATATGAATTAAGAGCAAAAAGGTAATATTATAGGCTGGTGTTTAGTAATTTAGGGCGGTGTTTAGTAATTCAGTTCCTTTTTAGTTTTTTATGGATGAAGGTAGTAATAATTTTCGGTTATTTTTTAATTTCAAAATTTACTCTTTTTACTCTAAAAAAACAACCAAACCTTTCACTTAATTCATTGTTCTGTTTGTCACCGTGTGAACCCTGATTCCCATCTCAAGACCAATTCACATCATGCGTTGTCCATGAATATATAAATATATATAGGGGCGGGTTATGGAGTGAAATAGTATAAGTGTAAAAAATAAGAATGATTGTGAGTCATTAATCCTTGGAGATTAATGACCCAGATTTCGTTCTGGTGTGCTAACACGGGAAACTAGGAGTGCTAACGAATTTAATTATTGGGGGTACCAATGTAATTTGATTAATTTATCTTATGGGAAGTTCCTATATTCATGAGATTTCATATTTTAGGTTAATATCTATATTTTTATGGGATTTCATATTTTTTAGTGGTTCAAATATTTTATATTTTTGGTGTATTTTTTTTTTTTTTTTAAAAACTAACATTATCTTTTTTTCTATTTGATTTTTATTTTTAAAAATCGGAATCTGATGTCTTAACCATTTGTTTTGTGTGTCTTTGCAAATTGGAAAATAGAGTGCGGTTACTGTTATATTCCAATTATGTAATTTTTTTGTTATGCTTTATTGTGTACAATACGATCGATTTTGATCTGATGTGTTGTGCTTTATTTTTTTGGAAGATAAATAATCATACTCGTTTTCAAGTATAGGTACAAAATGATTTTCGCGTCATTTACTAAAAAAATACAATAAATACAATAAGACTCCATTTGTAAATTCCATAAACTGCTATGCAAGCATTACATACCATATATGCTAGTATTACCTATTAAATGTGCTAATACAAATAACATTTTAATGCTAAACTCTACTATTAAAACATTAACAGAAATAAAATGTATTAACAATGCAAAATTTTACAGATTTAAGTGCTAACTATCACACAAATGACATCACAATAATTATCAAAACAATATTATCAAAGGTGCTAAAATTTGGGAATAGATAAGAAGTGGGATATGAAATCCCATAATTGTAGGAAATACCAAACATAAAATCTGTATAATTACAAAAATATCCCCTAAAAAATATTCCGCGTAGCACACTTAGGCTAACTCTTTAGCACAACGTGCACAAATCGCAGCCATTAATCACCAAAGATCAAGGGCCCAGAATCATACTTATTTCTTACGGAAAAAAGTTTTCCTACCTGAACCTATCCCAATATATATATATATATATATATATATATATATATATATATATCCATGTCATTCTCGGCATAAAATACTAAATATGTAATTATATTAATAATATGTTATTAAATTTCAATGTTTTTATAAAATAATTATAAAATATTCATATGTCAATACACACATATATTATCATTTAATATATTTTATCTATGTAAATATCATAATTTCTTATTTTATGTAGGACAATATGAGTGTTAAATCTAATTATGTAAAAAATGAATTAACTTATTCTATTATTATTGTTATTAACATTCATTATAAAATATAACACCACGTAAATTTTTATATGATTTCGCGTTAATGTAATCATTATACTATGTTTCATCAAACAAAAAATTGAAAGTTAAATAATTATTAAATTATACAACTGTTGAAGTAAATTAAAAATATAATTTCTTCAATGTTTTCACATTTTATATAAAAATATTTTTATTATCTAAATATATCACAATCAACCTTATAAAATATATCATATATTTAAATTATTATCTCTATATATATACACATATGGATCTTTAATTAAAGATCATAAAGTAATGAGTAATTTTATAGTATATTAATTATCAAAAATATAATTGATATGAAAAAGTTATAATCGTTTAAATTTATAAGTTAAAAATAAAAATAATAAAGAAGAGGAAGTTTTTGATTGGTAGATAAAAGTATATGATGGAATAACTTACAACTCCTTTTTTAATTTTTCTAAAAAAGACAAATAATATGAGAATGTCACGTGTCCGCAACTATCTTTTAATAGAAGTATAGATATGGTCTCTTTCACGTGATCAGGCTTTCATATTTAGTGTGTCTGCTTTCGTTATGTGCTTAAATTTTCAGTCTTTTTCGTTCTCCTGTGGATATGCTGATCTCAAATACATTGTCCTGGCACTGTCGGGAAACATGGTTGATATATAATGGCAAAATATAAGGTAGGGATATGTATTCTAGATTCGCTACACAACGAGGAGGTGTGATGGATTATGTGAAGACACATATTGCAATACCGCTCGAGCGTGGATCAAAGGATTGTAATCTAGATTCGTTCGATCAAAAATTCTGAGTTAAGGGCTAGCTCTTGATATGGAAAAAGAAAAAGAAAAAGATAGAGTTTTACGTATCATGAGCAGGCGGAAGAAGAATGAAGAAGAAAAAGAAGAATAAAAAACGATCAAGGATCCAATTGTCCACCAAATCTACAGGAAAGAAAATCAAAAAAAAAAAAAAAAAACATCCGGATTACATACTGATATTGTAAAAATAATTGTTATAGTCATGTCACATTACCTGATTAATATTGTAAAAATAAAATAAAAATCAACCTTAAAGATCTCATGGTACGATAGTGATGTAA